>CM044547.2:11628297-12171598 GCA_024416835.2 Perccottus glenii | reverse complement strand
TGTAGAAAGTGTTATTAAAAAATGAAGTAGAGCCAGGAAGGTTTTTATTGTTAAAGCTGAAATTAATAAGTTTAAATTCTTGTTTGTAAACATTTATGCTCCTAATGTTGGAGCAGAAAGGAGTTTACTTTTCAAGAAGTTTGAAAATATGGTTAAAGAAGAAAAGGAAGACGTGTTTATTGTTATAGGGGTGATTGGAACTGCACTCTTGATTTTAATTTTGATAGGAATGGGGAAGAACCTCATGCACAGTCAGCCTCCGCTTTAGCTGGGGTCATTAAGAAGCTGAACCTCTCAGATGTATGGAGAGAACACAATCCATCCATAAAACAATATACATGGGTGAAGGTCTGTAATGATAAGATTTCTGCTGCTCGTTTGGACCGGTTTTATATATCTTCTAACCTGAAAAATAGAGTTGTTGGTACAGAAATTATTCCTAATATACTTTCTGATCACAAACTTATTAGGGTTGGTTTTACCCTGTCTAAAAGCACACAAAAGAGCTGCTACTGGCATTTTAATACAAAAATGTTAGAAGATAAAGAGTTTTGTAAATCTTTTAAGGTTTTTTGGGAAACATGGCAAGCAGAAAAGAGTCTCTTTGAAAGTATTATACAGTGGTGGGAAGTTGGTAAAGTGCACATAAGAGATTTCTCTCAGAAGTACTCTGCTTATTCTTCTGTATGTTTAAAAAATACATTAAAGTGGCTGGAAACAGAGATTGTTTAATATGGAAATGAATATGACTGTAAATGATGATGTTCAGTTAAAAGAAAGGTGGATTGAAAAGAAAACCATTTAAGCTCAATTCTGGATGAAAGGGTAAAAGGAGCTCTTATAAGAAGCAGATTTTTAACTCTGAAGGATGTGGATGCGCCTACTAATTATTTTTTTAATCTAGAGCGTAAAGTGGGTCAGCAGAAATGTATGTTTTCGCTGAAGGACAATAATGGAAATGTTACCTCGAACCCACAGGAAATGAGAAAGATTGCTGTTGATTTCTATTCTAATTTGTACGCAGCTGAAAGCTCTGATGAACATTGTAGAAGAGAGCTGCTAAAAGACTTACCTGTTTTATCTGAAGATCATAAAAGTTTTTAGAGACTGAAATCTCTTTTGAGGAGGTATCTCTGGCTGTTAAGGCGCTCTCTTCAGGCAAGAGCCCTGGCTTGGATGGACTACCGGCTGAGTTTTACAAAACTTTTTGGACAATAATTGGAGATTGTGAAGGTATTCTTTCAACTAGCTGTCAACGTGCTATTCTATCATTGCTTCCAAAAAAGGGAGATTTAACTCTTTTAAAGAACTGGAGACCTGTAGCAATTTTGTGTACAGAATATAAAATTTTTCCAAGGTTCTAGCAAATAGATTAAATAATGTGTTGTATGAAATTGTACACAAATATCAGTCATATTGTGTTAAAAATAGGTCAATCATGGATAATCTACACTTAATAAGGGATGTTTTTGATTATGCTTATAGTGAAGATGTCAATATGGGACTGTTGTCTCAGGAAAAGGCGTTTGACAGGGTTGATCATAGGTTTCTGCTTGATAGCCTCAAAGCTTTTGGTTTTGGGGAAAAGTTCATTTCAAGGATTAAACTCTTATATATGGAAGCGACATGTATGATAAAAATGGGTGGTGGGTTAAGTGTCCCAATAAATGTGAAAAGAGGAATTAGACAGGGTTGTCCACTGTCAGGTCAACTGTACAGTATTGTAGTTGAACCCTTTTTGTGCAAATTGAGAAGAGCGTTAATGGGCCTACAGATAAACAACATAAACTGTTCTATTAAACTCTCTGCATATGCTGATGATATTACAGTTATAATCAGAGAGCAGAGTGACATTAAGGTGCTTAAACAGGCTTTAGAGGTTTATGGAAAAGCTTCATCAGCAGTAGTTAATTGGGGAAAAAGTGAGGCTTTATGGTGTGGCAGGTTTATTAAAGGTCCGATGCTTCCTGGTGGGTTGCAATGGGGAAGAGCAGGGTTAAAGTATTTAGGAGTGTTTTTAGGGACAGAAGAGTTTAAGAAGAAAAATTGGGAAGGCCTTTTGGAGAAAGTGTGTGCAAGGTTGTCTCGCTGGAATTGGTTGCTCCCAGTTGTCCTATAGAGGAGGGTGCTGGTATGTAACAACTTGGTTGCTTCTTCACTTTGGCACCGAATGACAATACTTGAGCCTCCTGAGGATCTAGTGCGAGGAATACAAAAGCGACTAGTGGATTTTTCTGGTCGGGACAGCACTGGTTAAAGGCAGCGGTGCTGTATCTACCTAGACAAGAAGGAGGCCAGGGGTTGATTGACATCAGAGCGAGACTCAGGACCTTCAGAATGCAGACGGTGAAAAGACTGCTCTATGGAGTGGATGTGTGCTGGGCTGAAGTAGCTTGTGCACTCCTAAGAAGAGCTGGAAAAATGGGTTTGGACCGCCACTTGTTCTTGATGGACATTAACAGATTGGATTTAAGTGGACTGAGTCACTTTTATAGATCAGTGTTAAAGTCATGGTCACTTTTAAATTGTCACGGAACCCAGATAGCACAAACATTTTATGGCTGAAAGAGGAACCACTGTTTTTTTAATTTTGCTTTGGACTCTGGTGTGTTTAAATCGGACACTTTCAGAAAAGCTATGTGGGCTGCAAACATGACAAAGATTGGTCACTTAAAAGACAAAGAGACTTGGATTAGCCCTGAAAATCTAGCTCTGAAACTGGGAATTAAATCAGTAAGGATGGCACAAAACATGTTGACTCGGATTTTAGAGTCTCTGCCTAAGGATTTCAGATTGGCAATGGAAACTTCTGATGAAGAAGCAGACAATTGTGCCTTTCCAGAGTTGTTTTTCTCATCACTGACTGACACTGAATGGCAAGAAAAGGAAGGCTGCTTATTGACATTTAAGACACCTCAAATGGCCTGCTTTGGTGATGCTGATAAGAAAGCGATGTACATTATGTGTGTGAAAGTGTGGCATCTTAACACACTGAAGAGTGTCAGGGAGTCCAAATGGCTGGAGGTTCTGGGGCCAGGTGCCTCCCCTAAAGGCTGCTGGAGGTCCATGTACAAACCACCCATTGAGAAGAGGTCTGGGGACCTTCAGTGGAGAATAGTACATGGGATTATAGCTACAAACAGACACAGAGCACACCTTGATCCAGAGGTAGAAGTAGGCTGTCCTTTTTGTAGAGAGCAGGAAACTGTTTATCATTTGTTTTTAAATTGTGAAAGGCTTCAACCATTGTTTTGTATTTTAGAAGAGTGGGTTCATACATTAGGGGAAGTTTTTACCCCAGCATTTTTCATATATGGACCAAAGTATAGTAGAGTTAGGAGGGAAGTACATGTTCTGATTAATTTTCTTTTTGGTCAGGCAAAATTGGTTATATGGCTATCAAGAAAGAATGCTATGATTGATTCTGGGTCAACTGATGTTGTGTCGATTTTAAAAGGGTTGTTAAAATCTCGAATTAAAATCGAGTTTACGTATTACAAACTGGTCAATGAAATGAAGATGTTTAAAGGTAAATGGGCGGTAAAACACTGTATTTGTGATGTTGATGTTGATGATTGCTTGCAATTTTATATTTAAGAGGAAAGGGGAAGGGATTTTTTTTTTCCTCTATGAATATATGTATGTGAAAAATATGTATGTGAGAATTATTTTTTAAAAAAGGTCTCTTACAAATTTTATTGAATCATTAAAGAAGATCTAAAAGTCAAAGTCTCTCTCTCTCTCTTAAAGATTTAAAGATGACATTCATAAATAAAGACTGGGTCCAAATATTAGAACCAGACTAACTCAGTTTAAAATTGTAAACAGAATGTATTGGACGACAGTTAAAATGCACGACTGAATCTTAAAAAGATCCTTCATGTTGGAAATGCTCTGAGAAAGGCAGGTTAACTCATATGTTATGGTCTTTTCTCTGAGTTTGTCCTGCTGCCCTCCGGTCGTCGCTTCTGTCTTCTTCTATTCAAGAAAAATAGCTCCAACCTATTATTCATTCCACAAGCAATAAAATACCTTAATACTTATGATTTTTAACTGAATGATACTATACTAATATGGTTTTCTTCTCTCTTGTCTTTATGTGATGTATGTGTGGAGCCAGCAGAGGGCGTAACTTTGATGTGTGCATTGGTCGGGACAAGAACAGACTCTGACTACAGTTCTGTGTTTATGTGTCGTTAGAGGCACTGACGTGAGCTCAACCAAGTCAGATGTATTTATTCCAGTTTATGATGAAAATACAGACTTATCATTGAAATAAACCTGGACTAAACCAAGTCTAAACCAGGTCTAAACCAGGACTAAACCAGGTCTAAACCAGGTCTAAACCAGGACTAAACCAGGTCTAAACCAGGACTAAACCAGGTCTAAACCAGGTCTAAACAAGGACTAAACCAAGTCTAAACCAGGTCTAAACCAGGTCTAAACCAGGACTAAACCAAGTCTAAACCATGACTAAACCAGGACTAAACCAGGTCTAAACCAGGACTAAACCAGGTCTAAACCAGGTCTAAACCAGGTCTAAACCAGGACTAAACCAGGACTAAACCAAGTCTAAACTAGGTCTAAACTAGGTCTAAACCAGGACTAAACTAGGACTAAACCAGGTCTAAACAAGGACTAAACAAGGACTAAACCAGGACTAAACCAGGACTAAACCAGGACTAAACCAGGTCTAAACCAGGACTAAACCAGGTCTAAACCAGGACTAATTCAGGACTAAACCAGGACTAAACCAGGTCTAAACCAGGTCTAAAGCAGGACTAAACCAGGTCTAAACCAGGACTAAACAAGGACTAAACCTGGACTAAACCAGGTCTAAACCAAGACTAAACCAGGTCTAAAGCAGGTCTAAACCAGGTCTAAACCAGGACTAAACCAGGTCTAAACCAGAACTAAAACAGGTCTAAAACAGGTCTAAACCAGGTCTAAACCAGAACTAAAACAGGTCTAAACAAGGACTAAACCAGGTCTAATCCAGTTCTAAACTAGGTCTAAAACCGGACTTGACCTGGACTTAACCAAGTCTCGACAAACAAAACAAGAAGTTAATGGGGGAAGCCCACAGTGATATGAAAGCCCCGCCCCTTTTTACCTGAGCAGGTGAGGTCTAGAGCTTTTCCAGATGAACAGGTGTTCCTTGAGCTGGACCTGGTACAGTCCATCAGAGCAGACTCATGGCCCTCACACTGGAACGTCTGCCCCAGAGGAGCCCGTCCCTCTCCATAGAGCTCCCCCTGGAGGAGAGAAGGAGCCCCACAGCCCAGCTCCCTGCAGACCACCTCTGCATCCTGCAGGTCAAAGTCCTCTTCACAGACTGAGGTCCAGGACTGGTCCCAGTGAACCTCCAGTGATCCTGAGCACAGCCTGGGCCCATGAAGCAGCCTCACAGAGTCTGTGGACACAGATATATATTATTACTTATTATAATATATTAATATATATATATATATTTGGGCCGGGACTTTAATGCATTAATTAAGATTAATTAATTACGGGACTTTAACGCGTAAAATTAGGATTAATTACGCAAAAAATAAATAACATAATTTTAATCTAACTTATTTTTGCACCGCGGAACGTTTTTTAATGAATGAGTTTCAACGGACCAATTATACTGGAGCATCAACTAGCGTTCTTGACTTCCGACCACAGTCAACATGAACGAAGAAGCTGACGAGACCGCTTTGCTTGGCCCCGTGGATGGGAAATTTTGTTTTAAAAAAACGAAAGGATGGAAGCGTCGACAAGAGCATGTTGTGTGCAAGCTATGCAACAAGGGTTTTGCGTATCACCGCAGCACATCGAGCCTCAAATATCACCTCAACGCAAAACACATAGGAGTCAGCGTGGACGTTAGCCCGACTCCGAGTAAAGTTACACGGACCAGGGTAACTACACTGCTAAACTTAATGGCAAACATTGCACTGGTCTGCTGGACTGAAATAAATAAACAATATTTTGTTGATTAAGCTTATGTATTCAGTCATTATTAAATGGTATACTAAAAATCCATGTGAAAAATTACTTCTCACTGTTCTCAGCTCAAATATTTATATGCAATTAAAATGCAATTAATTAATTACAAAGCCTCTAATTAATTAGATTATTTTTTCCCAGCCCTAAAATAATATATGCTTCGAAACCCACAATCCAGGCTTACATCGAAGCAACTTGTAGCTCACTGTTCCAACATCCACAAGCGGCAGTTGCTATCACAACTTGAGATTGACGAGATACAACACAAAAAATGCCACGGCAAGGGGGAGCCAGGACGAGAGGTCAGAGGGGAGCCAACGGGGGCTCCCCAACCGGAGATTAGGTACGAAGCCCCAACAAGTGACATAACGCTGAACGAGGCAGCGACCGACCTGAAAGACAAGATCATGGTGAGAATGAATGCAAGGCAACCCCGGCGCCAATTACAACGGCTAACTGAAGTACCATCAGAAAGTCTCCTAGAAGATGTGAATGCTGCATTGAGTGCGATCCCTACCACAACCATCACTAAAACCAATGAGCTGCTATACAACTCAGCAGCAGTGATCCTCGAGATGCTTGGTTATAAGAGCAACCATGGGAGCCATGAGAAACAGTACTCACCATGGAAATGAAGGCTGGAGGCTAAGATCAAGCAGACATGTAGAGAAGTAAGCCAACTGACAGAGGCCAAGAAAGGTGCAATGAGAAAACAAGTACCCAAGAGGTACAACCAGATGTCCATACCTGAAGCACTTGAAACTGCCAAACAAAGGCTCCAAGCCTTGGCCAGCCGCCTAACGAGGTACATGAGAGAGAATAAAGCCAGAAGAATAAACCGGCTGTTCCAACTCAACCTGCAAAAGTGTACGCTCAATGGCAGGGTAATAACAGCAGAGGAGACCCTCCAAGGCTGGAAACTGAACAATACTGGAAAAGTATATGGGAGAGGGAGACATCACACAACAGTGATGCACAGTGGCTGGTGGCTCTGAGAGAGGACCACAGCAACCTCCCTGAACAGAATCCAGTTACCATCACAGCGGCAGACATCCAAGAAAGAGTCTCAGGTATGAAAAACTGGACAGCACCGGGCCCTGACAGGATCCACACCTACTGGCTAAAGAAGCTCACTGCACTCCACGAGCGCCTTGCAGCACAAATGATCCAGCTGAATGGCTTACCAAAGGGCGAACAATCCTGATCCTGAAGGATCCCACAAAGGATACAGTCCCATCCAACTATCGGCCAATTAACCTGTCTCTCCACAACATGGAAGCTCATGTCAGGCATCATTGCGGCTAAGATAAGTGGGCACATGGATCAATACATGAGCAAAGCACAGAAGGGCATCGGCAAAGAAACCAGAGGAGCTAAACACCAACTTCTGGTTGACAGAACAGTCACCCAAGACTGCAAAACCCGACACACCAACCTGTGCACTGCGTGGATTGATTACAAGAAAGCATATGACTTAATGCCTCACATTACACATGGATCACTGAATGCTTGGAGATGTACAACATCAACAGGACTCTAAGAGACTTCATTGCAAACTCAATGAGGCTGTGGAAAACCACCCTTGAGGCCAATGGCAAGCCACTTGCACAAGTATCCATCAAATGTGGCATATACCAAGGAGATGCTCTATCCCCACTGCTGTTCTGCATAGGCCTGAACCCCCTCAGCCAAATAATCAACAAGACTGGCTATGGATACCGACTCAGGAATGGGGCCACCATCAGTCACATCCTCTACATGGATGACATCAAGCTATATGCTAAGAGCGAGCGGGACACCGACTCACTGATCCACACCACCAGGATCTACAGCTCTGACATTGGGATGTCATTCGGGCTTGAGAAGTGTAGTCGAATGGTGACGAAGAGAGGGAAGGTAGTCCACACAGAAGGGGTCTCACTCCCAGAAGGAACAATAACAGACATTGAGGATGGTTACAAGTACCTTGGAATACCACAGGCAAATGGCAACCTCGAAGAGGTAACAAGGAAAACAGCAACTGCCAAATACCTCCAACAAGTAAGGCATCCTAAGAAGTCAGCTCAATGACAAGAACAAGGCACGCGCAATAAACAGCTACGCCCTGCCAGTGATCAGATACCCTGCGGGAATAATAAGGTGGCCAAAGGAAGAGATACTGACCACAGACGTTAAGACAGCTCCTCACCATGCATGGAGGGTTCCATCCCAAATCCAGCACCCTGAGACTGTACGCTAGCCGTAAAGAAGGCGGCCGTGGACTAGTGAGTGTGAGAGCCACTATCCAGGATGAAACATCCAAGATCCATGTAGTGTCAAAACTGACCCCTCAGTCTTTGGCACTATTGTATGGAATAAGTTGTGAACGCAACACCAGATTTCCATGCCATAGAGTCTTTATTGTCACAGCCAACACAATAATGACCCGAGTAGTTTTTGCCCAAGTTCTACTAACATTTGAACAGTAGACATAAGCTTTTATACAGTTTTGATATCAGTAAAGTAATAACTCTTTCTGATATCATTGTGCAAACTCTGGGCCTGATGTCATTTCTGTCTGGCCTTGAGCTACTCCTTGTCTGGCTCTGTCACTTTCGATGACAGACACCTGCGTCTTTATCGGGTCCTTCCTGTGTGTGTGTCTGACATTAGGTTTTGTCTTTTATATTAATATGTTTAAATGAATAACTAACTGGGTCTACATAGTTTAAAACACATAACATATAAAATATTACACCACATCCACAAGTACATCAAAGATAAGGCCCCAACAGATGACGTGCTCAGTGAATGTCTCAGGCAATGGGGAACAGAGGAAGAGGAGCTGGAGGAGGGACCATCATGGGAGGACAAACCCCTACATGGGATGTACCACCGGAACATAACTGAAGTGGCTGATATCAAGAAATCCTACCAATGGCTAGAACGGGCCGGACTGAAGGACAGCACAGAGGCACTCATCATGGCTGCACAGGAGCAGGCCTTGAGCACCAGAGCAATAGAGGCCCAAATCTACCACACCAGACAAGACCCAAGGTGTAGGCTGTGCAAACGGACCCCTGAGACAATCCAACACTTAACTGCAGGGTGAAAGATGCTGGCAGGGAAAGCATACATGGAGCGCCATAACCAAGTGGCTGGCATAGTGTACAGGAACATCTGTACGGAGTATGGACTGGAAACCCCGAGGTCAAAGTGGGAAACACCTCCAAAGGTGGTAGAAAATGACAGAGCCAAGATCCTGTGGGACTTCCAGATTCAGACTGACAGAATGGTAATGGCGAACCAACCAGACATTGTGGTGGTGGACAAACAGCAGAGGAAGGCCGTTGTGGTTGATGTTGCAATACCAAGTGATTGCAACATCAGGAAAAAGGAACATGAGAAACTAGAGAAATACCAAGGGCTCAGAGAAGAGCTGGAAAAGGCCTGGAAGGTGAAGGCGACAGTGGTGCCCGTGGTCATCAGAGCACTCGGGGCAGTAACCCCCAAACTGGAAGAGTGGCTACAGCAGATCCCTGGAAGAACACCAGACATCTCGGTCCAGAAAAGTGCAGCGGAGGGTGAAGGACAAAGTTTAAAAAAAATATATATATATATATATATGAATATATATGAATATACAATATATGAATATATATATATTCATATATTGTATATTCATATATATATATATATAGCATTTGGACTTAGTTTTCAAGGTGAAGACGTTTTGTCTCTAATTTCAGTCCACCTCCACCTCAAAGAGAAAGGACATTCCTTTGAGGACAGCAATGTCCCAATTTTGTCCAGAGAGGACAGATGGTTTGAGAGAGAGGTGAAGGAAGCCATTTTAGTTAAAATGGAAAAACTCGGGGGGCGCTGTGGAGTCGCGGACCGAGATGGCAGCTTAGTTTGAGTGCTCCCCGTAACTTTGCAAAAAATCTTGAAAATACTACTTATGCATACTCAAAACCGGGCCAGCACGATGTCTAAACAATCAACAATTGAAGACTGTGGAGTTGGAACAAAACCACGCGGCTCACAAAGAAACAGAACCACTACCACGAATGTGTTAGCCACTGATGCTGCTAACAACATAGCCGATGCACAGCAGGCCGGCCTAGCCGCTGGCTAAGTGAGCTGCAGTCTCTACGCCACTGTTTCTTTGATTAACACAAAGATAAGTGCTGTGGATGACTTTGGGAATAAACCTGACAACGTGGAGAAACGTATAACTGAGATGACTGGTTCTATTACTGCGGTTCAGAGAAGTTTTGCTGATCTAAAAGCGGACATCATTGCTAATGATAAGAGGCTAACGGAAGTTGAGGACCTGATAGGGACCGCCAAAGACGTTATAGAAAGAGTGAAACTCCAGCTAACTGATGCTGTAAAACGTATTGCTTATTTGGAAATTAAGACGGAAATTTTGGAGAACCGCGGCAGACGCAAGAATCTGAGGCTTGTGGGACTACCAGAGTCAGCGGAAAAAACTCGACCCATGGTGGAGTTCATTCAACACATGCTACCGATTTGGCTGGGTCTTGATACCTCTAGAACCTTCGTCTTGGAAAGGGCACACCGCACTTTACCGAAACCGAGGCCGGGTCAGAGCAGAGCGGTAATCATTCCGTTCTCACTGTTTCAAGACCAAGAGTTTGTGTTTCAGACAGCCATAAAGCGTATGATCACCCACGAGAACTTCTTTGCACAAGATTTCTCAGCGGAAACCATGAAGTCCATTCAACGCAGCGAAGAAAAAGTTCATTGAGGCCGGATCCTTTAGGGGATTTCAATTACACCCTTTCAAGATGAGGATTCTTCACGAGGGGAAAATAATTATTTTCTCCACACCTGAAGAAGCAGAGGACTTCCTATTGAACTAGGTTTGTAATTTAAATACAGACACCGAAAATAGATAACTGGACTTGAGGACAAAAGTGCAGTACCGTACTTGATGGACACGCACCAAGCAGGTCGCTTGGCATTAGAGATGTTGAAATGCGGAGTTGCGGGGACAAACTGGGTAAGTTGTCGGAGGAGTGTTTCTACACAGTTTTTGCCACTCTTCGTTAGTGTGGATTGGCACTGCCCTTACAAAGGTTGTTTAAGTAAGGGAAGGGAATGGAATCTCAAGGAACAAGGGGACTTGTTCTAATCGGTTCTTTTTTTGTATTTTTAAGCTGTTTTATTTTTTATGTCACACACTCAATATGGATATTTATTATGTTCTTAAAGCATTATGGAATATTATAAATTGTCTGATTTGAAACTCACAAGCTGGAATGTCCGGGGACTCAATAAGTTAACTAAACTGAAACAGGTTATGAACAGGATTAAAAACTTGTGAAAATAATTTTTCTTCAGAAAATCTAATTCTTATCCATAAGACAATTCCTTTTCAACTGACTAATATTGTTCAAGACCCTCAAGGGAGGTTTGTTATTGCTCAGGGTAATATACTTTCTATTGCAGTAAATCTGGCTAACATCTACAGACCTAATGAAGACAAACCCAAATTCTTTGAAAACTTTTTTTTAACATTATCGTCTTTACACGGCCTAAACATAATAGGTGGGGACTTCAACTGCACTCTGGACCCTTCGGTAGATCGATCAACAAAATCCGACCCCCAAAAAACTCAATCCAGGAAAACCATAATACAATATATGAATGACTTAAATTTGACAGAGATATGGAGGAAACCTAACCCAGATAAATTGGAATACTCCTGTTATTCAGGGATACACAAATCTAGATCATGTATTGATTATTTTTTAGTATCTCAAGAACTAGTATCAAAAATTAAAAACTGTTGGTATGAATGTATAGTGATAAGTGACCACTCGCCCATTTCCTTGTCCATATTTTTTGACAAGCTAAAAATATCTCCCACTAACTGGCGCCTGCAGATGTGGTGGCTCCAAAGTCCAGACTTTGTTAAATATGTTAGTCTCATGGGAGTGAACACAAAAATATTATGTAAAGTCCTTGCTAAAAGACTAGCTCCATACGTCCCTTTTTTAGTGCATAATGATCAGAATGGATTCGTAAGGAGCCGTCAGGGATTTCATAACATTAGACGAGTCCTTAATATAATTCACTGTATTAAAAATGTCAGAGATAATGCACTATTGTCCTTAGATGCAAGACAGGCATTTGATAGAATAGAGTGGACCTATTTGTTCAATGTATTGCCGAGATATGGAATCGGGGGAAAGTTTTTAAAATGGATACAGTTACCATACACTGACCCTGTGGCATGTGTGAGGACTAATAACAATTTATCAAGCCAAATAACCCTAGAAAGATCAGGGATGCCCTCTGTCCCCACTACTATTTATTCTGGCCATTGAGCCGCTATATCTATTCGAAATGAAACAAATCTGTCAGGAATTACTATTGGAGACAAAGAACATAGAATATCGCTAAACGCGGATGATGTGATACTTTTCTTGACCAAATTATCAACAAGTATACCAGCAATATTACAATGAATTAATAGGTTTGGTAAGTTTTCGGGATATAATATTAATGACACAAAATCTTCCATACTCTTCCTAAACAAGGAGGAAAGGAGTAACCCAGTCATAAGATCGCCCTTTCTTAATGCAAGAGAAGGATTTACACATCTTGGAGTCAAAATCACCCCCAAATTAATACAATTGTTAATGCAAATTATGACCCACTAATGGATGAAGTACGTAAATCAATTGAAAACTCTGCCGAAATTTTTATACCTGTTTTAATCACTGCCACTGCGAAAACATTTTTTTAAGGAAATGAACAAAATTCTTTGTAGATTTATCTGGAACAATAAAAAACCATAGGCTCAGGCTTAGACTACTGTATCTTCCATGTGACGGGTGGTTTACAGATGCCGAGTTTACAGTGGTATTACTGGGCTGCTCAGCTTCGATGCGCTATGTTTTATTTCCAGACACGGTCTCCTCCAGCCTGGGTTTCTATTGAACAAACAATATCTAAGCTCCCATTAAGATTATACTTATACTCATCAGATCCAAAAACCTTAAAAAAACAAACAACAAATCCTTTCCTAAAAAACACAATTGATATATGGTTCAAAGCTCACAAACATATTGGTGATACACCTCCTATTTCTCAGTTCTCTCTTTTTTGGAATAATACTCAGTTTCCCCCGGGCAGGGCAGACGGCGGTTTTAAGGTTTGGGCTGTAAGAGGTTTGCAAAAAAATTGGAGATTTATATGACAAAGGCACTTTTTTAACGTTTAATGACTTGAGTCTGAAATACTCAAATCCTCAAAAAAATGTTTTAAGAACTTGCAGATAAAACACTTTATTTCATCAAAACATTGTGACACCCTTCAGGAGCCGCCGCTGTCCTGGCTGGAGAATATCAGGATAAAGCATGGACATGGGAAACGCCAAATTTCTATATTATATGCTACACTTATCTCATATGATAATGGATCCAGTGGAGATAGAATGAGGGCTTGAAGTTTGGATATTAAAGAGGAAGTCGAGGAAACTGACTGGTCAAAAGCTCAAACACAAACGATTAATACAAGAATGAAGCAATTACAACATAAGTGTTTAATGAGGACATACATAACCCCTGAAATCCTTAATAAATGGTCTCCGCACATTCCAGACACGTAAAGTGTTTAACTGAGAAGGGAACTTTAATTCACTGTGTATGGTAGTGTCCTAAATTGGTAACATTTTGGAAAATGGTTGTCTTCACCCTAAGTAACATCACGAAAACTAAACTACCGTGCATTGCAAAACTTTGTATTCTGGGATATATCCAGATCATCTTTCTATTAATAACAATCAGAGGACTCTTATCGACTTCAGCCTTCTGTAGGCCACGAGGATGATTGCTCTGAGTTGGAAAGAGACTGATCTTCTGCACACACTTGGATCAGGGAGATGGCAATGTGTGTTACTTTAGAGAAATTGACATACATTGCAAAGGGTAAAGTGCAGCAATTTGAAGAGATATGGGCACCTTTAATTGATTTCCTTAAGACATAAGAAGGTACATGTATTAATGTTTTGAGTGTGACATTTTTGTTCTGTTCTATTTTATTTTAATCACCGCTGCTTTGATCAATATATCTGGAATGTTTTTGAAACTTATTTTTCTTTTGGTGATATAATTGTTTGCTCTTTGGTGATTGTTTGTTATATTGGAAAATCAATAAAAGAAAATTGGAAAAAAATTAAATAAAAAAAAATGGAAAAACTCTCTTTGAACCGAGGAGGTGGCCTCAGATTCATGTTGCCTAGAATTTATTATCAGTGTTTTGAAACCTACATCAAAAGAGTTTGAATCTAGAACAACAACAACACCTGAATAAATTTAGGGTATATGATTTTAAAAACAGTGTTAGTATGATCTGTAAATCCCACATTATGTACAATTCTAATTGTCCCTTTTTTCGGGAGTCTGTATAATGTCTGTTTAATGTCTGTATAATGTCTGTATAATGTCTGTTTAATGTTTCTAAATGTCTCTTGAAGGTATTTCCTCAGACTTCAGTGCATTAATAATAATTAATATACGGTTGGATGAGTGAACAATATAAGATGGAGAGAGCTTTCTGATTTTGTACTGTAATGTCTACATCTACCCATTTAGTGATGCTTTTAGACATTTTGGAACAAATATTAGCAATTTGTGGTTTATAACTAACATCGTGACACGAGGAAAAGTTTTTTGAGAATTTTGGAAAGTTGGGGCAACATGAAGATAGCTGTGGTTTATAAACTGCAGTGTTAATTTTGACACAAAATTTTAATTTAGTTTTAGTCTTAGTCTTTTGACTATAATTAGGCCCGAGCCGGTGATGACCGGGAGGGCCTATTGTTTTTGCTCGGATTTTTAGGCCCGAGCCGGTGATGACCGGGAGGGCCTATTGTTTTTGCTCGGATTATTTTTTTTTTTTTTTTTTTATTGTCGACCTAAGATCCTAAATTTGACCCAGTGAACATGAACGAAAAGTCTTTTTTATTGGTCCCAGCCTTCAAGCTCGGCGAAAAATTTATGTATTTGAAGTCGCCGAAAAAAAAATACGAAAAATGACTCAGTGGCGACCCCTACAAAATCAAAATACATTGGGCCTATGGAAAGTGAAAGTAACTTTTTTCCAACGTAGAAAAATGAAACTTGGTATATCCATAGGACACCTCAGGGCAAACAGAAAAGTCAATGACAGCCACACCCTAAACTCAACAGGAAGTCCGCCATGTGGGGTGAAACGCGCGGCCACTAAAATCGCACCCCTTGCGCAGAAAGATGCAAATCATTGTGTTTTAATCTAAATGGCCACAAATTTGGTGAGTATCATCTAGACACATGTGCCAACCAAAGTTGTGACTTTGTTTATGATATCTTATCGGGTATGGGCGTGGCAAGCCTGTAACGAGGTGGCCATTTTTGTGAAAATAAAATGTCTCTTAACTCTCAAACACCTTCTCGGATCGAGTTGGACCCAAAAGGCGTTTGTGCACATTCATGACCTGAACACAAAAATATGTAAATAAAAGGGTTATCTTTAGAAATGGCTCTCCAGCGCCCCCTACAAACTTATAAATGGACCTAAGAATTTAGTTTGTCATAGAGACATAAAATTTGGTACACACCCCTCTTATGTCATGACGAGCATAAAAGCCAATGACAACCACCCCCTATCTGTAAATGTGTTGCCATAGCAACGTCCCAAAAATGTGAAAAAAGTCAATGGGAAGTGAAATTTTTAGTTTGTCGTAGGCAAATGAAACTTGGTACACACATCCAGCATGGGCTTATGAACAAAAAAGCCAATGGGGACCACACCCTATCACACACGGGAAGGCGGCCATTTTGAATTGAAAATTTGGTCCGACTTAAAATACACCTCTTTTTTAAAAGTACACAGAAAAAAGCTGCTTCATTCCACAGACACCAAACTTGGGCAAAATGAGCTAAACACATGTATGTAAAATAGACAAGTGTTTTTCTAGACTTTTTTGCTCGAGTTATATTTTTTTTTATTATAATTCGGTATATATTTTTTTATCATATTTTTTCTGCAAAATGATCCTCAATTTAACCCAGTAAACGTACAACTAAAAGTCATTTTTATTGGTCCCAGATTTCAAGCCCAGCGAAAAATGTATGTATTTGAAGTCCCCGAAAAAAAAATACGAAAAATGACTCAGTGGCGACCCCTAGAAAAGTCAAAATACATCGGACCAATGGAAAGTGAAAGTAACTTTATTCCAATGTAGAAAAATGAAACTTGGTACATCCATAGGACACCTCAGGGCAAACTGAAAAGTCAATGACAGCCACACCCTAAACTCAACAGGAAGTCCGCCATGTGGGGTGAAAGCATGGCCACTAAAATCGCACCACTTGCGCAAAAGATGCAAATCATTGTGTTTTAATCTAAATGGCCCCAAATTTGGTAAGTATCATCTAGACACGCAAAAAAAGTTATCAATTTGTTTTTTGATACATTTGTGGCTGTGGTCGTAATGAGTCTGTGAAGAGGCAACTATTGGGAAATAAATGCTATTTCCCAATTGCCAGGATCCTTCCTTTAGAGGAGGCCCCTCCAGAGCCACGGCTAGAGTCTTAGAAAACTCCTCAGAATCCTTTTACCGTGAAGTTTACGCTTTAAAGCACGAAATGCACTCCTCCAAGTGCATGTGTCCCCGCGGTCTCAAGGGAGGCGAGGGCCTTTATCGCCACTTGCGGCTTTAATTAGGCCCGAGCCGGTGATGACCGGGAGGGCCTATTGTTTTTGCTCGGATTATTTTTCTTAGTTTTTATTCTTCTCCACCTATGATCCTAAATTTGACCCAGTGAACATGAACGAAAAGTCATTTTTATTGGTCCCAGCCTTCAAGCTCGGCGAAAAATTTATGTATTTGAAGTCCCCGAAAAAAAATTACAAAAAATGACTCAGTGGCGGCCCCTAGAAGAGTCAAAATACATTGGGCCTATGAAAAGTGAAAGTAACTTTTTTCCAACGTAGAAAAATGAAACTTGGTACATCCATAGGACACCTCAGGGCAAACAGGAAAGTCAATGACAGCCACACCCTAAACTTAACAGGAAGCCCGCCATGTTGGGTGAAACGCGCGGCCACTAAAATCGCACCCCTTGCGCAGAAAGATGCAAATCATTGTGTTTTAATCTAAATGGCCCCAACACCCTAAACTTAACAGGAAGCCCGCCATGTTGGGTGAAACGCGCGGCCACTAAAATCGCACCCCTTGCGCAGAAAGATGCAAATCATTGTGTTTTAATCTAAATGGCCCCAAATTTGGTGAGTATCATCTAGACACGTGTGCCAACCAAAGTTGTGACTTTGTTGTTGATATCTTATCGGGTATGGGTGTGGCAAGCCTGTAACGAGGTGGCCATTTTTGTGAAAATAAAACGTCTCTTAACTCTCAAACGCCTTCTCGGATCGAGTTGGACCCAAAAAGGCGTTTGTGCACATTCATGACCTGAACACAAAGATATGCAAATAAAAGGGTTATCTTTAGAAATGGCTCTCCAGCGCCCCCTACAAACTTATAATGGGACCCAAGAATTTAGTTTGTCATAGAGACATAAAATTTGGTACCCACATCTCTTATGTCATGACGAGCATAAAAGCCAATGACAACCACCCCCTAACTATAAATGTGTTGCCATAGCAACGTCCCAAAAATGTGGAAAAAGTCAATGGGAAGTGAAAATTTTAGTTTGTTGTAGGCAAATGAAACCTGGTACACACATCCAGCATGGGCATATGAACAAAAAAGCCAATGGGGACCACACCCTATCACACACGGGAAGGCAGCCATTTTGAATTGAAAATGTGAACCGACTTAAAATACACCTCTTTTTTAAAAGTACACAGAAAAAAGCTGCTTCATTCCACAGACACCAAACTTGGGCAAAATGAGCTAAACATATGTATGTAAAATAGACAAGTGTTTTTCTAGACTTTTTGCTCGAGTATTTTTTTTATTATAATTCGGTATATATTTTTTTATTATAATTTTTCTGCAAAATGATCCTCAATTTAACCCAGTAAACGAACAACTAAAAGTCATTTTTATTGGTCCCAGACTTCAAGCCCGGCAAAAAATGTATGTATTTGAAGTCCCCGAAAAAAAAAATATGAAAAATGACTCAGTGGCGGCCCCTAGAAAAGTCAAAATACATTGGGCCTATGGAAAGTGAAAGTAACTTTATTCCAATGTAGAAAAATGAAACTTGGTATATCCATAGGACACCTCAGGGCAAACAGAAAAGTCAATGACAGTCACACCCTAAACTTAACAGGAAGTCCGCCATGTGGGGTGAAAGGCGCGGCCACTAAATTCGCACCCCTTGCGCAGAAAGATGCAAATCATTGTGTTTTGATCTAAATGGCCCCAAATTTGGTGAGTATCATCTAGACACATGTGCCAACCAAAGTTGTGACTTTGTTGTTGATATCTTATCGGGTATGGGTGTGGCAAGCCTGTAACGAGGTGGCCATTTTTGTGAAAATAAAACGTCTCTTAACTCTCAAACGGCTTCTCGGATCGAGTTGGACCCAAAAAGGCGTTTGTGCACATTCATGACCTGAACACAAAAATATGTAAATAAAAGGGTTATCTTTAGAAATGGCTCTCCAGCGCCCCCTACAAACTTATAATGGGACCCAAGAATTTAATTTGTCATAGAGACATAAAATTTGGTACACACATCTCTTATGTCATGACGAGCATAAAAGCCAATGACAACCACCCCTATCTATAAATGTGTTGCCATAGCAACGCCCCAAATATTTGGAAAAAGTCAATGGGAAGTGAAAATTTTAGTTTGTCGTAGGCAAATGAAACTTGGTACACACATCCAGCATGGGCTTATGAACAAAAAGCCAATAGGGACCACACCCTATCACACACAGGAAGGCGGCCATTTTGAATTGAAAATGTGAACCGACTTAAAATACACCTCTTTTTAAAAGTACACAGAAAAAGCTGCTTCATTCCACAGACACCAAACTTAGGCAAAATGAGCTAAACACATGTATGTAAAATGAGACAAGCGTGTTTTTCTAGACTTTTTGCTCGAGTTATATTTTTTTTTATTATAGTCGGTATATATTGGTGTATATATTTTTATTATAATTTTCTGAAAAATGATTTTCAATTTGACCCAGTAAACGATGCAACTAAAAGTCATTTTATTGGTCCCAGACTTCAGGCCCGGCAAAATTTATGTATTTGAAGTCCCGAGAAAAAAATATGAAAAATGACTCAGTGGCGACCCTAGAAAAGTCAAAATAATTGGTTCTATGGAAAATGAAAGTAAATTTTCCAATGTAGAAATACAAAACTTGGTACATCCATAGGACACCTTAGGGCAAACAGAAAAGTTTATTACAGCCATACCGTAAACTTAACAGAAAATCTACTATGTTGGGTGGAATACATGACCACCTAAATCGTACACTTTGTGCTAAAGGGTTTTTATCTAAACAGCTCCAAATTTGCTTTAAAGCACGACATGCAATCTTCCGAATATATGTGTCCCAGCTGTCTCAAGGGAGGCGAGGGCCTTTATCGCCGCCGCTTCTTTAATATTTATTTTCTTTTTCTTTTTTTTATTTTTTATTGTCGACCTATGATCCTAAATTTGACCCAGTGAACATGCACGAAAAGTCATTTTTATTGGTCCCAGACTTCAAGCCCGGCGAAAAATTTATGTATTTGAAGTCGCCGAAAAATACGGAAAAATGGCTCAGTGGCACCCTAGAAAAGTCAAAATACATTGGGGCCTATGGAAAGTGAAGTAACTTTTTCCAACGTAGAAAAATGAAACTTGGTACATCCATAGAACACCTCAGGGCAAACAGAAAAGTCACTGACAGCCACACTCTAAACTCAACAGGAAGTCCGCCATGTGGGGTGAAACACGCGGCCACTAAAATCGCACCCCTTGCGCAGAAAGATGCAAATCATTGTCTTTTAATCTAAATGGCCCCAAATTTGGTGAGTATCATCTAGACACATGTGCCAACCAAAGTTGTGACTTTGTTGTTGATATCTTATCGGGTATGGGTGTGGCAAGCCTGTAACGAGGTGGCCATTTTTGTGAAAATAAAACGTCTCTTAACTCTCAAACGCCTTCTCGGATCGAGTTGGACCCAAAAAGGCATTTGTGCACATTCATGACCTGAACACAAAAATATGTAAATAAAAGGGTTATCTTTAGAAATGGCTCTCCAGCGCCCCCTACAAACTTACAATGGGACCCAAGAATTTAGT
This sequence comes from Perccottus glenii, assembly GCA_024416835.2. Lineage (NCBI taxonomy): Eukaryota > Metazoa > Chordata > Actinopteri > Gobiiformes > Odontobutidae > Perccottus > Perccottus glenii. The sequence continues at coordinate 12,151,329 of CM044547.2, read as the reverse complement.
TTGTCATAGAGACATGAAATTTGGTACACACATCTCTTATGTCATGACGAGCATAAAAGCCAATGACAACCACTCCCTATCTATAAATGTGTTGCCATAGCAACGTCCCAAATATTTGGAAAAAGTCAATGGGAAGTGAAAATTTTAGTTTATCGTAGGCAAATGAAACTTGGTACACACATGCAGCATGGGCTTATGAACAAAAAAGCCAATGGGGACCACACCCTATCACACACGGGAAGGCGGCCATTTTGAATTGAAAATTTGGTCCGACTTAGAATACACCTCTATTTTAAAAAACAACAAAAAATAGCTGCTTCATTCCACAGACACCAAACTTGGGCAAAATGAGCTAAGCACATGTATGTAAAATAGACAAGCGTTTTTCTAGACTTTTTTGCTCGAGTTATATTTTATTTTATTATAATTTGGTATATTTTTTTTAGTATAATTTTTCTGCAAAATGATCCTCAATTTGACCCAGTAAACGTGCAACTAAAAGTCATTTTTATTGGTCCCAGATTTCAAGCCCAGCGAACAATTTATGTATTTGAAGTCGCCGAAAAAAAAATATGAAAAATGACTCAGTGGCGACCCCTACAAAAGTCAAAATACATTGGGCCTATGGAAAGTGAAAGTAACTTTTTTCCAACGTAGAAAAATGAAACTTGGTACATCCATAGGACACCTCAGGGCAAACAGAAAAATGTATTACAGCCATATCGTAAACTCAACAGGAAATCTACTATGTTGGGTGTATGCGTGACCACCTAAATTGCACCCCTTGTGTCTAAAGGCTTTTCATCTAAACAGCTCCAAATTTGGTGAGTATCATCTAGACACGTGTGCAAAAAAAAGTTATCAATTTGTTTTTTGATAGATTTGTGGCTGTGGTCGTAATGAGTCTGTGAAGAGGCAACTATTGGGAAATAAATGCCATTTCCCAATTGCCAGGATCCTTCTCAACAGAAAATGTTGGGTGGAATACATGACCACCTAAATCGTCCACTTTGTGCTAAAGGGTTTTCATCTAAACAGCTCCAAATTTGCTTTAAAGCACGACATGCAATCCTCCGAATATATGTGTCCCCGCGGTCTCAAGGGAGGCGAGGGCCTTTATCGCCGCTTGCGGCTTTTATTTTTTTTATCTTTCTTCCGACCAAATGATCCTAAATTTGACCCAGTGAACATGCACGAAAAGTCATTTTTATTGGTCCCAGACTTCAAGCTCGGCGAAAAATTTATGTATTTGAAGTCGCCGAAAAAAAAATATGAAAAATGACTCAGTGGCGACCCCTACAAAAGTCAAAATACATTGGGCCTATGGAAAGTGAAAGTAACCTTTTTCCAATGTAGAAAAATGAAACTTGGTATATCCATAGGACACCTCAGGGCAAACAGAAAAGTCAATGACAGTCACACCCTAAACTCAACAGGAAGTCCGCCATGTGGGGTGAAACGCGCGGCCACTAAAATCGCACCCCTTGCGCAGAAAGATGCAAATCATTGTGTTTTAATCTAAATGGCCCCAAATTTGGTGAGTATCATCTAGACACGTTTGCAAAAAAGTTATCAATTTGTTTTTTGATACATTTGTGGCTGTGGTCGTAATGAGTCTGTGAAGAGGCAGCCATTTCTTTGGGAAATAAATGCCATTTCCCAATTGCCAGGATCCTTCCTTTAGAGGAGGCCCCTCCAGAGCCAAGGCTAGAGTCTTAGAAAACTCCTCAGAATCCTTTGGAACTTGTAACCTTGTACTTTTAGACAAGTTATATTTGCATTTTGCCTTTTTAAACAGGGGGGTGCAGCGATTCCTGAGTCATCTCAAATCTCCAGCCAGTACTTTGTTTTTCTCGCCTTAGCCCAAGCATAATCTATTATTTCCAAAGGTTCAGACAGCTCCCAGGAAACCAGAGATTGTGGAGACCTTTAACTCTAAAGTTAGGTTACAAGGTGGTATAGCAGGCCCAAGCAGTAGCACAGGCCCGGTTATTTGACATTACCGTGAAGTTTACGCTTTAAAGCACAAAATGCAATCCTCCGAGTGCATGTGTCCCCGCGGTCTCAAGGGAGGCGAGGGCCTTTATCGCCGCTTGCGGCTTTAATTCTTTTTAGTTTTAGTCAAGTTTTAGTCATCTGATTTGTTTTAATTTTAGTCTTATTTTAGTCGACTAAAATGGCTTGGTATTTTAGTCGACTAAAATTGCTTCTTATTTTAGTCGACTAAAATAAGACTAAAATCAATAACAGATTTACTAGACAATTTTTTACAATATTTTTTAAGTTTGGTATAGAAAATAAACTTAACCAAAATATATAAAACACAAATTCAACTTTATGTCAACAAAACGGTGTCTTTATTTCAATTCAAAAGCTTTAATGCAGCAACAAACACTGTCATGGTAATGTAAACAATAACTAGCTGCCAATTCACCATCAATAAAAGAAAAATAAAGTTAGTTCCAGGACCTTAAAGCTTACAGCTGAGCTGAACAATAAGTGCAAACATTTTTAATTTCGAATCTAAAGTGCACTGAACAACATTTTCTTCTTGCTACCACAATGCTGGCAATTCAACCACAGAATAGTAACACTTATTTACCTCTATTCATTTTCAAGAAAGCACTTCGTGCTAAAGTGACTTTTGCTCTGTTACGCTTTCCCCTGGTTAGGTCACCTGTGACATTTTGTCGCTCTTTGAATGCCGTCTTCCCGGGATTTCAGTCAAATAAGTCAGTCTCTGATTGGTTCTCTTCTTCTCATGCAGTTTCGTTCTTCTTCTTCTCTAGTATTAATGGCGGGTCGCAACCAATTTTTTTGGTGCATACCGCCACCTACTGTACCGGAGTGTGTTCGCCTGTTCCGTTTTGCGGATTGGTTCTTTTGTTCATCTCTCCCGTCTGCTAATTGGATTTTCGTCACAGTCTATTTTCGTCTCGTCCTTTATTCGTTGACGATAATGTCAATCAATTTAGTTATAGTTTTAGTCTTCATCAGTGACTTCCTTTTTAGTTTTCGTTTCGTTTTCGTCCGCAAAAAAATATTCGTGACGAAAATAATGACGAAAATATTTCGTCAACGAAATTAACACTGATAAACTGGTGTCTGTCTCCACTTTTATGGATTGGAAAAACCTTTGCAACTTTCTTTTGGTTTGTGAATTGTCCTGTACACAACGATAAACTACAAATATGACTTTAAGGCTTTGCAACGTTAGTTATTACACTTTTAATTAAAGTCTGGTCAAGGCCATTCCAGTCAGGGGATCTTTTATTCTTACATTGACAAACAATCATTATTATTTCATTTTTATTTTTACATGCATTAACTAATCCCTTTGTCATCCATGGGCCAGATTTATTTTTCTGTTGTAATTGGGCTGTGAGTGTCATAAAGTTTTCATTTGCTCTATTTACATTGTTTTCTCCAAGACACCATCCCAATTAGTTTTTTTTTAATTAATTGATTGTGTCGTCAGTTCTTGTTCTTATGTGCTTTATTATTTTTGTATTATTGTTGTATTTTTGTTATTATTGTTATTTCCAGTAATAAGAATACTGGTAGGTGGTCACTAATATCATTTATTAATATCCCACTTGTCATTGTCTGATTTAATACATTAGTGAAACTATTATTGATTAAGGTGGAGCAGTGTGAGGTGAGTCTGGTGGGGCGTGTGATTATGGGATATCAGGAATCAGGAAGGTTTTTCTTGCCATTGTCAGTGAACAAAATTCACAAACTAGGAACTTGCTTCGGTGATAACGGTGCAACATATTACATTTATACATAGATAGACACACAAAGATTGCAGACTACACCAATGCAGCCATATTTCGGCGCAATGATCTTCAGGAAAATCAACTAAGGCATTGTACAGACATAGCAGACACATAACTACAGTCGCAGTTACAACATTACATACGTAGTCGCAACCACAGTTGCCATTACGACATACATCATAGACATAGACAGACATCAGACAGCAACAAGGATAACAGCACACGCGGTCACGTGTGTGCTGAATTTTCCAGTGGCGTGATGGAATTTTCCAGTGGCTTACGAGGGGGAGGGGGGGTAGAGGAGGGAGTCAGACAGATGTCAAATGGCAGACGGATAGGGAGACCTTGAGGTGTTTAGCGGAACTGTGTGTGAGAGTCCCATGGCCTGTCCTTGATGGAGTACAGGGAGTACCACTGAGATAAGATAAGACCCAGCTGCTGGCCAGACTTCTAATCGAGAGAAGGGACTTGGGCAGAGGGAAAAGGAGACAGAATTTGTAATTTATCCATTTTAATTTGTCCGGATCGTAGTCGATCAGTTCTGGTTCTCAGCGTCAGGTGCGTGCGTCCGCTTCGTGAAGTAACTTTGATGTTTCATCCAGTTTCGTGGTCAGCCCTGTAGTACTGCGTAGCAGCTCACAGGTCTGGTTCTCGATCATATCCACCCTCTTCTCAGTGTACGCAGTCCGGGCTGAGATGACTCGAGACAGCTCCTCGGACTGTGCAGCACTCTGTTGTAATCCCTTCAACTTGTCACTCACGTCACACGTGTTTAATTTTAGCAGACAGCGGCTGGGTAGCTTTAAAGGCAGCTGTCTTACAAATTTTGCGATAGTTTAAGGCAGTCCCAAGACCAATAATCAGTAACCCCATTATCATAAATCCAAAAATGAATACGTCCTCAACGTCCTCCACGAAAAGATCTTCCAAACACAGAACCTGTCAGTTCTTCCAGGCGTCCCATGTGTAGCCTGCTGCTGAGGTCCCGCCAGGGCAGAAAGACTCTCCCGGTGCACCCTTCTTTTGGGAAAAAAGTGTGTCAATTGCGCTCAGAGACCAGTTAATTAGATCCATTTCCAGTTTTTTAGTAGTCCAGCAAGTAGTTGAGTCAAAAAGGGAAGAAGTTTATGACAAAACGACACTGTACAGAAGCACATTTAAGGAGACAACAGGAGGAGCAGTAGGAAACGTCCGCCTTGTCCGAGAGCAGGAAGAAGAAATAGATATAGAGAGAGACTATACATAATATCAACAAAGTTCTCTGTGAGTTTATGTGTTTTTACTTTTAAAAGTGCACGTGGCAGAGTGGTTAGCACTTCTGCCTCACAGCAAGAAGGTCATGAGTTCGAAACCCGTTCAAACATTCTTGCTCGACTCTGGTCTTTCTGTGAGGAGTCTGCATGTTACTGTGGGTTCTCTCCGGGTACTCCGGCTTCCTCCCATCGTCCAAAAACATGTATGTATAGGTTAATTGGCAACTCTAAAAAAAAAAGTGTCCCTAGTGAATGAATATGAGAGTGAATGATTGTCTGTCACTGTCTGTCTCTAAATGTTACTGTAGTTTTATTTTGCTGGTCCTTACGGGGCAACAGGTGGCCTTTATATCCCAAGTGTCCAGAGCGATGTCGTTGTTTTGCATAAATCAAACGACCTGTTGTTCGACCGACTCTAGGTCCAGCTCACTTGGTTAACCTTCTGGCACCACGGCTTTTGTGTAGGTCCACGGTTTAACGTCCAGCCCAGTGATTCTTAAATCATTCAGTCGTGTGTATTAATCCATGTCTGCCAAACAATTCTCCAAAGCAGTCTCCTTTTCCTCATTTAGTTTCTTAATTAGTTTTGAACCAAGTTCCAAGTGTGTTTAATATTTCCAAAAGCTGCGTAATCCAGTAACGTCACCCAAAAATATTTTTTAATGAAATATATGAGTTTGGCTGAATAAAGACAGACAATAGTTGTGTTGGAGATGAACAGTGGACGAGGAAAAACAGCTGCCTTTAAGTCGGACAGTTAATCTTGTCCGAGAGCAGGAAGAAGAAATAGCACACAGCCTCTCGTCCAAAGAACAAATCTCACGTGTGTTGAGCATTTGTTCAATAAAAGTACATTTATGAGCACTTCTGCTTCAAAACCTGTGTTCAACACACTTTGACTGAAAGTATTAAAGACACAGATCATTATATTATTTTAATGTTGAATTTGCTTTGAAAGTATTAAGTTTGAAATAAGACACAAATCCATCTCATTAAGTTGATTTAATAATGTGTTTTCCATATTTGATAAAAGTCTAAACAGTTTTCACCGGTTTGTAGTCGGCTATTAGTCTAGAATAGATTAAAATGAATAAAGGTGTGGGGGGGAGGAAAGGGGGGCAGTGTCAGCACTCAGGTCCAATCAGCTGTCACTGCTCACACTGACAGGACATCATTTCCCATCATGCACTTAGACCTTGTAGTCCATGCAGGCGAGTGCAGTTCATAGATTGTATAAATATGGATGATATCCGCCCATTGGTCCCCTATTCACCAATATTGTCATTACGAATGGGCAATAAAATGGCCGTTACATCCGGGCTTTTCGGGTTTTACTCCATAGTAAAACAATAGTTTTTAGATAGTATAAACCAACGTAATTTTCAAAAATTCACCCCCCCCAGAGTTGTCACGTAGTAAAAACTTAGCTCTAGAGACCGGAGCCATCTTTTGTACCAGGCTGTAAACATGAGTTTTACACTTGTAAAGTCGCCATTGGGTTTCTCCTTATATTTCCGCTTTTGGAGCCTGCCCTCTGGTGGACGGAGGTATATCGCTGTATTTTGCTGTAAAATCACCGTATGGCGGCGCCCTTACACGACGACCATTTTAGAGGTTCCATGGGAGAGACTTGGTAGTCCATGCAGGCGAGTGCAGTTGTTAAATATCAACTGAGGCCTTGTTCTCACGAGATTACCGTTGCCGGTGCAGAGGTTACGTCAGAACAAGTCGTGGAGACTCGGACACTACACTAACCAGCATGCACTGCACGAGCGGCGGACGATCGTATCTGCGCAGGACTGACTCATCTCGAACGCACCACAGAGTCTCCAGTCTCATGTGTTGTGTAAAATAGGTTTTTATTCTTCTAGTTGGAAAAAAGGTTTAAACCCCAAATAGTTTATTATAAAAGTAATTATTAGTGAAAAAACAGGCTTTATGATGCCATCTACTGTTTATTATAAGTTAAAAAGTATTTGAATAGACTTTTACTCATGAACAGAAACAATTGGCCAATCACATGCTTAAAAAAAGGAGCGCTCCCATTGGTCGACACCAGCTTGTCATGTGACGTTCCAGGAAGTTTAACAGCTGCTGATAAAGTGTATTTTGAGCTGAATATGTCTTTTAACAAAGAAACAGCTCAAAAAAGAAAAGCATCAACAGAGAAAAGGAAGGCAACATAAAACATGGATAAATACAGTCAATTTAATCACGTAATGTTTAACGAGGAGGAGATAATTGTTGTCCTGACGCTGAAGTTGGAGCTAGGCTAACGCTAAACTCTAAACTTCAGTTTGTTCTGGTTTTATTTGTTGAATAAAAGAGAAGCAGGAGAGGTCCCTCTGCTGCTGTTGGAGGAGAGTGGCTCTGAGACAGGGACAAAAAAAGAAAATGAGGGCGTGGAGCTTTAAGTTTCACTGAAGATGTACCTCAATAAAAACCAACCAGGTTCAGACAGGTTCCTGTGTTTCATATTTAGTTCTTTCTTAGATCTGCTTTTGCTGGAGCTTGTTTCTGAGACACTTTTAATTTGGAAACAATACATTTATAACTTTTCAGCTCAGTCTACTACAATATAATGTTTCACAAAATAAAAATATCAAAATAAATTGTATTCTCTGAATCTGAATTTCTCACAAAGACAAATAATGACCCGAGAAATGTACCTGAAATAATTTGATGCATAATTTAAATAAGTAATAAAATAATTTAATTCAATAAACAGCTCTTTTACCTGAACACACCACTTCCAGACCAGATGTGACACTGATGTCTGTTTCCTCTACACAGTCTCTCAGAGACGTCTGCTTTACACAGTCATCACTGACCCTCCACACAGGTCTCTCTGGTAAACCATATCTTATTTTTCCAGAAACAGCTGAACCACAGTCCAGGTCTCGACACACAGCAGCTGTAGACTTCAGGTCCCAGTCGTCAGAGACATACACTGGTCTCCACTCTCCTCTGTGTCTCAGCTCCACAGTCCCAGCACAGCCACTGGACTGTCCCACCAACCTGACTGGCTCTGAACAGAGACAAGAACAAGTTATTGGAGCAATTATTTATAAATAAAAATAAAAATTAATATTCTCTCTCTCTTAAAGATTTAAAGATGACATTCATAAATAAAGACTGGGTCCAAATATTAGAACCAGACTAACTCAGTTTAAAATTGTAAACAGAATGTATTGGACGACAGTTAAAATGCACGACTGAATCTTAAAAAGATCCTTCATGTTGGAAATGCTCTGAGAAAGGCAGGTTAACTCATATGTTATGGTCTTTTCTCTGAGTTTGTCCTGCTTCCCTCCGGTCGTCGCTTCTGTCTTCTTCTATTCAAGAAAAATAGCTCCAACCTATTATTCATTCCACAAGCAATAAAATACCTGAATACTTATGATTTTTAACTGAATGATACTATACTAATATGGTTTTCTTCTCTCTTGTCTTTATGTGATGTATGTGTGGAGCCAGCAGAGGGCGTCACTTTGATGTGTGCATTGGTCGGGACAAGAACAGACTCTGACTACAGTTCTGTGTTTATGTGTCGTTAGAGGCACTGACGTGAGCTCAACCAAGTCAGATGTATTTATTCCAGTTTATGATGAAAATACAAACTTATCAATGAAATAAACCTGTGCAGCCCTTAAACTGCACAGAGCCTCAGCTGCTGTGCCTCTCCAGCGTCTCTCTCCCTGAGTTTGAACTACTCTCTGCAGGACTGCTTCTGTCTCCTAAAGAAATGTATTCCACAGTATGACCTCATTTATATTAGACTCTTTACTGACATGAGTCTATCCCTCACCTGAGACCCTCCATCCCACTTTGAACAACCTGCAAGACTACTTCAGTGTCTGTCACCTGCTAAATTCATGCACATAATCCATAAGATCAACAAACAAACCGACTAAAGGCCTCTCATTAGACTTCTGTCACTATATACAGCTGACCTGAGACCTGCTTCTACATCTGGGCCTGTTTAAGCTGAGTCACAGTAATAGGTCAGTGGAGCTGTTACAACTCAGTCTTTTACTGAACATGCACCTGGCCTCATTCATTCATTCATGGATTTAATGGTCACAATATTTAACAAATAATGCTGTTTGTAAGACTGTGTTTTATCTGAATCAAGTCTAAATGTAAAGTTAAAGTGAGAAGAGGCCAGTGGAGGTCAGTGTGTGTCTTTACCTGTTGAGCTGGAGTCTGCAGCCAGGATCCCTGCAGAAAAGAAAACAGGTCAAACACACACAGAGACTCAAGAAAAGCTCTTTTTAGTGAAAAGGACCTCTTTTTGAGGCTCCTCCCAAAGATTTGATCAGTTTTTAAGAAACAGGAAACTCACAATCACAAGTTTGATCAAAGTTCTTTGTGGTTTGACTTTTAGAAACTGTTTCTGAATAAAAATGTAAATTAATATCATTTATTTTACTGCATTCAACAAATAATCTTCAGTTTGTGTCTAAACTGTTTCGTCTGAGTTCAGTCTATGGCTCGGGGCAGCTCTCAGTAAAGCACCAGATCCATCAGTTTATACACTTCCTTTTTCACAATAAAAGCCCTGAGACAAAAAGCTTGAGACTTGTATTTTGAAGCCAACACAGAAAGTTTCCTGCAGCAGCTTCACCAAAGTGAACAAACACCGACCGAGAAGAGAGCGTTCATTTGGTTTTGTAAAAGTGTGAATGAACAGAACCAAAGTGGTTCTGGGCCCTCTTGAACAAACAAAGGTTCCTCTGAGAAGCCACCAGCCAAAGGAGGAACACCCCCCCCAGTCAATGACATCATCAGCTTTTTATCAACTTAAAAACATTTCCAAAGTGTCTGTGTCAATGTCATTTTTATTTCTATAGCACATTTAAAACATCCATCGCTGCCCAAAGTGCTTCACAGGCTCATGTACAGTGCACTTGAAAATAGAAAGACAGTAAAAGAGTAAAAGACAAACCAAACAAGACATAAAAGCAAGAAAAAATACAATAAACAAGATTAAAATAATAAAAACAAATAAAATGTATAAAAGAGTCAAAGTCCAGCCCAACTTGTGTTAAAGCCAGTGCAAACAAATGTGTCTTTAGTGAGGATTTAAAAACAGTGAGGGACGGGCCGCTCTGATATTAAAGGTAGACTGTTCCAGAGCCTCGGAGCAGCTGCAGCAAAGGCCCTGTCACCTCTGGTTTTGAGCCGGGTTCTCGGTACATCTAAAATCAACTGGTTTGTTGACCTCCTAGTTCTGGTAGGGACCTGGATGGACAACACCTCTGACAGGTAATGCGTGGGCCGGTCCATTTAGACATTTAAAAACAATCAGTCAAATCTTATAATGAATCCTGTAGCTGACAGGAGGCCGGTGCAAAGAGGCCAGCTCAGGAGTTATATGGTTCAAACGCCTTGTACCAGTAAGAAGACGTCTCGTCAGCGTCAGACGAGCATTTCTATAGAAACTGTGGAAACCTTACCTCGACTGCAGGACATCAAGACCAACCCCAGCAGCACTCTGTGGACCATGGTCTGGATCAGGTCTGGGTCTGGATCAGGTCTGGGTCTGGATCAGGACTGGGTCTGGATCAGGTCTGGGTCTGGATCAGGACTGGGTCTGGAACAGGACTGGGTCTGGATCAGGTCTGGGTCTGGATCAGGTCCGGGTCTGGAACAGGACTGGGTCTGGATCAGGTCCGGGTCTGGAACAGGACTGGGTCTGGATCAGGTCTGGGTCTGTTTAAGACGAGGTCTAGGTCTGGTCTGAAGAGGATTTCCTGTTTTCTCAGTTGTTATCTGTTCATCTTTAGTTTCTGATAATATCGACAGATATATTCTGTAAAATAACGACTTTAATCAAGCGCAGAGCTCAAAACACTTTATAACTGTAGAAGATACGACTAATTTGTGTAAATGAAGAATACTTTAAGTTTAACAGTTAGGATTAGTTTCAAACACAGAATGTTATTGTTCAGTCTTAAGTATGTTACTAAAGTATTAAGTATGTTACTGAAGTATTAAGTATGTTACTGAAGTATTAAGTATGTTACTGAAGTATTGAGTATGTTACTGTGTGAAAGCATTGTTTTTATAAAACTGACTAAATATAATACTTTAGTTAATGTGAACTGTACTGAGTTAGAGGCAGTGCTGGAAAGAGTACTGAGTATTTGTACTCAAAAGTATAAGTGTTAAAATTACTTTAGTAAAAGTACAAATGACTAATTACTTTCACACTATTGATGTTTAAAGCAACACTTTGTAAGCACTAAGACTAAAAACATAATAAAGGACTAAATCCAATAAATATTCTGCTGTAAAGTATAAAAGGTAAATGGTGTGCATTTATATTTACATTTACATTTATTCATTTAGCTGACGCTTTTATCCAAAGCGACTTACATTGTTCTAATGTAATTACCAGTGTTACAGTCACTGGGGGCAAGGTGGGTTAAGTGTCTTGCCCAAGGACACAACGACAGTATGAACTGTGGGGAGAGAGGGAATCGAACCGCCTACCTTCCGGTTGAAAGACGACCACTCTACCCACTGAGCTACTGCCGCCCATATTTCAGACACCAAAGAATTTACATCATGCTTTTATTCTATTTTATCAGCAATAATAATAAAAGAAGGACTAAACTAAAAGTACATGTTTAAAGGCTAAGACTAAACCAGCTTTAAACCTCAGAACTTAACCAAGACGTCAGACCTTAACTGGGAAAAGCTCTCAGAGTGGACCTCTCGTAATGTAAGGCTCTGTTGTGAAAGACATTGAACACAATTGATTGTGCTACAGTTTAGACCTCTGTAGATCACAGCATCTGTGAAACTGTATCTGTCAGAGTTTTATTTGATGTTGGTTTATTGGTTCTTATTTCTCCTCAACAGGAGAACAGATGTTATAAGGCTTTGACAGGAGCCTCTCACTGCAGCTGCTGTCGTAGTGTGTAGTGGTGTAACATTATGTAAACCTAAAAACAGTCCCGTGGCATTAGACACTTATAAAATATAAATGTTCATTAACATTTGACCTTGCACTGCACACACTCTGTGAACTGTGATATAAATTTGAATTTTAAAAAGGAAGCTGCTATAAGTTAGAAATGTGCTAGACTTTCCTTGTCCAGCCTGTACAGACCCAGCCTCATGTCTCTGTAGCTCCTGAAACTGAGAGCTCACCTCAGACTGGCCTTCAGCCTCTCCTCCTCTGAACTACTGCTGCTGTTCCCTCAGCCTCACACACAACATGGACTTAACTTATGTTATTTTCATTTCATTTCATTATTAGTTGTGAGTCTACACATTAGAGACTGACAACGTGGTTTAAATTTCTCAGAAGCTTTGCCAGTGGCTTTAGAACACATCCTGTCGTTGGTAGATCCTGCTCGAGACAAAAGTAGCACAAGCCAGTCACACGTGAGCATCCTCATCAGCCAATCAGAGCACAGTGTTCATCCTCAGCACATGTCAGGCTGAGGAGGGAGTTTTTCATAAAATAGACATGTGTCAAATATATTTACACACACACATCTGGGGCAGACAGAGACAACATAATAAAGCCTGCTTTTGGTGCACGTTGTGGAAAGAACAATGAAACTGTAGTATTTAGGGCTCATAATACTTCGAAAATATGCCTCAACTACTATATGTTGGATTTTCCAACAACAATATGATTGTGACACATGCTTCCATTGCCAGAGTAAAAGTTCAGCTCAAATAAATATTTAGAGAAACAAAGTAAATGTGGGACAAGTGTGTTTATGTGATGTGGGACCTTACTGATGCTGTGTTAATCCACAAATGTCCCACAGATTTACAGAAGCTCATTAAACACAACAGTCTCCTTGGACTTTTCTTGTCTTTGGAGCAACATGTGCTTTTTAAGCTGTATTTTCTTCATATTCTGTTCAACCTTGGGAGTCTGACTGATCTGTCCTTCTTTGTTCCAACTGGACACAAAGCAGAGACACACACAAATGAACCCGACTGAAGCTGCAGGACTGTGCTGGTTACCACAGTCCAAACTAGAGCTACATCCAAACTAAACTAAACCAGGATTACATTTAGGACTCAACCAAGTCTAAAGCAGTACTTTTCAATCTTTTATTTGGCTTCACCACACTCTTATTTAAAGATTTAAATTTATGAATTATTTTCAAAAGCGAAGCGTTAAAAGTCAGAAACTAAATTGAGAAAGATGAGCAGTTCCTCTTAATCTCCACAAGAGGGAGTAGGAGCAGGTCCTTACCCTGAAAGAGAGGCCTACCACAGGATTTCTTTAGTCTTTAGTCAGTTTTAATTTGAATCATTATTTTTATAAAAAAGGAGCTCCTCTTTGGGTTCGAATCCCCTGAAGAGCAACTGCAGCCACAGTCCCAGTATGTGCCGGTCTCAAGCCCGGGTCAAGAAGTGCATCCAGAATAAAACTTAATAAAACATGTCTAGTAAGAAGAAGAAGAAGAAGTTTTATTTATATAGCGCCTTTCCGTAGCTCAAGGTCGCTTTACATTTCACAAATACAGTACAGACAAACATTTAGATACACATCACATGAAACATACAGTTGTAATTACCCAAAATGTTTGTTAAATAGATATATTTTTAACTGAGTAGTAGTAGTAGTAAGAGTTGAAAGGCTGTGTTCCTAATATTCTTCTTCTGTGCAGCACCTATAGAAACCTTTGTTTGTTCAATATAAAGTGGATCTTCTTTTATTTCTAAATGAGTGTCACTTTCAACTCTTACAGTGACAGAGCGTCCTTCAGGGTTCTAGTGTCAGCTCTAACCCCACCCCCTCTGTCCTCTCCAAGCTCAGGTGTTGGCGATGGCAGGTGGCTCTAAAGAAGCAGAGAAGATGACACAGGACATCATTTCCAGAGAAGCCGGCTGTATCGAGTGTTACCGCCTTCTGTCGGCCATCTACAGCAAACGGGGCAACTTCACCGAGGTGTGTGTGTGTAATACCGTGTCCCGTCTCTGTGCCACCAATAAAGACTGATTTAAGCCTTTGTTCAGGCGCTGGAAGCCCTGGACCGAGCCCTGCAGCAGAAGCCCTCAGACCTGACGGTGAAGGCAGAGCTGTACTTCTCTAAAGGAAACCTGCTCCGGGAGATGAACCGGCTGGACCAGGCCTTCCAGGTAACAACTCGTTTAGGTCGTTTAGAAAACTAAAGGGAAAAGAGCAATTGCATTTGTGTCAAGCTGCTGCTGGAACCCTTTTGTGTAGCGCCCCCCAGTGGAGTTTAAGTTTTTCATTTGTCACTTCAGACTCTTTTCAAATGTAAATCTTTATTAGAGGCTGTTACTGTCTTTGATTCTCTGTGAATGAGTTCATGAGGAACAGGATCATTAGAGTTTAGGATCTCTTTGTTGGAAACATTTACATTACATTTATTTATTTAGCTGACGCTCTTATCCAAAGCGACTTACATTGTTCTAATGTAATTACCAGTGTTACAGTCACTGGAGGCAAGGTGGGTTAAGTGTCTTGCCCAAGGACACAACGACAGTATGAACTGTGGGGAGAGTGGAAATCGAACCGCCTACCTTCCGGTTGAAAGACAACCACTCTACCCACTGAGCTACTGCCGCCCCCCCACTTGTTTTATTGGATTAATCACAGTTATGTTTGTTTGACAATTTGACCCAGAATCAAAGCAGCCATCATTGAATGTGCAGTCGACACTAAAGGTCATCTTCCTGTGCTTCCAAGAAGTAAAGTCGAGTAGAGATCTGGTAAACACTAAACACATTTGTAGCTAGTAAGAAGAAGAAGACAGTCAATCCTGTGTTAAAAGCACACAAACAAAGTCTGTAAGGAAACATGTCATTCACCAAATACAGTAAAAAGAAACAAAGTGAGATCACACTAAGAGCATTGCACAGTTGTACATTTACAAAATGTTTGTCTAAATGTCAGACCTCTTTAAACTGCAGTGACAGACGCTATATTCTTCCTAGAGTTGCCATACAGTAAATCTATTTCCTTTGTATAACTCATTTTTCAAATATCATACAAATCTTATTTTCCAAAATAACAAAATAAAAATGTCCACATCAAAATAAACCTTCAGTGACATCCTGAGGAAAGATTTAGTGCAGTTAAAGAACACAATGTGTCAGTGACTGGAACTTCGATTCCAGCTCAGTGGATCTACAAGACTCTTGTAGACTCTATTGAAAAGTAATGTTACCATAGACATATTTATAGAACGACTGTAACACAGGCGTCAGCCATGGGCCGTGCCATAATCTTTGTTTGCCAGCTTCAACAGGTGTAGTGTTTTATTCCATCATTGCTCATGAAATACAACTTATTTATTCAATCATTTCACCGCCCAACTTATTTTGGTCATGCAAAGAAGCTTCATGTAGCTATGATACAGACATGTTCAGCTTTTAATATTCATAGTAGGCTTAACAGTTATATAATATTCTGATAAAAGATATAAAGTAATCAGACATTCAAAATCTAAATATGATTTAGGATTTAAGGTAATTTATAACTAGACACACTATAAATATGATAAAGAAGCAGAAACAGATAGTAGCAGATAAACATTTTGTAGAAACAATTTATAATGATTTTGACTAACTAACACACTCTCTCTCACTCACACACACACACACACACACACACACACACACACACACACACACACACAATATTTTCAGGCACACACAGCCACACTGCTTTCATTCTTATTGCAGTTGTGAGCTTTGAGCATTTAATTTCAGGCAGTGTTTCGTGACATTACATTAATTATTGTACTCTATGTCAGTGTTTGCAAAAATCAGAATTCGACAACATGCCTATTTTGTATTGTATGTGGATGTGGAGGGAAACCTCTAGTCTGGGTATTTGTGCCTTTGGACCATGTAGAACTGCGAAGACTCTCTTGAAATGTTATGCTTTTAATAATGCAGAAAGTCTCCTTCAGATAACAAATAAAGAATAATGTAAGAATAAAAGTTTAAAATTTGAGACAAAGTGTTAATGTTTCTTGACCAGTAGAATTGGCTTCTCTTTGAGCTCTTCATTAATGAGGTTCTTAAAATCCCCAAAAGACTTTACTGTATTCTCTTTTCTTCTGTTCAGCTCTGGTCTAGATGTTCCACTCTTGCCAAGGCTTCAATTCTTGGTCTTAAGAGCGGTAGGAGAAGCTAGACAGATCCTAATAGAAAGAGAGATGAACATGGTTTGAGTAATATTTCCTAAAAACATTACATTTGACAGCCCACATAAATTTAATGGACTTTCACATTAAGTCTGAAAGCACTGTGTGTGTGTGTGCGTATGTAATGTACAGCTCCATAATTTAGTGCATATGTATTATATATGGTATTTGTTTTAACAAAACACACACACATAATAAGGATGTAATGGTTTATTGAAGTGAGTTGTAGGGCAGCAGGCAGCCAGTTTACACACAGAGGCCTAGTACGAAGGCTGAAGAGCCATTTTGACAGTGGTGGGAACCATTGAAGGGTATTTGGCTTTGGGTTATATTGGGCATTTAAATTAGTTGCTTCTTGATTGTTAGTGAAGGTTTTTGATTTTTGGGGGTTTTGATGTTTACACTGTAAATATTATATCATTTTACAGAGTTTAGACTGTTTGGTTTCTGGGAGTGTAGGGTGTTTGTTTGTGTGTGGGCAAAATAAAAAGGCAAAGCCATGTTTTTTATCAATCTGAGTGCCTCCATCCATATTTCAATGAGCTTAATTATTTGAAATAGATTTTACGTGCATTTGTCAAAATTGTTGTATATGTCCATGGGTTATTTGATGTTTAGGCAGTAGCAAATATTTTGAGATTTAATATGTCAGGTGTGTGTGTGTTGTTGTTTATGTGAGACATGTGAGGTGTGGGAATCCAGTCCATGGACAGGCTTTCTTCAGCCAGAGAGCACAGAGTAAAATGATGAAGCATAGAAATAACATACAATACATATAAAGGTACCATCCACACCATAGCCATGTGATTGATAATTTACATTTACTAAATGAATGCAATTGCATTTCTGCTGAGTGCTTTTTACTTTATGGAGCACCTAAGCTATGCACAACACATTTCTGCAGAAAACTAAATATTTAATAGTAGGCTTAAATTTTATGAATGAAATATGATTTTTTTATTTACTACATCAAATTACGATGAATAACTTCAGTCAATTTATGACCTACACAAATTTAGCATAGATAAACAAAAGTCTTTATTATTGACTTTCATTGAAAGTAACAAGTTTTATTATGTAAAGAGTAATTCTATTATTTCTACTTAAGATTAAGAAACTGAAGCTTCTTTCTTTTCTGAGTATCAAGAACACAGACACACATTAACAATTGTAAAATCAAATGTAAAGTTGGTGAAATATTAAAGAAGGCTTTTATTTTGAAATGCCACATCAGATTCTTCTGAAATTTCCTCCATCAGGAGGTCCTCTGCTACACACCAGAAGTGGAATGACCCTTAGTAAAAAAGTTTTCTAAAAAATCAGTTAAAATTTGGTACAGAAGCTTTTCAGGGGCTTTATTTTGGAATGCAACATCAGATTCTTATTATTCTTACGTTTATTTGAAATTTAACAAAAACATTGTTGTATCATTGCAACATCAAAGATACATTTTTAAAACTGAATTGATTATTGAGTTTGTGAATAATATATATTTATGATAAAAACTGAATATTAACTGTCAAAACATGACGCAGCACTGAAGTGAAATGTAAAACGATTTAAAATTCAATAAGTTCGGGAGGACGTCTAGGCGCTGTTTCCTTGCATTACCGTAAAATAACATTACCGAAATTTCAAAGTGTTAATATTGTCTTACGGGAATTCAAGCTTCTCTTGACTATCATTAATGAGGTTCTTTCCTCAAATCCCCAAAGATGTGTGGCACTGATGAGACAGAAACAGAATCCCGCGCTGTACTTGGACCATGGGTAACGTTCTTGACGGACGGAGCCAAAACAAAACTGACTGATCGCACGCACTCGCTGCAGGCTTTTCCGACTTTGCATGCGACTTCAAGGCTTTTATGCCTAAACTAGACATCTCCAACGTCTTCTTACACAGAGTAGGCTAACAATAGGTTTGATACCGATTATTTGCGACGGGCTTAAAAACATTACCGTCTTCGAGCCACAGATCAGTTAAACGTACATTTTCTTATTGTGATCAATTCAAAACTAAGCAGTGACAGTATGATATAAGTTCGCACGGCTTTCTGGGAAGTCCTTCTATCTGTATGTGCCGCATGGACCTTGTAGTTCTGGAGCGCTGTCCAGTGTGATACCGCCCAGATTCCTCACACAGAACTACACAGGCAAAACAAATTAAATTGTACTGCCGCCGCATTTTGATGGAAGGACCATAACATGGACGAGCATAGCAATTCTAAGAACTAAATGTTATGACTTTGTATGGAAAACCGGACGTTTTTATGACTTTTTATGGCCTTAAATTCTTATTGTTAAATTTATGACTATGACTTTTATGACTTTATGAAACCCTGCGGAAACCCTGTAACACCATCTTGGAGTCGGACAATCTGACCTGTCCTATCAAAATCAAACCCTTCAAAATGATTCTTAAAATTGCAAAGTACTGTTGTATCACTTGCATGAAATCCTTCTCTCCTCAAAGCCACTTTCTTCTTCCTCACATCTTTGTCCTATATAGGCACTTAACGTTACCTAACGCCAAAAGACGCTAAAAGAAAGCAAGTGCTCTGAACTTTTTTCCTATCTGAATAGTAAGTTATCCACTTGAGTTGGAGGGAGGGAGATACATAGTCTAGCTAACGTTAGCTAGCTACGATTTCAGTACAGTACTATCAAAGATCCTTGCTCCTTCTCAATTCTGTGGATTTAAGGACAAAATACAACCCAAAGTACAATAGTAATGTTAATACTGTGAAATAATCCCCGAGCCCTATTTGATGGTCCGTGCGATTAGAAACATAAAAATGCTGCACAGTGCTCTGGCATCTTAACTGCTGCTATTCAACGAAACCGAAACTATGAAGATGGCGGCTGCTATGCGTGAGTAATGGACAATTCAGCGGCCAATAGGCGACTACTATTATATGAATGTATACTGCATGGGACAAGGATGCAATCAGGTCTTACAAACAACTGAGCTCCACGTAGCGGCAAAAATCTGTAACTGCACAAGATAACTGATCAACTGAAGAAAGTAAACAATTCAAGAAAGTTACTAGTTTAAAAGCACTGATAATACATTTGCTAAATACTAATTTAAAAATGTAGTATCTTAATCTTTTAGAATGTTTCGTGAATGAACGAACGTGCCTACTTTACGTTAAAGTGAAGCTGAAGGATATATATCATTGGGCATATCTGGTTAGCAAAAATAAAAGCGCTAAAGTAAATAGTACTACATAGTATATGTTTGCAGTATACTATCATAAATATTAAATACAGTCAGTTTAATCTCTTTACTCTATCAAATAGTTATGTCCAGTGCTGTTAGGTGTAGACATCCTTCGTAGGTGGGTGAATGAGTGCTGTATTTTGAAATGACCACCGGAAGTCATGTTTTCATTCCGTGAGTAGACGTCTACCCGGCGAGAGCTTGAAATGTTTCCTGTCAAAGCGGAGCGTTTCCTTCACTGATACTGTTTTTACAAGCTTTTATTAACTTTGATTCTATTTATGTTTCGTAAATGTCGACTTTTTTACGCAGAGTTCCGGGTTTCGATGTCTTCTCCCTCCGTGTTCGTTGGTACGTTTAGTAAGTGTTTTTGTTGTAAATACTGTAGCCTCTGTTTACGAGTAAGTTCGCAGCGGACCGTTACATTCACAACAAACGAGGACTAACCACTATTTTTCGCATTTTGTAAACCTTCATTTTCAATGTCTTTTGGTGATTATTGACAGTCACAGAGCTACGGTTTTTTTGTGACCGACAAAAATAGTCAATTCACAAGTCTTGAGTTGTTTTAGTTTTCAAACATGTCTAGTTTTGCTTCCTGCTTTTGGAAACTTCCCCTGCTGATGTGAAAGAAGCATAACGGAAACTGCAGCTGTTTTATTCCTATTGCTCTACAGACCGATTTTGCATTTGTATCGGCCTCAGTAATTTACACAAACACAGTAGCTTACACAGTCATATTTAGAAGTTTAATTTCCTGATAGCCTATTTCTATTTATTTGTACCTTACTCTTTGTCAAATTCACAATTGTATGAAACATTTTTACGTACACACATTACATACATACATACATACATACATACATACATACGTGTCTGTGAAGGTTCTCAGTCATCCAGGTCATCTTGAAAAAAGGTTAAAATAAAAGCATTTGGACTCAGTGAGTCCACCCCCTGGTGGCGAGTGCCGACAGTATGTATGGTCTTTTTTACATTTATTTTGTCTCTATTAGCCACAATATGTTTTTTGCATCAGCTGCTGAAGGTTTGGAGGAAACAAAGCCTTTAAAATTAGTTTAAATCTATTTCTGAGACTTTAAGGGAACAGAATTTTTGATTCCATTGAAGCGGACGCTGTTTTTGTCTTGGTGCAGAGACAGATGTGGAGCACAGACACAGTTATCGTTCACCATTCATCATGTAAAGTGTTTGGTAGTAGACTATGGAGGATATTCAAAACTTAAGTTGTGAGTGCTGCTGGGGTATTGTGGTAACTTGTGGTAAAGTGTCTCTTAGAATCTCTCATAAGGTATCATGCCTAATGCTCAACTTGTCATTTTTAATCAAACACAATTTACTAAGAAGAAAAATATGCAACATATCATTTCTTTATAACTGCAGTGATAGGAAAATGATTTTCTAGAAAATACTCCACACAGAGGATAGACAATTGTGTATGTGGATGTAGCGCATACTTCTTACAAAGTGGATGCAAAGTCTGTGGTTCTTGTGCTTTGAAATGATTACTATCTTGTTTTCTGGGTAAGAGTATCCTCCGTTCACACCCCTCCTTCAGCTAGGCAATGGACAGGAAGCAGCAAGTTCAGCTGAGCGACGAAGAGCCTGAAGAGCTACGAGAAGACGCCAGACAGAGAAGGAGGAAGAAGGCCATCAGCTCGCCGTCCTGCACCTCCATGGATCAGATCACAGTTGAGTTTGTCCTGCCCACGGCGGCTCGCGGAGGAAGTGGCCCTGACATGCTGCAGATGGACGTTGCAGGAAACTGGACTGTGGAGCAGGTCAGACTCAGCTACATTACATTCATTACAAATACTAATCTCAGCCTTGATGTTTAATTGGTGAGATTATGCCACTAACACTATACACCCAGATAGATGATTACTGAAATAATTTTGAGTGCTTGCCTCGTACACAAATAGGCAACTCTGGCACAAAAGCTTGCATTATTTTATTGGCCTTGAGGTCAGGTATCCCTAAGATCAACAACAATTTTCTGAAAATCCTGTAACTGGGCTTTATGCAATGTTTTGTTTCTCTGATTGGTATAGAATAAAAATAGAATTAGGATGGCAGGCCGGGCTTCTGTTTTATGGCACTGTGACTTCCATACTACTCACACTAACCTATTAACCTAATAAGAGCACTATAGCCATGACTTACAGATAGCATGACAAAAGGTAAATAACTTCATGACATAGTATCTATGCAAACTGCAAACAACGGTTTCATAATAGTGGTAGTGTAATAGAGCCATATGCAAAGTAGGAAACAATACTGTACTGCTGTCTTGCTAATGTTTGCCCAAGCTTCACAACACTCTGCTTTTAAACTAAAGTTGTTCATGAGAGAGATTTAAAACTGCTGCATTTTTACATGAGTGTTAAACTTTAAACAGTATTTTTTTGTGTTTGAGGGGAACTCATGTGACTCAAGTCATGTGGACCTATACAGTATTGTTCAAAATAATAGCAGTACAATGTGACTAACCAGAATGATCCAGGTTTTTAGTATATTTTTTATTGCTAAGTGGCAAACAAGTTACCAGTAGGTGCAGTAGATTCTCAGAAAACAAACAAGACCCAGCATTCATGATATGCACGCTCTTAAGGCTGTGCAATTGGGCAATTACATTACATTTACATTTACATTTAGTCATTTAGCAGACACTTTTATCCAAAGCGACTTACAAGTGAGGATAACAATGGAAGCAATTTTAACAACACAAGGTACAAAAAGCATAAGTGCACAAAAAACTAGTCAGTTTAAACCCAGCGCAGTATACAATGCTAAGGATAAGAGAATTTTATTATTTTTTATTTTTTTTATTTTATTTTTTTTTTATAGAAAGGAATCGATAGAAAGGAAGTAGGACTCAGTGTTTGTCAGTCAGGTGTTGACGGAAGAGATGTGTTTTCAGGTGTTTTTTAAAGATGGCTACAGAATCTGCTGATCTTGTAGCAGCAGGTAGATCATTCCACCAATGTGGAACAGAGCCAGAGAAGGTACGTGAGAGTGATTTTGTACGTTTTTGGGACGGCACCACCAGACGTTCATTTGCAGAGCGCAGGGATCTGGTTGGAACGTAGGTCTGTATTAGTGAGTGGAGATATGGGGGTGCAGAACCAGAGGTGGTCTTGTAGGCCAAGAGCATAGCTTTGAACTTGATGCGGGCGTCAACCGGGAGCCAGTGTAGCCTAATGAATAGAGGAGATACGTGCGCTCTCTTCGGTTCATTAAAGACCACTCTTGCCGCTGCATTCTGGATCAGCTGCAGAGGTTTGGTTGTGCAGGCGGGGAGTCCAGCCAGTAGAGCATTGCAATAGTCCAGTTTGGACAAGACAAGAGCCTGGGCTAGAATTTGCGTGGAGTGCTCTGATAGGAAAGGTCTAATTTTTCTAATGTTGTAGAGGATGAATCTACAGGACCGGGTGGTGCTGGCGACATGACTTGTGAAGTTTAGCTGATCATCAATTACCACTCCCAGATTTCTGGCAGTGCTGGACGGTGTAATGGTTGATGGGCCTAGTTGAATGGAGAGGTTGTGGTGGGTCTTTGGATTGGCCGGAATCACAAGCAGTTCTGTTTTTGCAAGGTTCAGCTGCAGGTGATGGTCCTTCATCCAAAGTGAGATGTCGCTCAGACATGCCGAGACACGAGCAGAGACCGTCGGATCGTCAGGATGAAATGACAGGTGGAGTTGAGTGTCATCTGCATAGCAGTGATAGGAAAAGCCATGCTTCTGGATGACAGAGCCAAGGGATGTCATGTATATGGAAAAGAGTAGCGGTCCGAGCACTGAGCCCTGTGGCACCCCTGTATTGAGATGTTGGGACTCAGAGACTTGGAGACAGAGATGACTTGGATGTTGCCTTTGCCAGTCTCAGAGCTTCGATGACTGAGAGAAGGGCAGTTTCGGTGGAATGACCGCTCTTGAACCCAGACTGGTTCTGGTCCAGGAGGTTGTTCCGTGTGAGAAAGGATGAGAGCTGAGTAAACACAACTCGCTCCAGAGCTTTGGCAATGAAGGGAAGGAGGGAAACCGGTCTGTAGTTTTCAAGCAGAGTAGGGTTAAGAGTGGGTTTCTTCAGTAGTGGTGTGATGCGGGCCTCTTTGAAAGCTGTGGGGAAGGACCCAGTGGAAAGAGATGAGTTGATGATGTGGGTGAGAGCAGGCACGACAGATGGAGAGATGGCCTGAAGGAGATGTGTGGGGATGGGATCCAGCGGGCAGGTAGTAGGGTGGTTAGAACTAATGACCTTGGAAACATCTGCTTCAGTTAGAGGAGAGAAGGAAGTGAGCAAACACATATCAGGGGTCTGAATGAGCTCGACAGGTGGTGGCGCAGAGAACTCACTGCTGATGGCGGTCGTTTTCTTTACAAAGAAAGACGCAAAATCATCAGCTGTTAAATCCGATGAAGGTGGGGGAGCAGGCGGACAAAGGAGGGCGGAAAAGGTTCTAAAGAGAGTGCGCGAGTCAGGTGAGTTGATTAACCTAGAATGGTAGTAGACAGTTTTTGCAGAGGTGACATCAGCGGAGAAAGTAGAGAGGAGAGACTGGTAGATAGAGAGGTTAGTAGGATCTTTAGACTTGCGCCATTTTCTCTCAGCTGACCGGAGGCTGGCGCGGTGCTCGCGTGAGAACATCGGATAACCAGGGGCAGACGAGGATGTACGGGCTGGTCTAGATGTAAGGGGGCATAAGTTGTCCAAGCAGGATGTTAGCGTGGAGCACAGAGTGTCGGTGGCGGTGTTAGTGTTTAAAAGAGAGAGCTCCTCAGAAGAGGGGAGTGCAGAAGAGACAGCAGAGGAAAACGGGAGGGACTGAGTGTACGCAGGTTGCGTCGGAAAGTGACCAGCGGTAAAACAATTGCAGTGTCTGGAGAAGTTAGGTCAAGGTCGAGAGTAATGAAGAAGTGATCGGAAGTGTGCAGTGGCGTGACCTGAGTGTGGCGAGTGGAGCAGTATCTTATGTAGATAAGATCTAGTTGGTTACCAGACTTGTGGGTTGCCGATGTGGAAACCTGCTTGAGGTCAAATGATGCAGTTAGGTTAATGAAGTTAGCAGCCTGTGGCTTTTCAAGGTGGATGTTGAAGTCTCCTAATACCACCAGAGGGTACCATCCTCAGGGAAGGATGAAAGAAGCGCATCCAACTCCTCCAAGAAATGTCCAAGCTGACCAGGGGGCCGATAGATAACTACAAAATGACTTTTAGCAGGGTGGGTGATGGTAACAGCATGGAACTCGAAGGAGCTGTTGTCACACAAGGGTGATAGCTGTTTGAACTTCCAGTCAGTAGGAATAAGTAGTCCGGTCCCTCCGCCCCTTCCAGTGAGGCGAGGACTGTGGGAGAAAGTGTGATTATGGGAGAGGGCGGCGGGAGTGGCAGAGTCCTCTGGTTTGATCCATGTTTCTGTAAGTGCTACAACTGAAAGACCAGAATGTTGAACAAAAGCTGTAATGAAATCAGCTTTGTTCACAGCAGACTGGCAGTTCCACAAGCCTATTGGGAAAGTAGAAGGGGCAGTTATTGACAGTGATACAACATGCAGATTATTATGGTTGCGTCGCCTTTTGCGTGAAACAGATGATAATTTCCGTGGTGAAATGACAGTAGTAATTTGGAAACACATTTAAGAGCCGAAGAGGAAAACAAGTTGACAATAGTTGACAATAGTTGACAATTAGTGTGACATTCAATCACTGCGGTCATCAATTTTGTGAAAAAACAGGTGTGAATCAGGTGGCCCCTATGAAGCCAGCACTTGTTGAACATGCATTTGAAAGCCTGAGGAAAATGGATCATTCAAGACATTGTTCAGAAGAACAGCGTACTTTTATTAAAAAGTTGATTGGAGAAGAGGAAAACCTATTAAGAGCTGCAAAAATGATGGTTAAATGGAGAACAAAACCAGAGCGTGGAAGAAAATGAAGACAACCATCAAAATGGATCGAAGAATAACCAGAATGGCAAAGGCTCAGCCAATGATCAGCTCCAGGATGATCAAAGACAGTCTGGAGTTACCTGTAAGTACTGTGAGAGTTGGAAGACATCTGTGTGAAGCTAATCAATTTTCAAGAATCCCCCTCAAAGTCCCTCTGTTTAAAAAAAAAAAAAAAAAAAAAAAAGTGTGTGCAGAAGAGGTTACAATTTGCCAAAAAACACATCAACTGGCCTAAAGAGAAATGGAACATTTTGTGACTGATGAGAGTAAAATTGTTCTTTTTGGGTCCAATGGCCACAGACAGTTTGTGAGACGACCCCCAAACTCTGTTCACAGTGAAGACAGTGAAGACAGTGAAGCAAGCATCATGATATGGGCATGTTTCTCCTACTATGGTGTTGGGCCTATTTATCTCATACCAAGGATCATGGATCAGTTTGCATTTGTCAAAATACTTGAAGAGGTCATGTAGCCTTATGCTGAAGAGGACATACCCTTGAAATGTTTGTTTCAACAAGACAATGACCCCAAACACACAAGTAAACAAGCAAAGATTTGGTTCCAAACCAACAAAATTAATGTTATGGAGTGGCCAGCCCATTCCCTGGACCTTAATCCAATCGAGAAGCTGTTTCTGAAGCAAAACCAAGAAATGTTATTACAATTATGAAGTTTTTTTTTTTTTGATGTCCAAAATTAAACTGTTGTGTTATTATATGTGTTTTTTGTAGTATGTATTTGTTGAGCTGTAACTAAATATTTACTTGTACGTGTTATTTCTAGGTTAAAGCTCAGGTTTGGCTAAAGGCAGTGACCTCAAATCTTTGTCTGGAGTTTTACCAGAGGTTTTCTCCCGACCACTGTATCCTGCTGTACCAGAAAAAAGGCAACGTGTGTGAGATCTACGATAAACACCAGGTCTTCCAGACTCTGGACTGTATTCGCTACTGGAGAGGTAACGACCAAGAAAAACATATTGTAGCTCTTAAACAATCATCATGTTTATAATGTAAGTATGTTTTTGTTTTTAAAAGCCTTGAAAAAGGATATAGGGCGGATCCAGCTGGTTCCCCGTCCACAGCCTTCAGAAGAGTCCGTACAGTACCAGCGCTATCTGAACTACCTGATTGGCTACGACGCGACGGACGCGTGAGCAATGTGCACGATGACGAGCTGGAGTTTACACGAAGGAAGCTCCTGACGCCGCGGCGGATTGAGTTATGTGACCGCGACCCTAATCTGTACTCCATGGATCCCTGGGTCACCTGCAAGCCTCTTACAGAACACCTTCTCAGCAAGGTACAGATGCTTTATGTCAGTTCTTAAAGCATAGCTTTACTTTACTTAATTTGTGTCTTTCTTCCTCTGTCAGGTCAGTAATGGTTACATCCTGGTGGTTATTCACATCAGGACGGTCAGCCAGACAATTAAGGTCTCCATCGACAATACCCCAGTGGAGGTAATGTCCCTAATTTTACCACATTGCCTTCTCTAACTGTGATTATTTTGACTCCACACTTTTTTCTCCCTCAGGTTTTGGCAAGCTTTTTAACCAAGACAGCAAATAAAAGAGTTTTGTTGGGAATCCCAGAAGACATGAGTGAAAATGACTTTGTTCTTCGTGTTTGTGGAAGGTACACTATTTAAGGCCTTAGAATCTATGAGGTGGCACTCTTTAATGAGATTATAATTCCCTGTTATTGCCTGATATTACACACTGAGGTCTATTTTAAGGAATACAAATTAACTTTTTTACAACAAATACCTCTTTGGTTTCATAATGAATGATCTGGTCACATTCATGGAGTACTGTTTTTAATTTAAAGTGCTACTCACAATGGTTCACGACATCATACATTGTAACCTACAAAAAGTCATCAACACTCAGATGATGTGCTGAGTTGGGATGGGAAAGGCAGGAATGCATTAAGTGGTATCAACCCAATAAATGGCATTTGTTTTAAAGCTCCATCAAAATCAATGAAAGAAGTCATTTTAATTCCTTTACTTCCAGTTCCTACAACTGCCCTGGGTGAACAAACTGAGCACTACTGGGGGAGAAGCACACTAATGTTTCTTTTTAAGCACATACTCTTGCAGGAAAGCTTGGGACATTCATGTCAGCATTAGTTTTTTTCCATTTATGTATGCTTTTCTTTTTCTGTATATAATGTAAACTCACTGTCCAATGGGTTTATTCAGCAGCATTTAACTACAGGGCTTCCATAGCTGTTCACATGCTCTTTAAAGGAGGAGCGTGGGTTGTTTAAATGCAGCCTGCACTTTTGCCACGAGATCTAACTAAAAAGGCCCAAAACTACACACCGACTCCATTCTCTGTTATGTTAAGGAGGAATTCCTGCACGGAGACAAACCTCTGCAGTGTTTCAACTGGATCCGACAGTGTCTGAAAACGGTGATGAGATCCATCTGGTTCTGGAGACTCCACCTGATCCGGACCTAGATGTGGTCCAGAAGGAGGACTGGGCCCAAGTAGACGACTGCACTGGAGTCGCAGGTATCAATCCACTTTCATTAAAGCGTCTCCGGTACCTTTTAAGCATTTATATCAACAAACTAAATACTGTAATAATATAAAAAACTGATTCCCAGGAACCCATGAGCAGCTAACCATCGATGGAAAGGACCACGGCGAGTTTTTACCATCTCCATGTGGGACTGTAACAGGAAGTTCAGAGTGAAGATCTTGGGCATTGACATACCTTCTCTGCCCAAAACGTCGGAGCTGATAATGTTTGTAGAGGCCAGCATCTTCCACGGCCAGCAGCTGTTAGCTCAAGTAATCCTAAGACTTAAAACCTTTATAAAGATGTTGGGATCTAGAATGTGTGTTTAGAATAAGTTTTATTATTGGGTACTCACTAATACCTAATATCATTATGAGTACTCAATTACACACATTTATGTTGATTTTCTAGATATTTATTCAATTTACCTGCCTCTTGACACTTGAATCATTTAGCGTTTCTTCTTTAAAATATTTCCAAACAGTGCTGTAGAGTCAAAAGAGAGGGGGATCTGAGAAAGTCAAATGAGCATAGTGTAATAGGAAGTAATTTTATTAAATAGTGAATGTTTTATACTGCTTTTTCCTCCATTGTGGATCACTGGGTAGGTTTTAAATTAAAACTGCTCATTATTATCTTGGTAAAGACTAATTTGTTTCTATATTGCATTGAGTGTATGGTTAAGATTAGCCTAAATCCTAATATCTCAAGTGATAATATGATTTAAATAAAGTGGAATACTTTGATTTCTTAGGAACGAACAACTACAAAACCCTTAACTGAAGAGGTGCTGTGGAACTGCTGGTTGGAGTTTAACATTAAAATCCGAGACCTGCCTAAAGGAGCGCGTCTTAACCTCCAGGTAAACTTACACTTTTTATTTAGCTTTAGATACTGGTCAGGTAACAGTAGGTGTGTAATGTGCTGTTGTTTTCTACCAGGTGGTTTGTGGGAAGCAGTTCCAGACACCAAACTCTAAGACGAGCTCTTCCTACCAGGACAGTGCAGCCGGGGGAAGCAGTCATGAAGGTATTTATGGTGCTCTAATTTTATTAGGACCCCAGGACTTAGTAAACTGAAGCTTTTAGGACATTTCTGTTATGTCTAAATATGATGTAGGATATACAGTAGGCATGGAACCATAAACGGTTTCAAAGTTCCATGATAATCGCAATATTAAAAAACACAAATAACGTAGCAAACCATTTATGTAAAATGAGCTGAAGAGACAAGACCAGAAAGTGATTAGGTTCTTGTTTTTGGACACATTCGATGTTCTATTGCACTACGTTATTTAACTATTATAACAACCCAAAGATTTGACTTTGTCCAATTTATCTGGAAATTAAAAATCATTATAAGTTGTATTCGCAATACCACCATACTGCCATATGTGATATTTTTCCACATGGTTATCATACCCTCACAATCTCATACAGCCCATGGTTAGTGTGTGTAGTCATTAAAAGGAGAGCACAAATACACAACCTTAGCCCCGCTCTATAAAAATGAAATGAAAATATTGTGCAACATACAGCAATGAGGCTTCTTTATGCTTATTCAGTTGTAATTTAATTAAAAATGTAAACTCTCTCACTGCTGATGGGGTTTTCTTAGCATCACGTATACACTTTAAAGTATTGCTTCTAACATTCAAAGCATTAAATGGTCTTGCTCCCCAATATCTGTCTGACCTACTCTCCCCCTATTGCCCTGTCCGGTCCAGAGTATGTGAGCGGAGCTGAGCGGGAAGAATTTGCGCTCCACGCTAGTGGAGTATTTCATAATTACTCCGCTCAAGCTCCGCTCTGGGTGTACAATTTTCCACTCCTCACTCCCTCCCCCACTCCGTCCTTATACGTCTCGCTCCGTTTTCGCTCCAGGGGTATTTTTTTATAACACCAGTGTCTGATCAGAAGATGCATGTAGTGTAAAACGAATACGCAGTACTAAGAGTCGTGATTGGTAATTGTGCGATAGTGGAGCATTTCGGAGCGGGAGAAAATCACAACGCTCCAACATTTAAAAAATCCGCTCCTCGCACCTGGCAAAATCACACAACTCCGCTCCTAGCTCCGCTCCCACTCCGCACCGCTCACATACTCTGGTCCGGTCCCTTAGATCAGCCGAACTCGGTCTGTTATCCATCCCACGTTTCCGTCTGTCTACTGTTGGTGGAAGGTCTTTTAGTTTAAATGCTCCTCAACTTTGGAACGCATTGCCTCCTACTTTACGAAACATCTCATCTGTGGGTGCATTTAAGTCTCAGTTAAAAACATATCTATTTAACAAGCATTTTGGGTAATTACAACTATATGTTTCATGTGATGTGTATATATAGATGTATATGTAAGTCTGTATTTGTGAAATGTAAAGCGACCTTGAGCTACGGAAAGGCGCTATATAAATAAAACTTCTTCTTCTTCTTCTTCTTCTTCTTCTTCTTCTTGTGAGTTCAGGGATCACTGCTGCCACTTACTTCTGCCCAATGAAAATAAATATTTTTTCTTTGTTGAATAGGCAAATATTATTATATGGCTTATTATTGACTTTGCACATGAGTATTTTATTATTTACTTTAAATATCATTTTTGTTGTCATTCTGACTCAGACACTCTCAGCTCCATTAATATTTCACTCTCAAGTTTAAAAGGTCAAATTTACAGTGACAGATCTAAATCTCGGAGATTAGCGCTTTTTTCTAACTGCGTATGTTGTGCTGTGCCAACATCAGTTTTTCTCATTAATTGTGCTCCAAACTGTTAGCTACTGCCAAACCCATGCAAGTGTTAACACATGAACCAATCTGAAAGCAGAATTTTGTTAAAGAAGACTCTGATCAGTTTACTTTGCCTACTTTAGTTTAAACAAAAGTGCTTAGTGATATGAACTAGTTCTAAGCATTTCTGTTTTTCACGTCATTTTAAGTTATGTTTATTTTTCCTGTAATTCCACTGTAGCCTGTCTGCCAGACTCTCTGTCCAGTCAGACCAAACTCTTGTGATTGTCTTTTAAACTGGAAACTCTATAAAAGTGATACTGGGCTCATTTAATGCCACTAAGGTAACAAAGATGGCACCTTTCACTTTTTGTATGATTTATTTCCTGATTTACAAATGTTGCCTGAAGCAATTCTGAACTGAGGGAAGAGGTTTAATGGAGAGAAGGGAATGCCCTGATCACAACTTTCTGTTTTGTGGTGTGAACAGCTGACTGTGTTCATGGACATTTGGGTATTTCCAAAGCAAGTGCATAAAGGTGCTGTTGTGGTCAATGCACCTTCAGCAGTCTGAGGTTTCTGTCAATCCTATTTTATGTAGCGCTGAAGGATTCCAGGAGTCATTTTAAAGACCATTTAAAAGAGATTTTTTTTACATTCACATAAGAACACCATTGTTTCTGTGAAGATCTGTGCCCAGTACATATCGGGGTCAGAGGCTGTCAGAGCATTAGGTTTAAGCAAATATTTTCTGAATGTGTCTTAGGAAAGAGCAAGAGTCGTCTGCTGTACTACGTGAACCTGCTGCTCATCGACCACCGCTCTCTGCTCCGTCAGGGAGAGTTTATCCTCCACATGTGGAAGATGCCCGAGAAAAGTGAGGAGAGCAGCAGCAGCATCAACGCAGACAAACTCACCTCCGCCACCAACCCGGACAAAGCCTCCTCCATGGCCGTCGCCATTTTACTGGACAAGTACTGCTACCCTGTGGTTCTGCCCAAGAGCCGGGACACGGGTCGGGAAGTGGGGGTCGAGGAGGCCGAGGGAGGGGAGCGGGGTCAGAGGGAGATGCCCAATCATCTGAAGAAACAGTTTGAGGCCATAGTGAGTACGGACCCTCTGCACCCGCTCAGCCCTGAGGACAAAGAGCTGCTGTGGCATTTCAGACACGAGTGTATGCGTGACCCCAGGTATTTACTGTATTTACACTCATTTAGGGTTCAAGGCATAAATCACATTTATGGTGTGAATATCTTGTCCACTTAGGGCCTACCCGAAGCTGCTGGGCTCAGTTCGATGGGGTAAACAGGAGGACGTTTTGGCAACACACCGGCTTTTGGAGCGCAGCAGTGCATGGGACACCAGGTACATTTAAGTGTCCTGTCTTGTACTGTCTACTGTCGGTCACTATACTGTCGGTCATGGCCTTTTTTCACCTTGTGTCATGTGTATTTCAGCGGTCTGGACGTGGGTCTGGCCATGCAGCTGCTCGACTGTCACTACTCAGACGCTCAGGTTCGATCCATGGCCGTGAGGAAACTAGAAACGCTTGAAGATGATGACGTGCTCAGATATCTACTGCAGCTTGTACAGGTTAGATTTTCCTATCTGTAGAAAAAGACTCATTTTCTACCATTTATTTTGTTATTGGCCAAGTGCCAGCTAATCGCAAGGCTAACACCTTCAGACATAAACCGACATTATTACTTATACATTAGAACTATAACGTTTAGTAAACCAATTAATAAGCACAATATATCCAGATTTATTGCAATATCACCAATTCATTTGTCTCTTAATAGAGTATTTATTACAAAAAGAACAAGAACAAAAACAACTACTGTATGTATACAGTTCGATTCCCGCCCTCCCCACAGTTCATACTGTCGTTGTGTCCTTGGGCAAGACACTTAACCCACCTTGCCTCCAGTGGCTGTAACACTGGTAATTACATTGCTTTGGATAAAAGCGTCAGCTAAATGAATAAATATAAATGTGTGTATATATATATATATATATATATATATATATATATATATATATATATATATATATATATATATATATATATATATATATATATATATATATATATATATATATATATATATATATATATACACACAATGTTACAGTATTTCATGTGAGAGACATTGACACTGTTTGTAAGAATATAAATTTTGAATTCACCATTGTTCTTTTAGCCCTTTATTTGGCTATAGTATGAAATCCAACAGCCGCTCAGTGGCCTGCAGCAGTATAACACATTGTAAAGGCAGACCTCATTTCCATTACCTTACGTTGTTTGAGTCACATTTGTTTGTTATGTGCATGTTTGTCCTCCGATATGTTTCCACATTAATGTCAACTTTGCATAACTCAACAAAAGGGCCATTTGGAGCAATATGAAAATGTCTCTGCACATTTGGCTCTGATATATGGATTGTACAGTCTGTGTGTATTCAGTGTATCAAGGTAAAACTGTATTTGCATCAGTTACAGCAGCATTATAGCAGATGAATTTGGATCTTATTGTAACTGTGTCCTTTCTGTGTCCTTTAGGCAGTGAAGTTTGAGCCCTACCACGACAGTGCACTGGTCAGGTTTCTGCTGAAGAGAGCTCTGAGGGTGACTTGTCATATTGTGTATATATGTTTACACTGTCTCGAAATATATTTAACACCTGTATTTCCATTTCTATCTGAACACAGAGTAAGCGTATAGGCCATTTCCTTTTCTGGTTCCTGCGCAGTGAGATTGCTCAGTCCATGCATTATCAGCAGAGGTACGCTGTCCTGCTGGAGGCCTACCTCAGAGGTTGTGGGGAGGTCATGCTGCTGGACTTTAAGAGACAGGTGAGCCACATGCTGTCAGGGGTCCCAATATAACATTTAATATAATAAGAAAGTATGTAGATGGACCTAATAATTACCCTCCTGCAGTGTATATTGTTTTGTTGCTTAGTGCTTATTAAGTTGCTAACTCTTACCCAGATGTACTACATAACCACCATAAGAGCTCTCTGAATGCGTCCTCTCTTATCCCCAACACATAAACCTCTGGAAGGAAAGGAGCTTACAGGCATCCCACAGTCCGTTGGGCCACCACAGAGCTTTTCTAAATACTTTGGTGGACTCATTAGAATTATTTCTCTAAATTTTTCTAAATTACTTTACTAAACTTAGCGCTCGTGGAGGATTAACTGTGTGTTTGTTGAGGTCCATTTTAGAGGCATTGTAGTTTTATGGAGCTGCTGAGCATCAACATAACTTCATCTGGTGCTTCCGTTGCTGAGGTTAATGTTGTTTTTGGGTTCTCCAAACACTTTTGAACTGATGGTATTGTACTTAAGAGTAAACAAGCAGTGGTTCGGAAATAACTTAAGAGTTATCTTTTTGATGTATTCGGATGTTTTGTTTTTCAGATGGTTTTGTTGTAGAGGTACATTGAGCACTGCAGAAGCCTCTCTCATGGAACCTCTTAAATGGTCCTCGTATAAGGGCGCCACCATACGGCGATTTTACAGCAAAATACAGCGATATACCGCCGTCCACCAGAGGGCAGGCTTCAAAAGTGGGAATATAAGGAGAAACCCAATGGCGACTTTACAAGAGTAAAACTCATGTTTATAGCCTGGTACAAAAGATGGCTCCGGTCTCTAGAGCTAAGTTTTTACTACATGACAACTCTGTTTTACTATGGAGTAAAAGCGGAAAAGCCTGGATGTAACTGCCATTTTATTGCCCTGTCGTAACGACAATATTGGTGAATAGGGGACCAATGGGCAGATTACATCTATTTATTTACAATCTATGGCACTGCATTAGCTCAGGACTCCCCCTACTGGTACAAAATGATAATACTCACAATTACATTGTTTATACTATTTCACAATATTTTTTGAGTAAGAATGTTGTGTATCACCTTTTAGAGCATTTACCAGATTTAAGAGCCAACAATCAAAACCAAATGTTGCTTTTGTGAAAGATGCCATGTGTCTGTTTTTTAGGTTGAAACGACTGAGGCTCTGCAGAAAGTCACCCGTGAGATAAAGGCCATAGCTGCAGACAAGTATGATGTCACTGCACAAGGTGAGGAGAAGATAGTAGTGCTATTACTTTGCTGTTTCTACAAAGCCCCTGGAGTGGTTGCTGTATGCTCACTGTTGATTCAGCTGAGGCGTCCCTGTGGTGAGTGATACATGCTGTGTTCTGTTCTGTTCTGTCAGTGGTGTTTCAGTTGCGTCAGAAGCTGGAGATGCTGCAGTCTTCGGGTTTGCCTGCAAGTTTTAGAGTCCCCTATGATCCCGGGCTCAGAGCTGGAGCATTAATGGTGAGTTCATACTTTGCTGTCTAAACACACTCCATAAGACATGACATTTAACAGTAGAAAGTACTATATTAAATAAAATTACCTTTTGTCTGTGTTCAGATTGAGCAGTGCAAAGTGATGGCATCTAAGAAGAAGCCGCTGTGGCTGCAGTTTAAAAGGGCAGACCCCACCACGCTCTGTAAAGATCCCATAGGCATCATATTTAAAGATGGTGATGACCTCAGACAGGATATGCTCATCCTGCAGGTGGGGGGATCAACAATAATGATGTGTTTTTTAATTATATTTTTTTATATGAGTGATGTTTATGTGTGTTTGTGTCCCTGTAGATTTTGCTCATCATGGAGTCAATCTGGGAGACTGAGTCCCTAGATCTGTGCCTGTTACCGTACGGCTGCATCTCCACGGGCAACAGGATAGGTCAGTTAAGAACGAGGGTGGTAAACAAGAGCTGATAGTACTGTATATAAGATTAATCTGCTGGTGATGAATGTCTGGGTTTAGTTTGACATGTGTTTTTGTTTAGGCACTGATTGTTGTGCCAAATTTGTAATCCTATAGACAACGGAATGACAAAAATAACAGAAAACACATTTACAATCATAGCCTACTTTACCAAAATACAACTGCACAATGTAAACACAAATGTTGGTAACATTAAAGCTGCAGTAGCCAAAAAACTTTACTTCAACATTCCAATTTACTCCATACTCCCGACAGCTTTGCATTTTCTACCCTTTCAGAAAGTTTTGGAATTAGCATCAACTCTGTTGCAAAAGGGTTAAACTCAAACAATAATTTCTGGGTTTAAAATTCCAGATACAATTATGACTGCCTTCTGACCAGGCAATAAAATTCAAAACAACTTTTATTAATCCTTAAGTGAAATTTGATTGTTATATCTTATCAAACAAGTTGATTGAGACGTCACCTTTCACAGACTGATTGATTGTACAGTCTTATGAGTTCTGTCCTGCAGCTCACTGATCTCAAACGTGACTGCTCTCTGTTGTTCAAAAGCCCAATGCAAGGGATGGTGCATGTTGTTGAGTATAGCATCTGTGTGTCTGTTGAGTCTCTAGACTAACACCTACAGTATAGTTGAACCACCACTCTAGTTTTTCAAGTCGCCTACAGTCGTTTTTTCTGAGACTGCCCCTTCCAACAGACTGCAGCATAAAAACAGAGTTAGCCATTGTCACCTGATCTGCAGCACTTTGGCCTTTCCCATAAAGTCCATCTGTTTTTATGGCCCAGTCCAGCTTGTTTCCAGATGCACTCCCAGGTATTTATAGGTGGACACTATTTCAATGTCTTTTTCACTGATGGTCACAGTTTGAGTATCGGGGTGTTTGAAGTCAATGATGACCATCTCTTTAGTTTGATAGGAGTTTAGAATTCTAGGCTCCATTTATAAAAGTGATCAAATCTAATGTGGCCAGGCTCCATAGAAGGTGTGAGTTTGCTAAAGGGTCCTTGAATGCATCCCGAGAGATCAGATCTTATGACCCATTTGGACTAGTTGTTGCTTGTGTCTTTTTTCTGTTATCTGTCTGGGATTACAGATGGAAATTCATCATATTGCTACAACCTGCTCTTTCTCTTTTACTTCTTTATCATTTTTTCCCATGCAATACTTGCTACACGTCTTAAAGTACAGTGAAATTGACTTATTA
Source organism: Perccottus glenii (assembly GCA_024416835.2). Taxonomy (NCBI): domain Eukaryota; kingdom Metazoa; phylum Chordata; class Actinopteri; order Gobiiformes; family Odontobutidae; genus Perccottus; species Perccottus glenii. Next base: position 12,114,691 of record CM044547.2, on the reverse strand, counting down.
GTTGTGAAGAAAAGGTTTCAACAAAGGCATCTGTTCCTACATCCAGATATAACTTTTTCTTGATCATGTCCTGGATAACTCAGAACCTCCACAGACATTAAAAATGAAGATTAAAAATGGTTGTAATTAAATGGTCAGTAAGAGGTGAGAACCAATTTTATGTTGCTTTAGGAGGACCTCATGAATTAACTCATTTTATTAAAGGTGTTAATACAATGGGTTGAGCTGGCCACATCTTTAGAGAAAGGGAAGTTCCATTGAATGACTAAATGGTGCCAAGGTGTCACAGTAGATGTAAAGGAAAACACAATTACACTTACATTGTTTCCTGTTTTTTCTTGTTCCAGGTATGATTGAGATCGTGAAGGATGCCACAACAATAGCTAACATCCAGCAGAGTGTCGTGGGAAGCACCGGAGCTTTTAAAGATGAAATCCTTTACCAGTGGCTCCGGGACAAATGTGTCAGTGAGGACAAGGTACAGCCACAGGCACATCAGTATTCTCTTTCTATGAGCTTATTTCCAGCATGTATTGTGTATTTGTGTAGTTCTTAGACTGAGGAGTGACATTTCATCTTCAGCCTCACTGTTATTAATCTTTCAGAGGAAATGACATTGTGACAGACAGGAAGGAAGCAGCCTACAGCAGACACACAGCTCACATACACTTTTAGCTCAAACACCTGCATCAGTGGAGACTGTTTGTGTGGATTCTCACTCATTTAGGTCATGCTTCCGATTTTGTATTAGCCCTTTTACACAGCCTGCCTTCCATATAATCAATATAATCAGAGTGGTTACATGCAAGTAGAAAAAACTGAATAATGCATGTTTTATACTGCCAGGCCATTGGTTACATGGCTCTAAAGCCCACGCTAAGAGAATTGGACCTTCGGGAAGCATCAGACAGTGGGTATGCTGCACAGATCAGACACTAGCACAGCATAGTGTCAAAGCTGATGCATAGTGCATAAACAACTCTATAAGGTTGTATGTTACATGTTGTTTTTCCACCAATCTGACAGAACTTCTTGGAGAGCTTCTTGGATGAAAGAAAGACGTGAGGAGCCTTTTTAAAACGGAACAAAAGTTTGACTAAAGATATGTTTGGTAATGTTGCAGTTCCAGCAGGCTGTGGAGAAGTTCCTGTATTCATGTGGAGGATACTGTGTGGCCACATATGTCCTGGGAATCGGGGACCGTCACAATGATAACATCATGATAACTGAATCAGGTGAGTCAGGTCTTTTTTACTCACATAAATACTGAAGTAAATGGTGCTGGAGAGTCAAACCTGAGCTGTATTTGCTTCACAGGAAATCTCTTCCACATCGACTTTGGCCACATCCTGGGAAACTATAAGAGCTTCATGGGAATCAGTAAAGAGTGGGTTCCCTTTGTGCTCACACCAGACTTCCTCTACGTGATGGGAACGTCTGGGAAGAAAAGCAGCCCACACTTCCAGAAATTCCAGGTGCTCATTTAACTTTTAAGACATTAGCCTCTCATATGTAGAGGGTAGCACAGATGTCACTTCTCCACTAGGATCCGCCCCCATCAGTCAGGCTAAATGGCAAAACAACCAGTAACATAATTTTACTGTGGTAGAAAAACAGTTATTTAACATTGACTTACAAAAAAATTTTATAACCAGGTTATAAACAGCTATGTTGACAGCACTTTCAACAAAAAGTCAGACAAACTGGACAAATGCATAACCTTTGTACACATAAAGTACACAACCTGGCTGAAAACAGTTTATCGGAAAATATATATATTTTTTCCTATTGTTTGAGTAGTGCAGATGTGTACACTATCCCCGTTGAGACTTTTGTTTCTCTGTGTTTCAGGAAGTCTGTGTGAAAGCGTATCTTGCTCTTCGACACCACACAAACCTGCTCATCATCCTCTTCTCCATGATGCTGATGACTGGTAGGTTTATTAATTAATTTACAATTCCTACCCTCAAGAGACCTACCTGCTTTTAATTTGCAAAAAAAGTAAAACGGATCTAATTTCCCACCACAAAATGCACTGAACATGTCATCACTGCAAAATTTGAACTGCAGCGTCAGACCAATGAGATTCCACATTTATCGCTGTCTCAGGCCCATTTGTTCCATGTTATTATCTCTTTCTCAAATGTATCCTTGATCACAATTTCTATCACTAACAAAACAGGCTCAAAAAATCTCCAAAACATCAAAAAAATACTAAATTTCTCACATACTAGGACCCACTGGTTACTTAGGTGTGTTTATTGAACCTGGTAAAACCATTGATTGACAAAGTTGTGAAGTCACGCATACATTTGTCCCCGACAGGAATGCCACAGCTCACGAGTAAAGAGGACATAGAGTACATCCGCGAGGCTCTGACCGTCGGCCGCAGCGATGATGAGGCACAGCGCCACCTGCTGGACCAAATTGAGATATGCAGAGAGAAAGGCTGGATGGTTCAGATCAACTGGTTTGTTCACCTGGTGCTTGGGATAAAACAGGGAGTGGAGAAACGCTCTACTTAAGACTCACTTTTATGTATGTTAACATCCAAGTACATTTGAAAAGACAATTCCATTTTATACAAGGTTTTACCTGAAATGTTACAAGACTGATGGGAGTTGAGCTGAACCATAGACTGATACTAAACATGGTTGCTTTTGAGAAGATGGGGATACTTCGGTATTCTGTAAATGTGGTTCTAGTAGATACTTTTGAAGCTAATTGAATTCCTACAGTCAGTAAATGTAAGCACACTCTTAATTTAGAGAAGAAGACAGGAGCAACATCACAGAGACTAAACCATGTACTGCTGTAAATGGGGCCAGGGGAATATAGCTTTTAAACAGCCACACATTCATTACATTACATTACATACATACAAATAAATAGTAAGGTGATGAGTTTGATGAAGGAGGAACATATAAAAAGTTAATTTGCAAAAGCAGATAACTCTGTTTTTTTTTTTTATTTAGGGGTGCACGTGGCAGGGTGGTTAGCACTCCTGCCTTACAGCAAGAAGGTTGTGAGTTCAAAACCCGGCCCACTCAAACATCCTCGGCTAACTCCGGCCTTTGAGGAATCTGCATGTCCTCTGTTACTGTGGGTTCTCTCCGGGTACTCCGGCTTCCTCCCACCGTCCAAAGACATGCATGTATGGGTTAATTGACAACTCTAAAGTGTCCCTAGTGAAAGAATGTGAGTGAGAGGACCCCCTCGAAAACGAGATGATTCATCTCAAGGGATTAATCCTCACGAATAAATAAATTGTCAGTTTTTTATTTAATTTATTACTTGCTAAAGGTGAGTGGCTTTGTCCAGTTAGGCCCACTAATGGATTAGGGCTTTGAAAACAGGGTTATGCAAAGAATAAATTACAAGCCTTAGTTCACTGATTTCCAAAATGGCATTTATCTGTTTTTGCAGACAAACTCTTCATATTAAAAGCAGCCATATGTTGAAATAAATGCATATGGACCAGTTGTATTTCTTGAAGTTGTAGAAACCTTGTTATTTGTTGTAAAAGTGTGTTTTACTGGCGCCATATGTAACACAAAGCCTCTGTCATTGCTCCTGATTACTTCCCCAAAATGTGGTGACAACTCTCTATCGTAGGGAATAAGTTACCCATCATAAAGTGTCTCATTGAGTGTTTTACAAAGTACTGGACTGTCCCTTTAAAGCTTACAATGAACTCTATGCACAGACAAAAACAGGAACTAGACCAAGAACTCAAACAATGACAACATTTTAAATTACAAGTATATTTATTATAACGTCCTAAAAGTCAATGGGGAAAACACAGTCAGGAAATTGCCCATATCCTTAGTATTAGTCAGTACTTCTCCTTTCTGCTTTTGTATTTAATGCTGCAGGAATCATGAATTATCTTCTTTATAAGTTGTTTTTAAACTGCTGTAGTTGCATCTTTTTTAAGTGTAGCAATGAAAAATGGTTCATCTGTTTTGTCAAGACACTGGATTATTATGAAATAGTGAGAAAACTGTATTGTAATTTATTGTATTTAAGAACTCTCCTTTTATCAAATGTATAGAGAGAGAAAACAGACGCCATGTTTGTTCTTGAGCACATGCAGGTCAGTGCTTTTTACTTTTACACTGAATTATGTCACTGGGAGGAAATGTTACAAGTTTTTAAGCCTGTATTTTTAATCATAAAAGGTAAAAGGTGATGGAATTATGTTCTTCGGTTTCCTGTAATGCTGAATTATGCCATTAATACCAATATTAAAGCCATGTTTGTAATATTAAGACTGGTATCGCTCTGTGTTCCCATGTGTCCTGGAAAATGTGTTTAGAGAGTAGTTGTAGTTTTCCATCTGATAAAAATGTTGTATACATTGTTCTGGAAAATGCTACTGTATTTTAAACCTCTCATATTTTCTGTTAGCTCTAGAGAATGCAACCTAAGGTGTTTTTTTTTTTTTTTGTTGTAGAATGAGATTTGACCCTCTTTTTTACAGGATAATGATGAAAAAACACAAATTATACACACTAAATGAAAATATACCACATAGAAATAGATTATATTGCTACTGATTGCAGTTTTATGTTTCCTAAATCAGGGTTTTTCAAACTCTTTGTGTGTGTGGACCACTATTTGTAATCGAAATATTTTGCGGACCACCTCATAACACACATAATAAAATGTCTACACACAGTCTTACCTGAATTAATCCGCACCTCTAAATAGGCTTACTAGCACTACTATAACTAGTCATCACATCAGTGTGCAACAGGCTTGTTAAAAGAAAGTTTACTGTACACAACAGCTGCCTCTTTTCTCTTCAGAGAACCTGTTGCTATCCAACGGTCCATAACGACACTGAACTTGAACGTCACGGCCGAACACCACTGGCCTATTTTATTAATCGCACAATAACTTGACAATTTAATGCAAATGTTATATCAATATAGGCCTACATATTCTTTTAAAAAAAATTTATGGGAATTTCCTGGTAAAATGAAGGTAAAATATTATTTTATTTTGCCTTTCCACGGACCACCTGCAGTACCCTCACGGACCACTAGTGGTCCGCGGACCACAGTTTGGGAATGACTGGCCTAAATTACTGTCCTTCATTGTCAATAAAAAGAATTCTGGAAAATTTCTGTAACATTACATAACTTCTCACTAGAAAGTACATAATCTTCAAATCATTTAAATATGTAGCCTCAAAATTGTTTTGATAGTTTCTTGACATTAAAAATCTGAAGAATATTGTGCTTTGCTTATAAGACATTGCATTGTGCAGGTCTCGCCAAATCACAATCCAAATCTAACCTCTTTGTACAGTGTGTGAGTTTTTTAGTAGTGTATTTGCAGACCTACACTGTACAGAAATACTGAAACCATGTTGCTTTAAAAAGAGTAGGATGTTTGCACAGTGTATTGTACATTTGCACTAAACGGTCACATGGTGGCAGTATTTCTCTTTTTTCTCTCAGCTGGAGGGTCTCAGTATGTGTCACTACAGTTTAGCTTCAGTTCTACATAATCTGCGAATATATGTTTCATAAAGTTTTAAGATCAAACTCTGGGACTCACGTTTTTAAATTACTCAAGTCACTTTGTTGCGTTTGTCACTTTTACTACAGCTGTGCAATAGGATTCATTTTTTGTTACTGTCTTTTATAGTGGTGCTTATAGTTGTTACTAGTCATTTTGAAAATTTACTAGACAGGATTTTATAAAAGCAGGTCTATGACATTCTTTGCAGTAGGTCACTTATTACCTACAGTAGTTTAGGTTATGTCGAGTGACTAATGAGGCCGGACACACTCTCACAACTAACATGGCTTATAAAACATCAGAAAGTTTATTGTAAATACATCCACCTACAGATATTCTTTCCACCAATAATTCTCCCACCACAGTGTACATTCTGAATACTTTAATTTGAATATGTGCTCATTCTTTGAATTTGTTTGAGAAGTGGGAGTAGGTGGGTGTGAGTGAAGTCCCTTTTGTCCCAGCCTTTCACAGCAGCTCCATACGTTTTCATTTGTCGACAGCTCGTTCATGGCCCCAAGCTCTGAGTCTTCTGTCTGCAGTGTTCATCATCAGCTTTAAAAAAATAAATAAACGTGTTGTACAGATGCTGTTGTGAGACACTAAAATATTGATTTGGATTCATACACTCCACCAACAATGTTTTCTTTACTAGTTTCTACTAAAACAATCAGGGAAATACATATTTATTGTAAATAGTATAATTTAATCTAAATAATAAAATAAACAATTGCATTTGTCTTCACAGTATACCTATCTCCATAGAAACCAAATCTCCATAGAAACCAGTTTCTAAAAGCTAATTACTTCCTGTTTTTGTCCCAACTGTTCCAACCAATCAGAGCAAACAAAATGCTGAAAGAGAAGCACATCCATTTTTCTTTTTTTTGAGGGCACAGCAACAATATGTAACATTTGACCTTAAAATAAAGATGTTTCATTGATTCCCCGACCCGAAACATGGACAATAGTTACCTCTCAAGGCTTATTTATGCTCCCATTCTGTACTGTTTGAGCAAATAAGATGAAAACAAACAAAAAAACAACAAACATTGCGACACTGGAGGAGGATCTGTCAATGTGAGAAACTGACAACATCATTTTCAACACTTTTGAAAATTCTCGCAGGCTTTTGACAACGTGCTGCCAGTGAAGTTACGTCGTACACTTCTGAACAGTCGCTCATCAAAAAGTTTGTTTCTGAATGGGTATCTAGTGATAGCTAGTGACCCATTGCTTTTCCTCTGTTCATGTCAGCACTGTAAGATTACAACCTTTCAAACCCTAAACTAATGTTAGCATGTAATACATTTACTTCAGTAGTATTTCTGTCTTGATTGGAGACATTTGTGCTGTCCTTGTCACACTAAAAGATAGACTGGAGACTTTCTGGATGTTTTAAGCAGGAGAAGTTTATTAACCATCAATACTGGAACCGGAGATTGTCAACACCCAACACACTGTTCAAAGTCGGATTTTCTTTATAATTATATTTGCATTTCATTGGTATTGAGGCATAAAAAGGAAAGCGACTAAACAGAATAAAAGGCTGGACACAAACAGAGACATGTGTTTATGACCTAACAGCCCAACGTGTAGTGTACAATTGCATGTCACATGTTGCACACAATGTTGCCTTTAGACTTTTAAATTACAATTACAAACTAAATAGATTGTTTGTCAGTTTTTTTAAATTAAGCACATCAGACCTACTTCTTCTACCACATAATGTCCCTGCAGGGCTACCATAGGTGCTCTCAGAATGTAGAAAGGAAGGGGTAAAGGATGCTGCTGCTGCCAAATGTGTAAGTATTTTTGTCACATGTATTCATATCTGTTTTTATACATAGCTCTTTGAAAGAGCTCTGACAGGTGTGTGCGGTCAATGTGGGATAAAAAAATTGGAGCATCGAGGATTGATTTATTCAGAAACCCTTGTTTCTCTCGAGGAAGACATGAACCAGATCAGTCAACAGGGGAAATCACTCTCGTCCGTGTGTGGAAATGCTCTTATAAGGACTTGTGTGCTCTTGTACTTCTGCAGAATCCTATTTGAGAAGCTCCACATGAGGACACTTGGCCTGTCCTCACGTCTTCGAGGGGTTTGTTTGAGGTCAAGACCTGGTTCGAGGTTAATTAGCCGATTATGTAAGTGCACTGTGAAGGAGTCCTCGAGGACCCTCACACATTACAAAAAATATATTTGACTTCCGTTGTCATTAGCTTCCTCTTTTTTCTCACTTAGTACATTATGACTGGAAGAAAAGTCTACACTTTTTACTTTGCCCCAGGAGGCACGCTGGAAAGTTTTAAAATATGAGATGCTCTGGTTCTGTTAAGATAAAATAGAATTAAACAGGCCTATTGGCTTTACTGTTGAAAAACAAGTGTGTATATATACAGCTCTGGAAAAAAATAAGAGACCACTGCAAAAGTATCAGTTTCTCTGGTTTTACTATTTATAGGCATGTGTTTGGGTAAAGTTAACGTTTTTGTTTTATTCTATAAACTACTGACAACATTTTTCCTAAATTCCAAATAAAAATATTGTAATTTAAGGCATTTATTTGCAAGAGGATAGTGATGACCACAGAAGTGTTTTTTTTTATACTTTTTCTTATTAAATAAGATTTGGTTCAGCTAATCAGCAGCTCATTCAGTAGAATGAGATGTGCCTGTGTTGGGATTCAACAGACATTGGAATGGAATGGCTTCCATACTTGTAGAGAGGCTGATTGCTAGGAAAAATTGCAGTGGTCTCGTAATATTTCCAAAGCTACATACTATATATATAAAATATATCAGTCAGGTGCATGAATATTGGGACATCTACAGAATTCTTATCTTTTTGTCTTTATACACCACCACAATGGATTTGAAATGAAACAAACAAGATGTGCTTTAACTGCAGACTTTAGACTTTAATTTGAGGGTATTTACAACCAAATCAGGTGAACGGTGTAGGAATTACAACAGTTTGTATATGTGCCTCACTCTTTTTAAGGGACCAAAAGTAATGGGAAAGGTTAAAAATTATAAATCAAATTTTCACTTTTTAATACTTGGTTTCAAATCCTTTGTAGTTAATTACAACCTGAAGTCTGGAACGCATAGACATCACCAGACGCTGGGTTTCATCCCTGGTGATGCTCTGCCAGGCCTCTACTGCAACTGTCTTCAGTTCCTGCTTGTTCTTGGGGCATTTTACCTTCAGTCTTGTCTTCAGCAAGTGAAATGCATGCTCAATCAGATTCAGGTCAGGTGGACTTGGCCATTGCATAACATTCCACTTCTTTCTCTTAAAAAACTCTTTGGTTGCTTTTGCAGTATGCTTCGGGTTATTGTCCATCTGCACTGTGAAGCACCATCCAATGAGTTCTGAAGCATTTGGCTAAATATGAGCAGATAACACTTTTGTCAGCAGTCACATCATCAATAAATACAAGAGAACCAGTTCCATTGGCAGCCATACATGCCCACGCCATGACACTACCACCACATGCTTCACTGATGAGGTGGTATGCTTTGGATCATGAGCAGTTCCTTTCCTTCTCCAGACTCTTCTCTTCACATCACTCTGGTACAAGTTGATCTTGGTCTCATCGGTTCATAGGATGTTGTTCCAGAACTGTCAAGGCTATATATATATATATATATATATATATATATATATATATATATATATATATATATATATATATATATATATATATATATATATCATTTTTCACATGTACCTCTGGCAAATTTTGAGTTGAATTTACTTTTATTCAACCAGTAGGTTTTTCTTGATCAGGTATGAAACAGGCATCTTCCAAAAGTTAATAAGTCGATGTACAGTTGTGCTCATAAGTTTACAAACCCTGGCAGGATTTGTGACTTTTTGGCCATTTTTCAGAGAATATGAATGCTAACACAAAAACCTTTTCTTTCACTCATAGTTAGTGGTTGGGTGAAGCCATTAATTATCAAACAATTTTGTTTACTATTTTTAAATCATAATGAAAACAAAAACTACCCAAATAACCCTGATCAAAAGTTTACATACCCCAGTTCTTAATACTGTGTATTTCCACCTTTAACATCAATGACAGCTTAAAGTATTTTGTGGTAGTTGAGAATGAAGCTCTTTATTTTCTCAGATGGTAAAGCTGCCCATTCTTCTTATTCTTCAAAAAGCCTTCAGTTCCTGTAAATTCTTGGTCTGTCTTGCATTGACTGCATGTTTGAGATCTCCCCAGAGTGGCTCAATGATATTGAGATCAGTCCAGAACCTTCACTTTATGCTACAATGACAGGTCGACTTGGCCTTGTGCTTTGGATCATTGTCGTGTTGGAACGTGCACAGCTTCCGGGCTGATGAGTGCCACCTTTCCTCCAGAATTTTCTGATAACATGCTGCATTCATCTTTTCCTGTGCCTTTGTAGCTCACACATCTACAAAACATCAGCTCCACCTCCATGTTTCAGAGTAGGAATGGTGTACCTTTCATCATAGGCTTTGTTGACTCCTCTCCAAATGTAACGTTTATGGTTGTGGCCAAAAAGTAAAATTTTGGTCTCAACATTCCAAATAACTTTTTTACCAGAAGTTTTGAGGCTTGTCTCTGTGCTGTTTGGTGTATTATAAGTGGGATGCTTTGTGACATTTGTGTAGTTCTCTTTGTGAAAGTGACTCGACCATGCAGCCCATTTTTTTGCCTCCTTATTGTGCATCTTAAAACAGCCACACCACTTTTTTTCAGAAAGTCCTGTATTTCAGCTGAAGCTGTTTGTGGGTTTTTCTTTGCCTCCCAAACAATTTTTCTGGGAGTTGTGGCAGACGTTTTGGTTCTTGGTTTGGTTTCAACAAAATCCTCATTTTCCACTTCTTTATTAGAGTTTGAACACTGCTGATTGACATTATTAATTTCTTGGACATCTTTTTATATCCCGTTTCTGTTTTATACAGTTCAATTACCTTTTCCCGCAGATCCTTTGACACTTCTTTTGTTTCCCATGACTCAGAATACAGAAATGTCAGTGCAACATTGGATTAAAGATGCAAGGGTCTGTCAGGAGCCCAGAAACTCACTGACCTTTTACACACACACTGATTACAAGCAAACTGAGTGAGCACATTTTAGAGTGGTCTTTTATTGTGGCCAGCCTAAAGCACACCTGTGCAATAATTATGCTCTCTGATCAGCATCTTCATATGCCACTCCTGTGAGGTGAATGAATTATCTCTAAAGGAGAAGGGCTCACTAACACAGATTTGTGAACAACATTTGAGAGAAATATGCCTTTTGTTTACATAGCAAAAGTTTTAGATCTTTGAGTTCAGCTCATTAAAAATAAGGGCCAAAACAAAAGAGCTGCGTTTAATATTTGTTCAGTGTACATTTATCCAAAAATGATAGAATTATCTGAAGTGGCTCTGCACATGGAACATTACATTATTATCTAAATGTTACAACCTGGCTCTTACAGCTGTAACAAAAGAGTGAGACACGGTTTGAAGGCCAACAATAAATGGTTTATTTAAACCAAAATTAAAGTAGATTAGCAAATTGAAATGAATGGAGCCTCAGTAAAATGTGGTGTAATGAGTGTATGGTGTGAGGTGTTGAAGTGGAGACTGAGCGGCAGACAAAACCAGGTAGCAGAGGGGGGGGCTTTTAAAAGGTATGGATGCACTGGGCCCAAGTGTCCCCTCACTTCCTCTATGGTCTCTGCCTAGGGACAAGTATATTAGGGTACATTAATTACTATATACTCCGGGAGATCGTCACACAAATCACACATACCTGGTATATAATAATACCTGGTATATAATAACAATAATTAATAGGTTTGATCGAATGATGGAGACAGTTTGATCCAACAGCTTTTTATTTCATTTTATTGCTTTGAAGGCTTTTTGTTTTACATTTAATTCACTTTCAAAAACAACACATTCAAACAGGCCTCAGTGAGAAATGATTAGTGTCAATACCACTGAGACCAGGTCAAGACCAAGACCAGATCCAGCACAGAACATGATTTTCAACTGATCTAATAACCCAAACTCAGATAAAGTGGGTCTGAGCATTAAAAGGAACTGAAGACTCTAGAAAACTGTCTTAAATGTAAAGGGCTTGTGACTGAATTGTAACTACATGTAACTATGAAAAACACTACTTTTTTCCTTCATTTTGTTAAATGTAGTTATTTATATACAGTGGTGGCTGGTGGTGGGCTAATAAATACAATCACATCTGGGACATGAAGTTATAGCAACAATATACTTTATCAAATAAACCTGTACTTAACACAACTAAGAATTTTGTCTGTTTTGAAACTTCTTAGTTTTTGACTTTTACTTTTGTTAATTTACTTACCTTACTTCCTTTGTACTTACTTCTTTTCCTGCTCCTCCTCCTCTTTTGGATTGATTCCCCTGCACCTGTTCACCACTTTACCAAAACCCATGCACTCACTCACTTTCTGTCTTTGTTATTCCTCACATGAGTTGGCAATGCCCAAGACTCCTTCAGTTCATTTTACATTTTATTTACAATTTAATAGAGAAATGTTTGAGTAACTATCATAACCATAACTATTATAACCTCATCTTGTGTTTTTTCTGTTTCAGAAATACTGTTTGGCAGCTGTGTGTCATGTTGAGTGCCCTATTTTGGAAATAAATGTGCCAAACGGCTCTAATCTTCTTGTTTAATACATTCTTACCAATGCTTATGGTTGTAGAATAAATCCTCTGAGTCTCTGTTCAAACTTAGTTTTTTACAATGTCAAACACTCTTTCACACAAACACTACGTGAACATATCTGATTTTTTTTTTTGCTGATGCTAAATGCGCCAAGTAATCCTTAAAAGTGTTACGGAGGATGTTGTTGACGACTGAGAAATCAACAACTGGTGAGTTTGTTTAAATGAGTGCATGTACGAACAGTCCTCCTCGTTCAGTGCTCGTTTCAAGTGAACACCTCCCAAAGCATTACCAAACTGCCTGTTGTGTTACAATGCCCGAAAACAAGTTCAAAAAGCAAATATTTTTACCCAAAAATTAACAAACGTTACCTGTCCAGAAGAAATCTGGCGACGGACACGTCAGTAGGAATTATGTGTCTTTAGAGCACGCCATCTTGAAAAAGAATCATCAAGACACACCCTTGCTTTGTTTAGCTCTTGAGACGTTTTTCTTCTCTTCTCATATTCCCCAAAAGGCATTTTGCAACTTTGTGGTCAGACCGAGCAATAATGGATAAAAGCCGGGAATAGCACCTGAGCTACACAAACACTAAACACACTGTCTACACATGCGCAGGAACTGGAACACACGTGCGTAACATAACACACGTAGTGACAGTGATTGACAAGCCTGAGGTCCAATGTATAACGTTCGCCAAGCGTCTATGATTAGTTGATGTTTTTTTTGGTCCCACGGAGTACAAAGTTTATAAATATTATAAAAAAAATACAGGACAGTTGGTTAAATGTCTGTTAAGTAGTATCTATAATGGAACACATATTGCTGAAGCTAATGTATTGATATGAAAACATTCTGCCCTTCTTGCCACCTCTTCTCCTCTCTCTGCCCTTTAACTAAATCCACCAGCCTGGAAGTTACACAGTTTTACTTTAAAGGCACACCTTTGCAGGGAATGGTTGGCAAACAAACTTGGGCCATGCTTCATCATTTCCTTTTGTGTTCAAAACGCTAACTAATGGGGAAGAAAGGAAACTCTTTCCCTAATTCACTGTATTTTGTCTTCTTTTGTGATTGGCAAAAGGCTACACACCCAAACACGTTCCCACACAAGTCAAAAAGGATTTGGAATAAAACAGATTTCCTCCTTGTAGGGATTAATCTATGTTGAGGTCAGGGCTTAATTTGTGGTGAACACAGAGGAATATTTTCCCTTACCTCCTAAATTGGGACCAGGACCTATTTGACTGGATCCAGCACCTCTTTAATTTCAGGAAGTTCCTTGAAAACGTTAATGTGTCTTGTTTCTATATATATATATATATATATATGTATATATATATAAATAAATGAATGTGTTGGGAGGAGAGTCTTTAAAAACCTGTTGAGTTTAAAGAGCCAGAAGTTAAATCCAGAATTAAAGAAAGCCTTAATAAACATGTAATAAATGAAGGTAACAATGAGTTAAAACGTTTATAGAAGTTGAAATATTATATATAATTGTATATTAGCGTGACATTCCAGACCATGAATCCATAATTCTTTTTTTAATATAGTCTTTATGGCATTTCTTTTCCATAAAGATTAAGAGCAACTACTGTATTCTGGACCTTTACAATTTCCAAACCTTAATTACAGCGTTGATAAAAGAATCTGTCTAACCCCTTTTCCTGTGCGCCCTTTGAGACAGGAATTGGACTATTTTGCTGGTATCTCTCAACCAGCCAATAGGAGCATCCTTTATTTGAGGCTCTCTTATATGTGGGTGGGTGCCACAGCGTTTCAGTATGTGCTGAATACACTCATCTATTTCAGTCTTTGATAATAAAGCCTAAATGGCTCTTACGTGATTAGAACAGTTTTCCTCAATTAAATTAACAAAACGCTGCCCTCTGCATGTTTAAGTTAGAAAAAAATCATCATGTTCCTTCCTGAGTTAACATCATTCTTCTCTGTTTTCTACAAGACAACACTTAAGAGGTGACCACAGTTATTAGAAGGTCAGGCACATGTCCACAGATCAGCCGTAGTCCAAGCTTGACCTCTTCGCGGTTTCCTCAATTACAACACCAAGCCGTTAATGATACAGTCTTAAATATTTAACCAGGGGCAGTATATATCTGTGCCCACGGAGCCTGCAACCCGAGTGTGTGTAGGTACTGCCACATCAGATATCTTTAGTGACAGAAAACAAGGCGGCATTTCGGTGTGTGCAACCCGACACCGAGCCCTCACACTCTATCTGTATTTAGCATCGGTTACATTCAGCTCGAACAATTAGTCGGTGAGGAGCTGGACCACAATGAGAACCACACAGTCTCCGTAGGCGAGGTTGGAGCATTCATCATTCTTTTTTAAGAACAACTGCAGAGATAAAACATTACAACTGCGGTTATATCCATTGAGCACATTTAGCAAAGACTGTTCTCCTGGTTGTTAAGTCTAAGCCTGGTCTAATTGCTGGGTTCATGGGACTTTTAAGGTACATTTTTCACAATGCCACTGTAAAGAGCATAAGAACAAACATAATCCCAAGCTAAATAAGAATACAAAAAAAGAACAAACACACACTGAAATGTAGGTTTGATTGCACATGTGCGACTGAACACTCGAGATTGCAATATAAGAAATGCGCTGCAATTGTTACAGTTACAGTTGTTTGTCGACTAGAAACAAATGATAGATTTCCAGAGCACAAGTCAGGACATGACATCCCCAAGGTCCAAATATGTTCATTTGGTCTTCAATATAAGTCTTAGACTGGTTTTGACGCCCTACTTGTAGTGGCTCTTTAGAACAGCGTGGGTGTGAGACAGGTGTGAGACAGGTGTGAGACAGGTGTGAGACAGGTGTGAGACAGCATGTACGCCCCATTGTCCTGGGTTAAAACAGAACAAGAAAACCTTAAGTCTGCTGTTTCCAACCACTGCAAGACGAATGGACTGGGACAAAGCCAGGATTATAAACAACAAGCTCTGTTGTAGGATTAATGATGTGTTCCCATTTTAATGATTACACACAAAAAGCCTCCTATGGACAAGTGTTGAAAATGAGCATGTATGCTATTACACTCAAAAAATGCATCTTGGTCCCATGTATTTGTGTTTTAATAAATAAAAAATTTTGATACATTAAGGATACACTGGAGTGTCCTTCCTGGAAGTTGCAGCGGAGGATGGGTTTTGTTTATGAAGTACTTCAGCAGAGGCTATTGAAGTTGTTCTTTTGGTTCATCTATGAATGCTATAATAAGTCCTGATTGTGATTTTTTTATAAATGAAGAGAAAGAAAGTTATAGTATATAATGTTTATTTAAAATGTAACAAATTATTGGAAAATTCTGAAGTTATTTTGCTGCTGTTGTATTTTGTCCCAAAGCTGCTGGGATAGGCTCCAGTCACCCGCAACCCCTAATGGGACCAAGCATTAGAAAATGAACGAATGAATAAATATTGCTGCAGTATTCAGAAATACATAAGCTAATGAGTTTTTTTTAGAAATGTATTAACAAAATGGGTCATAAAAGTCTTATGCCTTAAAAAATTAAAAAGGGGATTGCGCTTCTTCTCCATCAGTTCTCAGTTTGTCCTCTCTGGGCAATTGTACAGGAAAAGAAATAAAAATGACTCCTTCCACTGGGTTCTGTGTTTTGACTGATGTCTTCCATTTGGTTTAAGTGTATCCTACAAAATGATTACACAAAACTTTTTTCAGTGCGTAATCCCTCCTAATCCTCACTTCTTTATCTGTTACACTTTACTTATTTATTGACTCTAAGTCCTAGGATTTAATGAAATAAGGTATTTAGACAGTAATGAGTTCAATGATGTGTTCCAAAAGTGTAATAATGTGAGCTCCTGATTTAAATGTCCTTTACCTGACTTGAACGGCTTAGGCACTGCTGATTGTGTAACTTTAATGCTCCTCATTGAGACTCTATTAAGAAAACCCTATACATTTTGAGCTCTAACTTAAACAGAAGGCCCAGTAATTAGTGCACATTAGAGGCCTCCATAATCTCTGCTGTGTTCTGAGTATCTGTAAAAAATCCAAACACCCAATCAGGCCAGTCTGCTGATCATGAGCCTGGTGTGCAGCGGATTAAGTAAGTCTACACAAGACGCTGAAATGTGGATTTTGTTCTCCCTGCCAGCCATTTGGAGACGGGCTTTATCCTTTCTCTAAGCCTCCTCTTGAGCTGAGGATTGCACCAGCGTCTCTCCACCTGTCACCAACCTGGGAGCAGCATGACGGACTGAGCGGACATCTACAGTGGCAGGAAGATGACTTACCGGAGGTCTCCTTCGGCCGCTTTTTCAGGTGAGTAGCAACTCTTTTGTGTGGCCTGTCCCTCTCACATCCAACACAAATGACACACTTGACCGGACCACCGTAGAGTAACCCACTCTGTCCCAAGCCTCTTTGTGAATGTGTGTCAGCGGGCCATGTGGGGCGGCCGTCAACACTTCTTACAGACAGGTGTAGGGTTGCATGCACGCACGGCTGATGTAGTGTACAGCTATTATCCCTTCAACTTATTGCTGCTAATTCTGGTTTGTTGGGTGGAAAGAGGAGTGGGGTAAGGCTCCTGGAGGAGGAAAGGAGCCGAGACATGTGCGTCTTCGCTGTAAGCCCTAATCCGGGAGAGTCAACAATTTGGTTCTTCCGCCTAATGTGAGCAGGTGGAGCACTCACAGCTATTTAGAAATGGAAGCATCAAATACATGTTTATGAAATGCTTTGCTGGTTTTTGGACGTACAGTAAATCAAAGTGAAAAGTGTCTTGCTTGGTTACTTAAGCCTTGTTTCCACTGGAGCAGTAGGCTAAGTGAAAGGAAAAACTGTGACAACTATGTTTTCTTAATTGAAGCTTGTCTTGCGATAATCAGTCACATTCTAAGAAGTAAAAAATAATAAATGTGCTTTTTCAAGCTAGCCTTTATTAGCCACAGTTGTTTCTGATTCAGATAGAGTGAGTGTCATATTGATAAGCGCTTGTTTTGTGAATTAAAACATTGCATTTCTGGTCTACATTGCAAACACAGCACAGTGGCAGAGTGATTAGCATTCCTGCCTCACAACAAGAAGGTCCTGGGGACGAGAGTGGAGTCTGTGTAGGTTTTCACAAACATTTACAATAGGCAAAAGAGATTTGTCAGTGGGACTTTCCTGGTCAAATAAATAAGTCACGTGAAAGGGGTTGGATGCAGTAGGTGGCAGCTACTTTTGAGTTTTTCCTAAATTGTTGTTTCTCTGCCTCTTCTTTGTTGATATCAATGTTGCTCCTCATTAGCATATAGTTCATATCTACGATCAAATAACTGACACTAACTTTGTGTCACTCGTGTTGTGTGTTGCTCCTTCGCGCTCATGGGTAGTAAATGGTCACTGGTCACTCTAGTCGCTTTTGGTGTAAATTCACTGTTCTTCTTCTAGCTTCCTGCACCAATATAAGGATTTGGGCTCTACTTTATTGTAATAGCAACACATGTTACTTCAAATATGATTTACATATCATGCAGAAACACAGTTTGTCTGGTTATTTTAAAATATATGTTCTTGATATGAGTTTGATTTCCAGGAGGCCGGACACATGGACGCAGATTAAACTAACTCTAAATGTCATTTCATAGACACGCATCAGAATTTAGTGTCTGGACGGTTTGTTGCAACTGTGCCCTGACACTCTCTTATGACATAAGGTATTGTTTTAAAACACTGTCACTGATCATAGGTCATACACTTCAGCAATGAACAAGCAGAATTTGTAATGAATTGATAATGTCTCACAGCAAATACAAACTTTAAAGCATACATACACTTAGGTGTAAAGAAATGATGTAAAGTAATAATGCTTTCAAATATGTTTTACAAAATGCAAAGTGAACCCAAGATATAACAAACTATCTTCAGTGGGATTAACGTGAAGAGATTGAATTTGAAGAGCACTGGTTACTTCTCCAAATGTTCATTAAAGCAGTGGACCCATCGATGCCAAGGGCAGTCACACACATTGAGATGGATTTTATGCATTCTTACTTGACAGCATTTGTTCAAGCTTGCTCCAAACTACATAACGTCACTTTAATAAAAAAAGCTTAGCCTAACTGTTATAAGAATTCTATATGTCCAAAAGAATTGGACCTGACTCCGACAGACAGATGTGGACAGATGTTCCTGCGGTTTTCTCTAAACCCACAACTTGAGAAGAAGCCTTCCTGACCAGTGCACCATCTTGTGATCCGGGAGCTTAGAGACAAACAAACAATGCACTCAGCCTCTGTTGACTGCTGCAGAGGTGATTAGGCGTCTCAGGATTTACCATTGAGAGGTTTACGCAGATATAAAGTCATGGTAATGCTGTGTCCTTGATGGGAGATGCTGAACCGGTGATGACACATACACTTCCAGCTGTTGCACAGGGGTTTACTGTGGGTTTTGTCACAATATACACAACTGTATCACTGTCAACTCAAACAGGAGAGGACTGGCTTTCTTCACACTGGTAAAAGATATGTCAATAGGAATACACAGTGACAGACGTTTTCTGTTGGTTTGAGGACATTTAGAAAAGCGTTAGTTTTTGGTCTAATCTATTGAAGCGGCCTGTGTCCCTTTTAGAGCCAAATTCCAGAGTAAACGCTTTGAGTGAATTCTTTCCATTCAGCCACAAGACAGAAAACAGAAAGTCAGACATTACATTATCCATCCTTCCTTTCATCAATCTTCTCACACCCATCCACGGCTGAGTCTAGGCAGAGATGTCCAGACTTCCCCCTCCCCACACACCTCCTCCTGCTCTACTGGGGGAATATCGAGACGTTCCATTGGTGAAGGTTTAAACCCAACACCAAGGATTACTGAGTGTGTTTGTGCAGTGAACAGCCAATGGTATTCTAATCTGGAAGAAAAGGGGGAGGGGCTATTTCTGCAAAAAACAGGAAGGTCACAGCCAAAAACAGGAGAAAGAGAAAAAGATGATTGTTTAAAAGTGTACGTTTTAAGTTGGTCAAGTTGTTTTTTTAATAAGTTAAATAGAGTATATCCTCTGAACCAAAAAGAAATAAAGGTCAGGCCAAGAACAAAAGGTTTAGTCGTGCTGCAGCGTCAGTTTTATGTGACTTTGCTCTCGGCTGATTGGTCCAGTCAGTAAACCAGAATAAAAGCTGCTCTGGAGGGTACATGTGTAGAGTCAGGTACCATGGCAATGAAACCCACTCAAAACCAAACCACCAGGGAGCCAGAAAACTCAGAGTATTCTCAAACTAAACCTGAACTTACCTGAATCAAAACCAACCAAAGTCTGTATTTTGTATCCTCAGTGCCTTGACTACTCACTTGCACCGGAAGTTTTTTTCAGTGCTGTCCCAAAGCTCTTACGCTGCTCAAGCGTGAGTAGGAGAGACGGAGGAGGCTTCTGTGAAGGAGGCATGAGCGAGGACACAGTGAAGCTATTCCCAAACGGACCTGGACGAGACACACAACAACAGTCTTATTTTTGTTCATGAACAAATTTAACAGAGACTAGAGAAGTTGCTCTTTGGTGCAATGATTCCCCTTTGGGCCTTTTCTCTTTAGAACACTTTGGGATGCCTCCTGGACGCGGAGGTTGATATGTAGATTGTTATATATCACATGCGGCCAGTGTGTACGGTTGGATGGTTATGACAGAGTGAGCTAACAGGCAAAAGGAATGATGTGACGTATTTTATAGAATGTTGATCTTGTTGTAAAAGCATTACTTATTTTTTTGTTCTTATTTTATACTTTTGTTTATTGTCTTTTTCCTTTTTCAATACACACAAATACCAATAGGGTTGGCACAAATTGCCAATCTCTTGAGAAAAGGGGCAGGTGCTATTTACATGCCGTCTTCTTACATGTTGCATTACAGAATAGTCCAGTGTTTATAAAAGAGTGTCTATGGAATACTTAAAAACGGGAAACTTATTTTCTACATTTGAATGTTTATGCTGCTTTGGTCAAAAGAGTGACAACATGAAAAAGTTAAATAAGTGTTGAGCCTTTGTTTGTCCACGGAGCCAAACTGTGCTAAAAGCCTCAGCGCTGGGGCCCATTAGCCGCTCTATGAACGGTGTTATTTGTCTGCATCGTTACAAATGAATATTAAAACATACAGAGACAGAGCTGATTGTGTAATTGTTCTGAGAAAAAGAGATTTCAGAAACAATACGTAACATTTTTTGACAGACAGAGGTCGAAGCAGGTGCCCAGTGTGTGACTCAGGAGTTGAAACCCGTCCATGTAGGCTACCTTCTCTGAACCTGACATGGAAATCTGCTCAGAAACAGGTTGTTGTTATGACACACATCGAGGTTGACCTGCTTCATTTTAATGCATCAGGGATTTTGTCTTCGGAATTGGCGACCTTCCAGTTCCCGGGCCGTTTGTGTAACTTCCAGGCGACAGAGCGGCATCAGAAACACCATTTTTACGTTTCAGCTTACAGGATCAAGTCAAATGTTTTCTCCCTGTGTCCTGGACCACAGCTCACTTGCTACAGTGCAAGTACAATCTGAACATGAGAGAGAAAAAACAGTGAGAGGTTTGAGAGTATTGAAATGAGAGCACAGCACGTGGCTTGCTGCGTTACTATGGCTACAGATGTCCCTGAAATAACACACACAGTAACCTTATTATGGAAAAGCTCAGTCTGTTGCTTCTTCTGACGACGGTTTAGTCTGAATCGTAACCATAGAGAAATGTCCGTCTGTCCACACTTTGTCCACACAATAGATTATGGGGACAACAACAACAAGCTGGGTCTTGTCATGGTCTTGAACTAATTTTTACTCAGTCTTTTTTGGTCTCAAGACAAATCAAGACCACAACTGATATATAAGTTGGTTATTCTTGGTATTGAATGAAAACCTCAATCCATTTGAAAATCTTGTGTTAACCCTGTCTTCTTCACCAAACACTGACCTCCATGAGTCTGGACCTGGTCTAAGACTGGACATGAACTGATTTTTTTAACTGTTCCCTTGTATCTATTACAGTGTAGTGTAAACTGGTTCTGGTCTCACCCTGATATAGTCTTGGTCTTGTTATAGTCTTGATCCTCTCCGGTCTTGGACATGACATGTCTCAGTCAGTTTTAAACTAATTATTAATTCAGTGCATTTAATGTGGTAATACACCAATTTGCCTTTTCTGCCACTATATATAGGTTTATACTCTTTATTTTATTTATTTATTTGATAATTATGATTATTATTATTTTTATGGTTGTTATAGAGATATTTTTATGGAGAACATTGATTCACCAAAAATATTTCAGGCTTTTTTAATGTGTATGTTTTTTAACAATGGTACAGTCCCATCACATCTGACAAAAAACAGGCATTTTCTAATCTCTGTGGAGCAATAGGATGAACTTCATTAAATCTCAACAGATTCTTTGTGACTTTGAAAATGTAAAGATCCTACGTTGTTGCATCTTGCTGTTATGTGACCTTCTTGTTTGATAGTTTACAGCAAAGTGCTTCATGACAGCGCCTGATTGACCGACACACATTACAATTTGCGCAGTGTGAGACTCAGCTCTGCTGGGCTTCTGCTGCATATTTATGTCTTCAGACTGTAACGAGCAGTGAGAGGAAATGTTGCACCTCCAAAAACAGAGAAAAAGACTGAACAATAACAAAAAGGTCTTCAGTTGATGAGCCATCTGCCACACAGATCGAGTGGAGGAGTTATTGTGTCTTTTTTCTCTCAGCAAGGCACTTTGTAGAGTCTCCACTAATGTTTCTGTGAGAATAACCTCTGATTAAAGAATAAATCTGACTAATGGAACAGTCACCCGCTGACTTACACAGAAAACAATAGGAGTTCAACTTCTGAGAATTATCTGATGGTTTTGTCATAGTTTTTTTGGCCAGAAGTACAACATTGAAAAGATGAAGTGTGACTTGAACCCACCCTGGACCAATCAGCTTTGATAAGCACCTCAGAAGTTTTATTTTTTGATTAATGTCTAAGTTTGAGAAGCACAAAGCATAAAGGTTCATAGCTAGTAATGCTAAAGAAAAGTAAGTTCATTAGACATTTTTGGAAGACATATTTGATCTGGTTAAACACCATTAACGCTCAAGATAATGGCTGTTGTGCTTGAGCTTTAAAAGTATTCCTTCAAAATATACAACAACTATGAGGCTTATTACACAACACATTTCACCCAAAATGCAAAGATTCTTTTGTGGTTTGTGTTTTCATTTAGGTACTAATTGTTTAACAACAGTACAACATTTCTGTTTTATGTTTTCTTTTCACTTCTCATTCTCTCAAGTAACGATTATCTATTGATAATTCACAGACTGCCCTGATTAACTCCACCCTTTGAAAAGCTGACCACTCTAAACCAAAGGCCAAAGAGTTACCAAAGTATTCTCTACTGTTTTTGGTAACCTAAACTACACTGTACCGCTCAGTGGAAACGTGGCTCAAGACTTTGCTGAGAACCAAACCCCCTCATATTTACTCTGAATGAGCCCTGCTATAGACCAACTCTGATAAATGCATCCTCTCATCTGTTGTTCTTGTTGTTTCATCTCCCTGCATCATGTTTTGTAGTGTGCTCTTAAATCACCCACTGTTTATTTCACAGTCTGCTCTGTTTCTGGGAAAAGGCCATCAGTGAATGTTGCAATCATTTATTTTATTATTCTTCCTCAGAATCATGGCCTAATGGAGTGAGCTTGATCCGAGTGTCCACGGCTCTCAGCGAGTCCTCGTCGATCCACAGCGATGGGCTTTTACAAATGGCCCGGGATATTTCGGGTCTGGAACCTATGCCCTACAACATCCTCGAAGTGGTCTCACTTAAGGATGAACTGTGGCTTGAGCAATCACAGAGTCTGTTGGAGGTAACTGAGGGCTGAGAGTCTAAACATAAACAGAATGCATATTTCGGTCGCCTCATTAGTGTTGGACAAATGAGGCTCTTGTTCAACAGAGCAGATGACTGTGTAAGATGTCTAATGGTTTCAAAGCATTGCATCATTTAATGACTGAGCAGAAAGTGCAGAAGCCTTATTAAAGTGAAAAATATGCTGATTAAAATCTGGTGTACGGTAGAAAAATGCAGCCAGGCTTTGTTTTTTAGGGTCCTTTTAAAAATGTAACAGTCTATTTTAATACCTGTAAAAATCATACTAGTCCCTCATCTGGGCAATAAATCTGAAAGCTTATCAACTTTTTTAGAAAAAGTAAAAATAAGTAAAAAATATTTTCTAATAAACTCAAACTCAGTGTCACTGGGAAAGCACTACCTGGACTTAGATGTGTGTCCTGTGAAGGCAACAGCACTGCTCTCTCTCCACACTGTAAAAAATAACCACCTGCTGCTGCAGAACTCACATGAGCCACAATTTGTTATTATTGGTGATGAATCAAAATTGTCCATTGTGCAATTAACTGGCTGTCATCCAGGGTGTACCCTGCGTGGAGCCCATAGCAGCTGCTGGAAAAGGCTCCAGTCCACCTCAACCTGTAACGTGAGAAGCGATTAGAAAATGAATGAATTAATCAATTATTAATATTATTTGGTAAGTCACTGACAAACAGTAGTGGAGTAAATGTATATTTATAGACACAGAAAAACTACTCTTCAATTGTTAGAAGAGGCTTTTTTCCAGAAAAATATGGCACAGGTTGGCACAGTTTGGTACAAGTAATCCCTGAAGAGGCTTGTGTTTCCTCTGAGCTGTGTCCAGAGAGAGGTGTCTGATATAGAAACAGTGTCGTCACTCAAGAGACACAATATGAGATCTCTTTCTAAATGAGATATAAATGGTGTGTGTTGCCAATAAATAATATAAAGAAGTAAATCCTGGTGTGTAGTGATGTGAGAGGCAGAAGGTACAGTTAACATAGTAGTGAACGCAGCCCTGCGTAACATTTAGCTCTAAAGTATATATTCTCAAAATCACCTTGATGGTTCTTAGTCATGAGATCCATAGAATCATGCCTATCTCACTGACACAGTCCCCTCAGCTGGACAGAAACCTCCAATATAACTTTCCTGTCCCGGGACGGTGGCATATAGTGAGAAATTAGTGAGTGAGGCTCTACCAAACGACACACAAATAAATAATATAGGCCATTACACTGGACCCTCTCCGGCTTACGATTTGTGTTTTTTCTTTAGCTTCTCATTTTCGAGTGACGTTATCTATCACCCAATTCTCCAAGTGTTTACTTTTTAAAGTAGACCACAGTCAAAGTGCCCCCTTCCTGGAAACAAGTCCCTACAGATATCTAGTATATTCCGTTTGGGGGAAAGCCTCGCTCAGTTTACTGTAACAGGGTCCATTTTTTACAGTGCGGGTGGAGAGCAGTGGGATATATGGAGAGCAGCGCGCGCACAGACACCACACTGCTCCTCTCCAACTCAATCTGACGCTGCTCTCAGACACATATGCGTCCGTTTGCGCACCATCCGTGGACTTTCCGGAGTAATTTTAGTCAGCTTCAGGATGTTAGTGATGGATATGATGAAGATTGAACCATGTTTTTATGCGCGAACGGGCAGCAAATCTAATGCATTTTTGTCTTTTTCTGTCTTTTCAAAAGCGTAACAACATGCAGATCGCTCCCAGTGAAGACAAGATACCGGTGAGTACATACAACCATCCATTTAACCATGTTTTTTATCGTTTAATCAAAGTTAGTCCAAGTTTCTGCCCGTTTATTCAAGCTCTTTAAGCACAGTTTTAGCCTACTAATCACAATGTAAGCGACATTATGACCCCATTGCTTGTTTATTGTCCTTTTACGCGTTTATTATGTTCGTTTCACTTATTAAAACATTTTGCCTAGTCATATGAAACCCAGTGAAGCATAAACCTAAGTGAAACCACGAGGGAACAGTCTCCAGTGGGCGCTTTCTAAGAAAACAAAAAACAAAATCCCGGGAAGAGTTTCAAGGGATTTTAGCGTGTTTGTTGTAGGACTAGCAACCTGCTCAATATTTAGCTGTTAATTGTCCTATGTCTCCTTTGTTACTGGGAATAAAAGACCAAGTAGAAGCCATTATAAAACAAATATAAATGGGATATATTTACATGTTTCTAATTTTGTTTTATCCGTTACTAAGCTATTTATTTGGGGCGTTCAAACTGTTTGCTAGGCTACGTTGCACTGGTCTAATTAGCTAATACTTTTTATATTTTTTGGAGGGTTTATTTGACATATAAAGTGTAAAAATAAAGAAAACATGGGGGATAGTTGACACTGAGCAATTTGTGATAGGAGGCAAGGAGGCACCTGTTAGATAATAATTATAGTTAATCATCTGAGTTTAGCACAAGTTAGCATGTCAAGCAAAGATTTTCAATTATTTAAAATATTTCTGGACAAAATACAATAACCTGTTAATTCTGCTAATAAGACTATTTCTACTTTATTTAATGTATTGAATTATGAAATTATAAAGTGATGATATGATATGGTTCTAAAAACTAATACAAGTTAACAAAAAGTATGTTCAATTTGAATCTAACAAAAGAAACAAACGCTGTGTTTTTGGGAGTTGTATCAAATAAAACTAATGTTAAAAGGCCACTGTAAACACTGTCTACATGTTAGAAAATAAATGCAGGGGTAGTTGAAATAGATGACAAACATACATCAATTTTTTCTCTTTTTTAGAGAAACCAGAGTGTATCAGACTGAGTCAAGACCATTTGATTGGATCTGGTACCTCCTATTACCTCTTCTAACAACACTTACGCTCAGAGTTAGGACTTTGACTTACTATTGTGGTTATGGTTTTCTGGTTAAATTTTTCAGGCATTGTACTGTGTATAAAAATACTATATTTCTGCACAGCCTACAGAGGTATAGGTAGACCCTGTAATTAACTTCTAAAGTGACGGTATTGATCAAACAATTCTCATTCACTACAACGCTAATATGGCAGCTGCTATAAAAGTGCTTTGCCATAGCAACACTGATTTCCATTGCCAATCCAAGTCTAAGCTTAGGATACAATTTCAGGTTGTTTTTTTTTTACAACTGACTGGAGCTACAGGTGGCTTCAAGTTTGGCATTGTTCACAATTACACGTTCAGTTTATGGAGATGTGTAAGGATATCGAAGCTACAACAGTGAATAAAATGGCAGAGCAGGATATTTTGAATTTGACTGTGCTCGTGTTTAGTCTCCCTCTCTATTCTGCCTTTGTCTAAATAAAGACTGAAACTGTCAAAGGTGAGCCGACTGCCCACTCTGTTGCTGAAGATTTTCACTTCATTGTTTTTCGAGAACCAACCAAATGCCACTTCTGCTGCTCACTCTGCTGCTGCTTTGTGAAGGCTACTGTATTATCACAATTCACAAAGCATATATTTTTCACTTTATACTCTGATATTCTAAAATGTATTGAATATAAATTGTATTTGTTTTATGTGACCTTTCACCTTGCTTCTAATGCATTACCAAACACTAATTAAAAAACATTGATGTCATAGACGCAACAAGCATGCATAACCAACGTCTCTAAAAAAGAGCAGGTAGCATAAGTAGCAAAAAGAAAACCCAGACCCCACTGGACTGGTATATGTTCTGCTTTGCTTTGGGCAGCTCCTCATGAACGCCGGATCTTGTCGTAACGCTGTTGAGTGAACGCAAATCAGCGACACAATGCGACTATGTGTAAACCCTTGAAAAATAGAACTCAAGTGTATTTTGAGCAGCGTATGACGACGCCTGTGTGAATTGTCAGACTGATTCAAATAGAAAGCTTTTCACACGCGTATGCTACTACGCTGTGCTTATGGGGGCTTTTTACTCTTTCTCTGCCTCAAACAAGTAGATTTTTATCTAGGCATGCACTGTCCTGACTGTAGCATAATGATTTATGCTAATAATTCAGTGCTTTTGTGCTTAAATAAAGTTGTAGTTACAAAACATAAAAAATGTTGGTAGATTAGTCATTTGTTAGTAATGAGAGGGGTACTTGAACCGCCAACCGTCTGGTTATTAGACGACAGCTCTACCACTGAGCCACTGCGATTTATTTTCTATTTATATTATACCAGAGCATGGGGCACAATAATAATAATAATAATGTGAGGGGCAATAACTTTCCTAATTGAAATGAATGATTCCTGCATCAGTCTGTGCTTTGACTTAGATCAGCTGTTGTACCCGCCTTTGCCATGCCACACCTTGCTTTTTTAACCACCACCCCTTATGGCGCTGGCGGTGCCAGTCCTACCTGAAAGCCCTATGAGCATTATACCATTGGACCAGTGATTGTTGAAATGTAGTAGGGGAGGGAGATCAACTGTTCTGTCCTGTGACGCCAGTCTTTTCAATCAAGGGCCTACACTCAAAGACATACACTATGCTGCGCATTAATGCTCAACTGGCATGCCCTGTCAGGAAAAACAATAGGGTCTTAAATGGAAAATAAATGGAATTAACTAATGTGGGAATCATGGAGTAACTATAGATTAAATGCATCAAGATACACTGATCACTCTAATGAATTTGTTAATAATTAAAAATCCAAACATTAACATTACGTACTATTGTTCTTGTTTTGAGTTTCTACTACCTATTTAGAAAATACGACAACACTGCCATAAACTTTTGCCAAGAAAATGTTGAAAAATGTCTGGAGGCTAGGTGTCCCTGGGGACGTACAATTTAATTGGTTATGTAATATAATGTGCTCTCGTACAATAGAAGTGTATTGACAGTCAGATGTTCAGCCTCCAGATCTGCCTAGCAACAAGTTACTAGCAACAAAAAAAAAAATCCCCCAACACACAGCCTTTACTAAACCTGAGGGAAAACTACACAGATCTTGTTTTTTTTTTTTAACCTTTAAAATATGTTTTGTTTTTTTCTTTGAAAATATTTGAGGAATTGCCCTGATGGTTTGACACTGGTGTATGGCTATTTAAATGTGAGTTATTTGCTTTGTTTGTGGTTTGGTTATAATCCTAGTTACTATTGTCACCTTCCGTCCTCCTACAGGTGGTGAGTTCCCCGACAATCCACGGCTGCAGCGCAGAAGGCCTTTTCTTTGCTGACGGCCGACGGAAAGTGGACTATGTTCTGGTTTTTCATCACCGACGACACGGCTCCGTTAGAGCTCACTCCTCCATGGGAGTCTCGAACGAGCAGTTGTCCATTGTCTCAAATGGGAACTTTTCCTCGTCGCTGGGCTTGGACGCAGCAGAGAGGAGAGCAAGGGGTGTACCTGGTTGTCCTGCCAGCGTGGGAGAAGTGCTAATGGAGCTGGGAATTGGAGAGGCGCATGATGAGCCGGCCGACCATGAGATGCGTCTGATCCGACTGGAGTTTGAGGCTAATCTGATTGAGGCTGGTTTGGAGATTGAGAGGGACAAAGAGGTGAGAGTGTGTGGCATGTTTCCTTAAAATGTAAATCTGAGGTTAAATTTACGTTATTTAAACTGTGTGTGAGGTAGAACACTTGCTCTTTCTTTTGGCTTGTGCTGTACTTTTTTTTTTGCCTGAAAACGTAGTCAACAGTAGCTCAGGATCTGATCATATAAACACAGTTTAAAATGACATCTCTTAGAAATTAATCATTGCAAAATTAATTGCCCAGTTTGGAAAGTACTTAAAAAACTCTTTACTATGCCAGAGTCCTTTTGTTCATAAGGGCAGGGTCTCAAATTTCTTATCTCACATCTACGTCTTCTCCACTTCCTTCCTCATGTCTTTGTCCCGCTGCAGAGGGGAGACAGACAGATAGGGATGGGTATCGTTAAGGTTTTAATGGTATTACTACTCTTACCGATACTGCTTAACGGAATTCTTATCGGTACTTTGTGTTGTGTGTGTGTGTTTTTTTTAAGAACAAGTTGAAAACAGAATTAACATTTTTTAATTTTTTTATGTAAAATTAATAAAATTATTTATTATTATGCTTATTACAATTATTTGTAGTTCAAGAAACAGCCATGTTTGAACAAATAGCTATTATAAAAAAAAGAAATTAAATAAACTATATTTTTCTGCTAAAGAACATACAGTGGTACAAATTAGGCCTGCACGATTCTGGGAAAAATATGAATCACGATTTTTTAGCTTAGAATTGATATCACGATTCTCTACAACGATTTTTTTTTTCATGAAATGTAATGTTTATTGCACACATAAACCATGACAAAACAAAACAAATTGGAAGTACCAAAAATATTTGTTTTGGCACCTATAGAACATTGCACATCACCACAAGCCTGTAAACATAGAGGCTTCAATGAATAAAGAAGAAACACTCTTTAACTGCTTGCCTTTTGTACAATTAACATTCAACTGGCCATTGAAGTAGGTTACCAAAAATAGAAGTTTAACGCACTGCGCTGAATATGGCCTGAACATGGCTCTAAATAGGCTAATTGAAACGTCATTCAACATTCTGAGGGTTCAGTGTCTAAAGAAAAGGAGCAATTGGCCATTGGAGTGCAGTTGCAGTATCAAAAACTAATAATTTATTTTGTATATATAGCGGCACCTTGTCTTTAATTGCTGGTTGTGGTGTTACCTTGCGGTGCTGCAACAAGGGCAAAGCATACCTTGCAAATCACACCAGATTGACTCTCGTCTTGCTTGAATCCAAAATACTTCCACACCACCGAATGTGAGCCTTTTTTCGGAACAAGTTGAGACTGAGTGGTTGGCTGATTCTCGTCACAAGGACCTGGGTTTTCATATCCATTTTGTTTATTTCCGAACTACCGCGCTCGCTCGATAAGTGAAACACGAGACTAAAATGCGCTTTGTCGTTGGCTGAGGGTGACATCCTGTGAGAGCGGTCCTTTCAAAATAAAGGCTGAAATTTTTTTATTTATTTTATTTTATTTTTTAAATCGAAGTCATTTAAAAATTAAATCGTGAACAGAGTGAATCGAGATCGCGATTTTATAACGATTTATCGTGCAGGCCTAGTACAAATGTTGATTTCATTCTCTCATTTCTCCCAAAAGAAATCAACAGAATTCTACATAAGGTTAACAAATCAGGGAGATTTTACATTTATTTTAAATGACGTGAACAACGTTGATTCAACATGATTTTAGCATACATACCAGACGTAGATGGGGCAACAACCAGAGACGAGCTAGCACATATTGCACTTTTGAAAGGTGCTTAGAGAGATTGCTTGTGTTTCCGCTCTTACATGCAAACATTTTGTTGCACTTATGACAACGAGCGTTGTCTGCATCAACTCTAGAGAAGTGTAACCACACTCTTTGTATTAAGCGGGAGTTTTCGTAATGTTGTGCGTGCGCCGCGCTCGTTCTTGTGGTGTGTGTGTGACTGACAGACAGTCTCCGCAGCGCGCATGAGAGATCTCACAGACAAACGTCTTAATATGATCGCACATTAAAAATACATAGTACATTTATTTTTTCCCCTCCAGTACCGAAAGCAGAACCGATAGCGTCAGATCTTAATGATACTACGGTCTTTCATAATTTAGCCCCGGGGCCAGTTTAATACCGGGTTTCGGTACCCATCCCTACAGACAGAGAGGAGAGATGACTTTAGTCCTCAGGAGCATCACGTTTATGACATTAACATAATTTGATCTGCAGGAAATTTCAAATTAACTTTTGTGTTATTAGTATAAATCAATATTTTAGTCTGCAACATTTGCCAGATTAAAGGTCTTGTCACAAAAGGACTCAAAGCATTTAGATGACAATGAGCCAACTTTCTGTGAAAACATTATCTACTGAACTGAGACAGGTGTGTGGAAAAAAATTATAAATTTATAGTACTGGAAGGATTTGCACAGCTTTAATTACAATGATATGACCAGCATTATCATTTCAAAGCCAATTGATTACCTCACACTTGTTTCAGTGAGACCAACACCCACTTCCTTGAAAGTTCAGTACAAGTTGCTGGCCTTTACCAGGAGACAGTCCTTTCCTCAAAAGCAGTGATGAGGCATAGCAGACATAGATGTAATAGGTGCACAAGGTACACTGTAGTAATAGAAGTAGGCATCTGGACATACAGCAGTTTTCCCATTTTCTGCTGAGGTTCCCGTGGGCGCAGCGCTGCTGGCGACCCTGGGTTTTATGGTGTCTGTGTTCTAATGTTTTGGCTTGTTTGCGGACTTTACGTGATCGTTTTGCTCAGACTGGGCATATGGGCCACTGCATTTGTGGATGGCTAGCTGAATTCCTGACTAGGTAATTTACCTTTTTTTGTTTAGTTATAAGTATAATAAGTATATATTGTATTATTCAGGAGGTTCCGCAGTTGGGGTGGGATGTACATGAAATGTTGTGTCTTTTTACTTCACTGTTGGTTTGTATGTGTGTATTTTCATGGTAAAACCAAAGACATATTTGCACATTTGTGGATAATAAAGTATTAATATTTGTATTTAAGCTGTTTCATCTTAGGTCAACGAGACTTACTCAGGTTTGAAATAAAACGTGATAATTGAAGTCTCTGGTTCATCTTCTACCACTTATCCCGGGAAAGCAAAGTAATGAAACCGATTTATATAACCCCCTTGAGCTGTGCATTTTGGCCACATGTTTCGCTGACCATAATGAATTTTTGATGGCGACTATACTAATAATGACACTTTTCACTATAAAAAAAAGTGAATCAATAACACTATAATTATTAATGTGACATCTCTGTGGTTCACTGTGAGCGGACTGACACTGACTGAAGCTGACCCATTTTGTATTGATTCACTAATTCAGACAGAAAGTGGCAATTTTGTTTTGAGTTTTACATATGGCTTTGCAGTGAACACTACTCCATGTTATCAATTAGGCCTTCCCTGTAATGGTGCTTTCTATCTTTATTCACAGTAATTGACAGAGGGATATTTTACTCTTAGATACAAAGCATGGTTATGGAGAGCTGTATACATGTGACTGTTTGGACGTGCGTTGGTCAGCAGCCAGCTGGCAGTGTGTGGAGTCTGCCGGCCAGTATTAATCAGATTGTTGACAGTGTTGCAATGGAGCCTAAGCCTGGTTGAGATTAGCTGTCCAACTGATGCCTCCTTATCTCATAGCATGGATCAAATGTTGGTGGATCATTTCATTCCAGAGAGAAGCAATAAAGATGAATGTGTTTTGTAATAGCTCTTGATTTCTCATTCAAATACATTAATGGACACAAAATCAAATTCACTTAAGGAGGCTTGTACAACCACATTATGTAATAATGCAACATTATGTAACAATCTGCCAAAATGTAAAAACTTTCTCTTTATTATGTAATAAAATCACATTTTGTAAAAACTGACTCAATGCATTTTGTAATAATTGTTAACACATTTTGCAATAAATTATTACATTTTGAGACAATTATTACAAAATGCGCGTGTGAAATATATATATATTTTTCAACAGATTGTAATAATATGGTTTAATATGTAATAGCAGTCGAAGTCAAGTAGTAGTCGTTTTAAGCCAGGACCTTTCAACATTAGTGGAATAACTATGAATTTTATGAAAACTGGACATGTGTTGATTTGCCCTAAAATGAACCCTGCATCTGTCTTGTACCAGTGCACTGGAGGATGGTTCCAGTTGTCCACACATCTAAATTAATTAGAGTTTAAGAACTGCACGGCACTGCTGAGGAGGCCAGACACTGCCCTGGGCTGTGCAAGGGACTTCTCACCAGCCTTCAGGAATGTGATAGACTTTGTCCTGTAATGGCTTTTGAATTTGCTTATTGCTGTGGCAATGTTATCTGCAACTGCCCTAAGCATCGTGTCGTGGCGCAACCGATAGCGCCCATCTCCAAGGGCTTTTGGGCAGCTGTTGATGTTCCAGGGTTCCCCTTTTTGGACAAAGGGGACAGGCCGGTGAGTCAGCTTTTCCCCAGATACTGAGGTTTGCAGGACTGGGTAAGGTGTCATAAAGAGCTTGGATTAAAAACCTGATGTTGTAATAGTCTTCTTTCCAGATATCGGACCATGTGATCTTGCGCTTCAGCACATTCTCCTATTTAGTCTAAGCTCCCTGCTTACCCATTCCCACTATACTGATGGCTCATACTTCCTCCACTGGATTCTCTATACTGCAGTACATTCCGTGTCCTTGTCACCATGAACTCTTTGGTAAGACCACTTGTAGGAAGCTGCAGCATGTTACTTGTGCCATAAAGGGCAGGACTGCACAGGCTGCTTGGTAGACCTAGCAATCTTCGCAAGTGGCTGCTGATCTTTCTTTACAAGTTCTCAACTGTTGTTATAGGCCCTGCATATAGCAGCAATGTCCACAAGATCCGGGACAGAATGGAATGCTGGTAGATCCAGGCCTTGAATCTGCCTGGCAGACCAGACTTTATAAAAGCTAGTTTTCACACCCTTTTGCAGGTTGTCCAGATGGAGGCATAGTCTAAGGCTAGAGTCATAGACCTTCCTCAGGCTATTAACTGGCTGCTCTGTAATGGTTGGAATGGTGGCTCCAGACAATAAAACCCAGAACCTGTCAACTAGCCTACCACTCACGAGCACTAGAAATCTTGAGTTGGCTGGTGTAAAGTTCATCCATGCCCAGGTCATGAGCTTTTCTAGGCCTTAGAGAATCCACCTGCTGCTGGGGGCGGATGTGGTGGTGACAATCAAGTCTTCCATGAAGGCTCTTATTGCGGGTTGTCGCACTCCTGTCTTGGTCAAGGGTACCCTGCACTCTACCTCCGCTGACTTGACGATTATGTTCTTGGCAAGGGCAAAATTTGACTGAGATGGTGCAGCCTGTAATTATGCCCTTTTCAAGCCGATGCCAGTCTGACGTATCTGACCCAGCTGTGACTCTTAGCCTAAAGTCTCCATAGTAATGTAGGGTAATGATTTTAATGGGGACATGATGTTGCTGGAGGGCAAGCTCAACAAGTTTATGTGAGATAGATCCATATGCGTTAGTGAGATCCAGCCTGACATTAATTAACGTAGGGATAATAATTCGGTGGTAGGGCTTGGTGATATGACCCCACAAAAAAAATCTCAGATTTTTTACAAAAAATTTGATTTCTGATTTAAAGTGATTTTTCCCCCACTGTAGACAAGTGTCCAAAAGTTTTACTTTATTGTTTAAATTGTTTTTTGGCATTAAAGTGCAAACAAACAAGCCAAAAGTGGCTAAAAACAGACCTACGCAGAACTATGGGTGCCTGATGGAAAGCGTATGTGGTAGATAAAAAAATATATTAAACAAAACATTGATTTTGAACTTTAAATTCAAATATTTTAAAAATATCGATTTCTTGCCCAGCTCTATAAGGCAGGGTGCACCCTGGACAGTGGCCAGCTAGTTGCAGGGTTAACACTTAGAGACAAACACTGACAACCATTCACTCTCACAGTCATTCACTAGGGACACTTTAAAGTTGGCAATTGATCTATACATGCATGTCTTTGGGCGGTGGGATAGAACCCATGGTGACATGTATCCTTACAGAAAGGCCGGAGTTGGATGTTTAAGTTGGCTGGGGTTTGAACTCACAACTCACAACCTTGCTGTGAGACAGGAGCGCTAACCATTTTGAAAAAAAAAAAAAATATATATATATATATATATATATATATAGAAAATACACATTTATCTTGATATGGTCCTATACTACTACTATGCTGGTTTTTCAATCGCAAACTGGCACATGCCTTTTTTTCTTTTACTCAGTATTCACTTCTAAAAATATTCTACCGTAGCATGTATAAGTGCTGGAATGGTAGAAATAGTAGGCTAATACCGGATAAACTAGGTTTGGCTTAGGGAGGAAAATGTTGTGTTTAATGAGAGAAAAACACAGGTAATACATACAGATACGTAAGTAATATTGATCAAAGTTGATAATAAGTTCATGAGTTCATGCGTATGATCCAAGTGCTCAAAGCCACAACAGTCCACACACAGCCCATGCAAAGGGCAGAGTGCAACAATAAATAAAAGCTTATGTAAGAGTCACAGTCTCTTTTTTAAACAAAGTAACTAACTTTATGAACGTGCCCTATTAAGGCTACACTAAATAGTATATAACACATTTATTTATTTATTTAGCGATACAACAGCCAAGTCAAGACGAAGTGTAGCGTCAGTGGCCACAGTGGTTGTACAAAGCTTTCTGTACAATTGTAAAGCATGCAAACTGTCTCAAATAATCTTCCTACAGCTGCCCAGAGAGAACAAACTAAGGACTGCTGGCAAACAAATGGCTTAATCCTTCTCATTTAGGCACACATTCTTGTATAACATTTTAGGACTAAACTGATTTTGTATCCAAATTTTGAAGTGAACCCATTATCTGACCTATATGGGGTTGTTCATAGACAACAGCATGTCCCTGCAGGGCTACCGTAGCTTCTCACATCCTGTAGGAAGAAGGGACCTGAAGTGTAATCTGCAATTTTTCCACCAGATGCTGAGATAAACTACACACAACACAATAACCTATAGGTATGAGTTTGGAGACACTGGTTAAAGCAGTGGAGCAACAGACACACAATATGATGGATGCTATACTGAACAACATCTCCATCTACTGCATTGGGATCAGAGAGCAGCCAGTGGACATCCAAGATCACTGAGCTTTAGGACAAAACCTCTTCTTCCAGACTGCAAGAAGACTCTACAATTAGTCAGTCTGTGGAAGATAAAGACTGAATAAACTAATTTAAAGAGACAACTGGATTTCCCCTTGAGATTAATAAAGTTAAATTGAAATGAATTAAAGCTGCTGTAACCAAAAACACGCTCCAGCCCTCACAAATACAGAGTGGGTTATGGTTAGCCTTCCTGCTTTTATATTATTTCAAAAAAGCAAAAATAAACCAATTTTCCAACTCATTCTAATACATTACATGAAACCGAAGTTTAGAGTTTAACTTACTTATATTCATACATGTTTGTCACTAACTTGTTAACTCAAAAAATTGTTTGGATGAATCAGAAAATTAATACAATCAAATGAATCTGAAAAATTTAAGCATTATTGTGGAAAGGAGTATCTGCAGTAATGGATTTATTAATTGAAATGGAGTTGCTTTAGTTGAGATAATCCCAAAAAAGCCCACATCTGGTGTGTTCCCATCGACGTCTTCAGCTTGTGTCCAACCTGTTTGACTTTAATGTTAATTGCTCAGTGGGACAAAAAAGAAAAAAGTGCGCCTCAAATGTCAGGGCTGTTGACTGTGTCTGAGGATTATTGAGTTGACCTTCGATCTCAGAGGGACATCCTCCTAAAGCACACTTTTAATTAAATCAGACTATGATAAGTTAATTGAAGGAGAGGAGCGGAGACCTTTGCTGCAGATTTCATCCTGTAGAGGCTTTTGAAACAGACTCAGTGGGAATAAGGATATGAGGGTCACTTTGGGAAGAGAAGCCCTTGACAAATCTATTCAAGTTGAACCACTATGCCTATAAGAATATATGAAATGTAAAAACCTAACTTGGTTAATACTATGAGTCAGCACCATCTGAAGAAGGCGGTCATAGCTTACAAGCTCTGTTTTTGTGGCATAAGAGGCTAAATGAAACTATCCGATTGTATGATGTGTCAATGTGTGCCCATTAAAAATCTTCCATGATGTCAGCACCATAAGATTGCAGTCAATGCAGGTTGCAGGTTATAGTGTCGCCTATCACACAGGACGGTTTAAATACTGACCAACAAGCGTGGAGGTAGCCGTCCTAACTATTTTACATTTAGGAGAGTCAACCACTTTTCACATACTACAACCAGTGGCCTGTGTCTACCAACCTGCCCACAATGCCACCAAACAGAGACCAACCCTACACCCACTGCCACCAGAGTGACTGAAACAAAGCTAACAATCTAAGTCTGTCAGGAGACCCTGTCCCATCAAACTAAATGCACTACCTCAAAAGATTTATCCTTTGACCACGTTTGACCAACATAGAGAAGATGATGCTACTTTTATATTCTCATTATAGTTCTGGCTTTCCACATTTCATGGAGCCTGTGTTACACAATAGCAGATCAAGATAATTTCACCTAATTTTCACCTCAGTGTTGAAACTGTAAGACTTGAACTGCTGACAATGTGACAATGCTAAGTGATAATATGGGGGTTTGGAGTGTTTTATTTGAGTTTTGTGACCTGAGGGAAGTGAAGAAACACCAGGTTGAAGGATTGTTTCTATCAGATAGTTTCTGGAGCTAATATTCTATACAGTAGATAATAATAGTTCACCACGCATTTGACCTTTGGATTATTCTTTAATATGACTTATCTTAATTAAAAAAATTTAAAGACAAAGTGCATGCTTTTTTCTTTGTTTTTAAAATCATTTTGTAACTAATTACATTCAGCATACATCTTTATAGACACTGATCCTAAGCTTGCTTTGCAAAGGCCTAGAAAAGGAGTCCAATTAAGTTGTTTTCTGGAAATGACAACAAAATCATGTTCAATATGTGTCTGGCTAAAGGTTTCTCCCCTTTTTTTGCTGATCTAAAAAAATAATCCAATCCG
Source organism: Perccottus glenii (assembly GCA_024416835.2). NCBI lineage: Eukaryota > Metazoa > Chordata > Actinopteri > Gobiiformes > Odontobutidae > Perccottus > Perccottus glenii. The sequence continues at coordinate 12,076,978 of CM044547.2, read as the reverse complement.
TGACTAAAAACTGTAATAAGTTCCAAACTGTGAGTCTTGTAATCTGTTGCACCACTAGTAGATAGTTGTGAGCACACTGCAAGTATGGAGCCCTTTTAACTTTTTGCATACTATATGTTGCTGGGAAATGTCTTCATTTTTGCCTCAGACACAGTCCAAATTGCGCTGCTTGTACTTGAACTAGGGCTGGGCATAGGGGGACTAGATTTCCAAACCTCAAAACTGGGACACTTTAATTGAATAAATGCACATCAAAGGACAGCACCTTAATGGAAATTCCTTAATGGAAAATGCTGTGCAAAATAAATATACCACAAATAAACACAAAAAACATGAACTGCTTGCATTGAGTAACATTTTTTTAATTATATTAACATGGATCAAAAACGTGCTTTCCTAAAAGATTAAATTGTGACTACAGATGTATGTTGTTATTTATTATTATTTTTTGCCAATACAAAACAATGAGAGCAAAGCTGCAGCAGTGTACATTACCCTCAGATAAAGCAGTTTAGGTTGGATACTTTTATCTGTCTCTGTGTTATGTTGTTAGTCGTCCTTCAAAACAAGTAACTGGTTGTTCTAAAGTTCATTAAGGTTACTCTTGGCCAACAGGGAGAACAGTACTACAAAACAAAAAGCCTACCGACCCACTCCAACTTGTCAAAAAGCAAGAGGAAATACATTTAAAAGCCTTAATTTAATCTCGACTGATCTCGTTCTGTTTGATCACTTCATCTTTTACAGATTCCCATTTCCACTGTTCTTTTTCCCTCGCTCCTCTGTTTCTTTTCCCTCACTCCCAGCTTCAGCTGATGCCCCGCCATCCCGTTACGCAGTCAATCACCAGCCCCCACCCGTCCAAAAACGCCACTGGCTGTGTCCTACATACCCCACCTACAGAGATAAAGAGCTAATTGAAAATGCCTCTGCTAATTAACCTTCTCAGGGCTGAAAGGTATTTATAACCTCTGCTTTTTGATGGAGGCGCAGACCCGAGAAGACAGGAAGCCGGAGGTGGAAGAAAAAGAGAATTCATTTTCATTGCAGGAGAATAAGATGTGGGAAGAGTTTTTATGTTTTTGTGTATTTTCTTTGTGATTGAATAGAACTGGCATATGGTTGTACAACATGGTAAATGGTAAATGGCATGCATTTATATAGCGCTTTTTTGCACCCATCTCGGGCACCCAAAGCGCTTTACATCGTGCTTCCACTCACCCCATTCACACACATTCACACCTGGGGCAGACAGAGATTGGGGCTGCCATACACACGGCGCTCAACCTTCTCCTACCACCACCAAACACACCTCTACAGTCACACACATTCATACACCAGTGCTATGGACACTGGAGGCAAGGTGGGTTAAGTGTCTTGCCCAAGGACACAACGAAAGTATGAACAGAGCAGAGCAGGAATCGAACCGCCAACCTTCTGGTTATAAGACGACTGCTCTACCACTGAGCCACTCCGTCCACATATTATTATACATACATATTATAAATGTATTGTTTTTGAGTTCCATACTACAAAGACAGCTTGGACTACACTTTTATGGTATTTCACTGGCCAAAATGTTTCAAAATAATTTACCAATCAAGTGAGTGGCACCAGTGGATGTGAAAATTTGTCTAGAATCCATCAGATTAATTTTTACATAATCTGGTATGAGCAATCTGTATAATTATCCTATCTTTAAACTATAGTTCCAGTGTGCATTCAACCTGCTCATACTATGTCCTATACCCACATGAAGAAAACAAAAATCAAATATGCAATGTCTTTATTAAAAATCTTGATATGAGTTCCGATACTTGAATAAAAAAAATGCAAATGCAATAAAACTGTAAACTGTATTTTACTTTTCGCCATATTGTCACTAATCAATAAGATTTAAAGCCGTGTGTGTTCACGTGGTTTCAGCTCGGAAAGTCGGAACATTCCAACCATTACAACATTGTCAGAGAGTTTGTTAATGTTAATGACGTCAACACAGAATCTTGGGCGCAAACTCACACGAGTTTCCGAGCTGTTGTTCCGACTTCCTGATAAATAGCATGCATTTATATAGTTACTTTTTATACCCTTCTTAGGTACCCTTCATGCTTCGAATTCACCTCTTCACACACATTCACTCTCTGGTCGTAAAATACCTCTGGGGCACATGGACAAATGGGCTTGCATACACACAACCTCTCCAACCACCACATCCCCCCCACTACCTCCTGAGCCACTGCGCCCAACTTGGGCATTCATGTGCATTTTTCAACTTTTTAAAAACATTTTCCCCAGTCTGAGTGCTGCTTAGCAGAGATTGACTGCAGGTGAGGAGCTGCATCAGATGGGTGCAGCAGCTGCGTCAGGCCGATAAGGGTGGGAGTTTTCCACCCTTGATTTGCGCTGTCATCTTCATATAATTTTTATTTATTTATTGAGATGATGGACAAGAATTTGAAGGTTCTGTATTTGACTTGGGGTCTTGTTCACGAGTGAGGAAAGGATGGAGCTAGGGGTGTGCCGGTTTCAGAATTGGTGATGACGGTTATGACGTGAGTCAAATGTGTGTGTGTGGGGTGATAATGAATCACACACAGTGAACAAATCCTTAACAAAGAAAAAAAAAAACAACTTTGCAATGAACGTGCTTTGTTTTAAATAAATCACACACAGTAAACAAAACCAAGTTCCGTGACAGGAACACCAACATGTTCCCTGCAGTGCTAAAAACTCGCTCTGATGCTGTGCTTGTAGCACAAATACACATGTATTTACGTGCCAATTTTGCTAAGAGCGGATAGCGTGTTTCATTGTCTCGCCACCATGCTAGTGGATCTGCCGTAGAGTCAATTGGTTGTTCTTGGAGATAGCGGGTTAACGCCGTGTCAGCGCGCGCTCTGTTCGGGAAAGGGGCAGAGATTTCAGACCTCCGTTTATTAAGGAGATCTCCAAGAGACCTCTCCCTCATCTCCAGCAGCAGCAGCCTCCGAAGCACCACTAACTCCGCCTCCGTTTCCCTCGTCAGCTGATACAATTTCCCCCCGGAGTGAATCTTTTTTTTCCCCCAATCCATTCCCCCCATTGCCTCTGTATCGTGGGTCAAGGAAAGATGACTTTGCCAAAAGCTCCTGAGTGGCTGGCACTGTATTTGTGCTGATGTATGAGGCATAGGCCTACGCTGAGTTTCATTTACGATGAGATGCGCTCTAGTTCACAGTGCAGTGCAAGTGAACGCGGCGCGCTGGCGCTTCCATGTCACGGTTATCATTGTCTGCTATATTTGCTTTTTATTTATTAAAATACATGCAATTGGTTAATGAAACATTTATTAAAATTAAGATAACATTTGTACAAAACAGAATTCGTTTTTAAGAAAGGTTTTCTACAAAGCAAAATTTAATGAAGTGGTAAATATAAAAAATATTTAATGACACGGTTTTGGCGGTTATAGAGTTCTAATGACGGTGTTCAACTATAACCGCCAATCACACGGTTATATAATAACCGTCACACCCCTAGATGGAGCGTGAGATTGACAGACGGATCGGTGCAGTCGATGTACCGGTTTGTTGTGGTAAAGAAGGAGCTGATACAGCTCAGCTCCTTCAAAGCACTCAATTTCCCGGTCGATCTACATTCTTACTCTCCCCTATGGTCATTAGCTTTGGGTCATGACCAAAATGACTGGGGTGGCTCTGGCATCTGTTCCGGATGCTTCCTGGACGCCTCCCTAGGGAGGTGTTCCAAGCGCGTCCCACCAGGAGGAGGCCCCGGGGAAGACCTAGGACACGCTAAAAGGACTATGTCTCTCGGCTGGCCTGGGAACGCCTCGGTATCCCCTGGAAGACCTGGAAGAAGTGTCAGGTTAGGGGGAAGTCTGGGCGTCTCTGCTTAGACTGGATGGATGGATGCATATAACTGTCCTGGACACTTCTCGGTCCCTCTTTGCACTTTTCCTCCAGTTTGTCCTTGAAACAGGAAGTTATGGGACCACTTTTCAGCTTTAAATGGCTATTTTTCCAAGATAGACACGTTTTTGGAGGGACTATGAAAACATAGTATTCACAGATATAATTGATTTTATTCAACTGTAGAGAACATACACAAAGCACCTTAAGACTGATAATGTTGAGTAGAAAGTAGAAAACGTAACATTGTGGTAGTTAAGTTTTTTTTTGCATTTATTAATTCTGTAATAAGAAGATATTTGCTCTGTTTTGAATAGCCCTACTTTGTCGCTGGTTAACTAAGATGTCTTTGCACAGAAACCATTGCCACAACATGTTTTTAGCTCTACATATACTCATGCTCACGCTCATAGTCAGAACAGGGACAATAAGCGTGTGTCTAAGTGACATAATGTAATTTAATCTGAGTGAAGAACGCCAGAGAAGTGACTCAGCCGTCTGTCAATCTTTCAGCGAAACAGTGTCTGGCGGCTCGCAGAAGAGTACAGTCATATGTGTTGAGGGAGAAAGGCAGTCGCGTTGGGTTTCCATCATCTGCGGTGGCACCTGTCCTTTTACTGAAGCTGGTGGGGGTCCGAGGGCGTAGGGTTACCTGCTGAGGCCCCCGCTGGCTCTGCCCTCTTTCATTTCTGGTATAAGTCTGACTTCAAACTGGCTTTTTATTTCATTTTGTTTCATTCTACCATATCCCCCATGTTGTTCTTGATCTTTTTTTTTTTTAAAGCAAACGCTAACTTGCAATGGTTGATTACATTTGAGTGAATAAAACATCAAATAACTGCACCTTGAGGCCACCTATTTGCAAACCCACTAATGTGGTCTTAAATGAGGGTGATTATTAAAGGGTGGGCGTTAAAAACCATAGTTACATGACTCACCTGCTTTTGTTCAGTAAACATCTTTCCTATTTAAAATGATCACACATATTTTATCAAGAACAGGCTGCTAAAGTAATGAGGAAAGCAGCTCGAGGCTGTGCTTCAGGGATGATCAACAGCAGAAGCATTTATCTTTTATGACATCAAGATTTTGCTGTTGGTCAAATTGGGTTTTATGGGTTGCAATTATTGATGTATTTGGGCAAAACTACAACTTTAATCATTATATGTCTTGCTAAAACAAAAATTTAGAGCAGTATGAACAAATAGAGATTTAAAGTGGGATAAAAAAAAAGACTGGATGACACAATGAATATTAAAACACCTTCGGCCTTATACCAAAATCAGATTGACCTATTTGCAGCTTTAAAGAGATAGGGCAGCATTTTGTAAAAGAGGGTTGTCTTGTTTGTCGTTCTCTGAAAATTTACTTTGCTTGCTTTAAAAAATAATTTTCCAAACTGTGGTGTGACCAAATATGGAGGCTCTAAGGACTGAGGTGTTGTCTTGTACAGTCAGTAAATCCCTTTGAGGAAACTGTTGTTGTGATATTGGGCTATAAAAATATTATAGTATTTTTTTCTTCCAAATTTGATGCTGCCATTGGTCATTGGTTTGGACCTGGTTTAGTCTTTGTTTAGTTTTTTTAGCTTTAGTTTTGATTAGGTGAAGTGACTCCAGAGCCTTGTGTTTCTCTGGGAATTCCTGTATAATTCCCTCTACAATTGCAGATATATCCAAGATTTTCACACAGGAAGTTATCACCATTGTCTTTCTGCTAAAATGTATCCTAAACTGGAAGTATGCTGACAACATTACTAATGAAAAACATTTAAAATGATATTGTGGCATAAGAGTCACTATGTGGATTGTTTTATCTGAGTTTAATTTGAAGTCTCTGACATAATATTTTATGTTTTTTTTTCATCAGGTAAAACCCCATGGGCCCAGCTTCACTCGACTCCATGCTCCATGGCCAGTGCTGTGTAGAGAGGCCGAGTTCCTTAAGATTAAAGTCCCCACAAAAACGGTGAGACCTGCAAACATTTCACTTGCAATAATTTGTACCTGTTGTCTTTAGGATCTTAGTAAAATATCATCAAGAATGGGCATGCCCTGATACCACTTATTCCGAGCGAGTACTTAAAATGGAGTACTCGCTCAGTTAGTGCTAGCGTTACTTTGAAAAGGCTCATATGTTAGTTCTAATATTAGGTTGGGAGACTACAGGTTAAAAATTATAAAGCAAAACTTGAATTGGCATTGCTATTGGAACAACCGTAGAAAAAAGATCATTAGTATGTGAGTAAGTGTGACCCTGACTTGTTGATTTGTCTTCATCAGAGCTACGACCTGAAAGAGGAGAGTAGCTTTAGCAGCAGTATGAGCACCGTGTGGAGGAAACTGAACCAGCCCTTTCAACCTAAAGTCCCTCACCCGGAGCATGGACGCTCAAAACTCCTGTCGCACTGCTTTTCACGAGACAAACTGCACCTGTAAGTCTCACTAACACATAACACAAACACTATACTATTTTATCACTGTGCTTCCAGGGGTGCACGCACAGTTGTGCTCATAAATTTGACAGAATTTGTAATTTTTTTGGCCATTTTTCAGAAAACATGAATGATAACACAAAAACGTTTTTTTCACACATAGTTAGTGGTTGGGTGAAGCCATTTACTGTCAAACAACTGTGTTTATTCTTTTTAAACCATAATGACAACAGAAACTACCAAAATGACCCTGATCAAAACTTAACATACACTGTTGATTTTGGTCTGATAACATACACACAAGTTGACACAAACAGGTTTGAATGGCTACTAAAGATAACCATACTCACCTGTGATCTGTTTGTTTGTAATCAGTGTGTGTGTTTAAAAGGTCAGTGAGTTTTTGGGCTTTTGACAGACCCTTGCATCTCTCATCCACAGGGTGTCCGCGGGGTTTTAAAAAGTATTAAAAAGTGATAAATCAAAATTGTCAAATTTAAGGCCATTAAAAGTGTTAAATGTGGTCTCAGAGGTATTATTTTTTTCCAAATTAGGTATTATTTTTTCAGACTTTCAGGTGTCCTATTCTGATTGAAATTCTATCTGCGTTCGCGTTAGTTCGTTTAAATATGGGCTTTAGCATATCTGGGCACATAATCAAAGATCTTTCGTCTCCGTCTCAACGTATGTTTGATGCTGACGTCATATTCAGTGGTCGCTCGCATCATCTCAGAACACCGCGCTCAACAGAAGTGGTTGGCTTACGTTTTATTTTAGACTTGCTTCAAGGCATATCTTTAACGACTGGCCAACCATCGTCGTCTTCATGGGCAAATGCAAGTTTTCTAATAGTTGGGATAACGACCCAGCGTTTAAGGACTGGCTCAGGCCTGTAGTAGGGAATAACAGGCAGGCTTATTGTTCGGTGTGTAAAAAAACATCAATGTCAACTGGATGGGTGCTAACGCACTTCGGTCGCATATGCAATCCACTAAACATTAAAATGGAATGCGTGCTCAGAGAGAGCAGTTATTTCTACCAAATTCAGCTGTCTGCGCGGCTGCACCTCCACCACCACCGCCGCAAATTAGTGTCATTGTAGGCCTACTGGCCAACGCTACGGCTCCAGCAACATCTGACCTCCGGGGTGGTCATGGGCGCCACACCAACACTGCGCGCGGAGGCTCTGTGGTGTCTGAACACTTCAGTTAATCACCACTCATTGAACTCCAATGAATAAATTTCGGAATTTTGTTTAAAGAAATGTTTCCCGACTCTGACATCGAAGTCATTCACGGTGGTAAAGACAAAACCGGTACATCATCAGATTTGGATTAGCATCTTCTTCAAAAACAGCTTGTGGATGGCATCAACAAGGCTGGGCTATTCGTGTTGATGTTTGATGAGAGCCTCAATCAGGTGTCAAAGAAAAAAATATCCATTCTCTCCATTGCACATTTTATGTAGTTTGTTTTATTTTTATTTACTAAGTGAAATAAATGTGCAATATGTTGTCAACATCAGTCTCTAAATCTATTCTTTTTTGTATGTTATATATGTCAAAATCTGTGTAAATAATAGAAAGGTCGCCGATTAAGACTTGCAATTCAGTGTCGTGATGGTTTTAAAAAAAAATCTGAAGGTAGTAAAAAAGGTTTTAAAAAGTAGTAAATTTAACTTAAGGATTCCTGTATATACCCTGATCCAGTGCTGCACTGACATTTAGTATTCTGAGTCATGGGAAAAGCAAAATAATTGTCAAAGGATCTGCAGGAAAAAGTTATTTAACTTTATAAAACAGGAAAGTGATATAAAAAGATATCCAAGGAATTGTCAATCAGTAGTGTTCAAAAGGAAGGATTCTGTTGAAACCAAACCATGGTCAGGTAGGCCAACAAAAATGTCCAACACGACAATGATCCAAAGCACAAGGCCAAGTCGACCTGTCATTGGCTACAGCAACATAAAGTGAAGGTTCTGGACTGGCCTCAGTCTCCTGACCTCAATATCATTGAGCCACTCTGGGGAGATCTCAAATGTGCAGTTTATGAAAGACAGCCCAAGAATTTACAGGAACAGGAGGCTTTTTGCCAAAAAGAATGGGCAGCTTTACCATCTGAGAAAATAAAAAGCCTCATCCACAACTACCACAAAAGACTTCAAGCTGTCATTGATGTTAAAGGTGGAAACACACGGTATTAAAAACTGGTGTATGTAAACTTTTGATCAGGCTCATTTGGGTAGTTTCTGTTGTCACCCAACCACTAACTATGAGTAAAAAAGGTTTTTGTGTTATCATTTATATTCTCTGAAAAAGTGCAAAAAAAACAATCACAAATTCTGAGCAGTGAGCACAACTGTATGTGGTTGACAATTACACATAAACATGCAGGACAAAAATCAGAAATGTGTAATGGCTATTGTTGATAATAAGGGTAATATTCTTAGACTAATAACAAAAAATTAAGTATTTCTCTTTGATGTTAAGTTATTTAGAGTGGGTCTTGGCAATAAATCATATTAATTTGATTTATTCAATTTTTTAATTAATAGCTATAGATAAACTAAAGATAAATTATATTCAGCAAAGCAAGATAGTTGTAGTGGTGTAGGGGCAGTTAATTGACATAATGAAAAAAACACTCTTTTTAGGTCAGAAATCAAGACAAACAAATGATTAAAATGAAAAAAGAAAATTAAATAAATTTTTTGCAACATTGGCCAGCCCTAATTTAGAGCTATAGTGTTATAGTTATAGTGATACATAAATCATGTCAAGTCTCTCATAAAATATAGGTGAGCTGCAAACGCTATTATCGTCAGCATCAGCAATGATCACAGAAGTCATAGGTAAACCCCACCAGCTGTAGGTGACTGTGTTTCCACAAAGAAACTAAGCGTAGAATAGTTTTATACTGCATTATTTCAGACAATAATTTAAGCGACATGATAGTCTTGGTGGGTCCAAAACATAACCTTCCCTAATTTATACAAAAGACCATGCTCTGAATGAGGTAAGCACCAAACACCATCTCCTGTCTCATCAGAGCAACTGAGCAAAAAATAAAATAAAAAATAAAATATGTGCACTCAGGACAGAAGTGGAAATATTTTTGAAACTGTGTGCCGCCCCTATGTTATGAAACCATGTGGTGAACCAACAGAATCACTTCAATTCATGAGACAAGTCTAGAATACTTCCACTTTTAGATGCCTAATATAAACACTCAACGGCACACTGTAGCATTATTTAATACAATATATAGGTTGTATATTATAAACTCCTACAGATAATCTTTCTTATTGGGGTAGTAGACTTTGCAGATTCTCCAAATTATGCCGTAAATCTCTGTAATCAAATAATTCCCAGGTATTTTCCAGTTAATATAAGATAAATGCTTCTGTTTATAAAGAACAGTCACTGTACTTAGACAAACATACTACTAATCAAAAGTAAAATTGCGGAACAACAATGAGTGTACAACAATAGGTGTAAAATAATTTACTTTTTTGCTCCCCACCAGTTATATTAATAGATTTGATGTCTTACAGGTACAACATTACATCTAAAGACACATTTTTTGACAACTCCACACGAGGCCGAATAGTAAGTCTTTGTGTGTAAAATAATTAAATTAGCAATGTTTTTTTTTTTTGGCTTTTTGCTTTTCCTAATGAATTCTTACTGATCTTTAGGTGTACGAGATCCTGAGACGGACAGTGTGTGTGCGAACCTGTCAGATTATAGGTACGTAGACTTTAGACAATCAAACCTGTTTCTTTATCTTCTTTTTTTAAACCAGCAAGTACATGTTGCGGTCACCTGAGCTTCTTTTCACTTGGTAATGGTTGAAGCAATCTGTTATGTGTTTTTGAGAAACCGGTTATTCCCACCGGACTCTTCCTGGAAATGCACTACTCTCATTAACACATGATTCAGGCAGGACTCTCCTCTGGGACACTTATCAGATGCTGACGACTGAACTCCGGTGACGGGAGCATCACCTCACAGCTCACTCATTAACACTTATTAAAAATTAAGATGATACTAAAGATTAAAAAGAGAATGTAAAAGAGAAGAAGAGTGATTCTGTGTTTATGGTTATGATAAGATTTAGTTAATTTTTATTCAAGTGTCTGGTTAACAGCTGCTGGTTGTGTCTGTTTGGTTGGAAATGTTTGTTGTGTACTGGCACTGGTTTTGTCGATGGCTTTCTGTTTAGTCTAGTAACAGAGCCAGAACACTTGGCTGGATTATTGCAGCTTTTATTAGAGGAATATCATTTTTATCACTGTTTTCAAAGGGACTTTGTAACGTTTCTGAGTCCGAATTACTTTCTGTGTTCAAGTCCAAGTCCCTTTTTTTAGATATTTTTCAGAAAACCATGGGTTCAGCATTGGGATTTTTGTATGGCGTACAGCGACGGTGCGGCATGCAGTTGAGTGAAATTGCCCGAGGCCAAGTCTGAGTCGTCAGTTCACAAGTCCAAGTCAAGTCTCGAGTCCATGTGTCTGAGATTAAACAAGTCCAAGTCCAAGCCATAAAAAAGCAAGTCTGAGTTTTTTAGAATTTACAAATCTTGACACAGCTGTGTGTACAGAAAATAGAACTGCCTACTTAAATTTATCAGTGGTTTTGTTCAATAGTTGACACAGTATTTCTTGCAATAAAAAATGGCATTTAAGTATTAAAAGTTGGGCAACTCTGATTGAAAAACTATAGTTTGGTTTGTTTGAATTGGGTTGAAGGTGATTTAGGGGACTAAGGTGCGGACAAATGAACCATTCCAAGACCATTCGAAAACCTGCCTCAATCCGACCCAGCTACATAAACAACTGCAACTTTATAGATTTAATGGGAGGCATATTTTTCTGCAGAAATTTGACGAACTGACAGCAGACAGTGAGGCAGTTTTTTCCATGGCTGTTGACTTAACTAATACTGTTTCTATCACAAGATGCATTCGGTGAATTAAAACAAATGTTAAACGTCTACTCTCACTTGCTCTCGGGCTGGTTTCGTTTAAATTGTTTACGGGCCATCTGGAGGCGTGACCAAACGGCAGCACCGCTCTGCTATTTAAACTGTGGTTTAATCTAAGTCAGTAGGAGAAGCAACTTAGCAGCAGAAGCCTACAGAACTGTGGAAGTGTATGTGATTCTTGTCTTTTTGAGCTTAGTGCTGTGTTATTGCTGAGAAACCGCGCGGTGTGTTACTACGACTCTGTCACGTGGTGCACCGGCGTCTACACTCACTTGCTCTCGGGCTGGTTTTGTTTGAGTTGTTTACGGGCTTTCTGGAGGTGTGTCCTGCTGAATCAGACAGGTATTTAAGTGTGAACCACCGTGGCAGCGGTCGTGGCAGCCCTTGTCGTGTGAAGACCAAAGAGAGACCATCGACTCTACCTGCACACGACTCCACCGAGCAGGGATACACCCACAGGGCACCTGAGTGTTGCACTTTTTTGTACTAATTGTTTGCACTTGTAATTTATAATTTCTACTTTTAATTTCTTCTTGCATTTTTCCTTTTCTGCTCTTCTTTAATGTGTTTTCAAATCCCTACTGTCATTTCAACACGGAAATTATCATCTGTTTCACGCAAAAGGTGATGCAACCATAATAATCTGCATGTTATATCAGTGTCCATAACTGCCCCTTCTACTTTCCCAGTAGGCTTGTGGAACTGCCAGTCTGCTGTGAACAAAGCTGTTCCCTATCAAAATCTACACTCGATGCTGCGTAGCATTACGCTATGGGGAACATTCTTTGTGTGACCGGTTGTGAAGCACGTGTGTCAAACACGCCAAGAATTGGCTTATAGACACATTTCTGATGAGGATCAACATGAGTTTTGTTTTGAGTGCATGGGGGAAGAACAGCCCTCTGACTTTCTGGGGAGTGTCAGCACTGCAATCTTTTGCCTGTTAAGATCCTACGTGCCCAGCTCGATTTCTATCAAAAGGAGCGGGCCGCCTCCCCACTCCGGTTGTGGGCGCAGGGATCAGAGAGTCCTATGTCCCTCGGGCTCTCCCAGATGAGGTGGACACCGGTTCTGTGCTTGGGCAGGCGCACTCCGGTGCTTCCCGCGAGCATGCTGATGAAGCCTCATCTCTGGAGCGCTCCTCCCGCTCTGATGTGGCGTTTGAGGAGCTGCTCAAGGTGGTTACAAGAGCAGTGGCGCAGCTGAATATGGAATGGCCTCAGGAGCAGGGCCCCCCTAAATACTCAAAACTGTATGACAGGTTTCTGTCAGGTGGCGAGGGGGAGGGATCGCAGCGGGGATCTCCATGAGGAGCTGGCACGCTCATGGAATAAGCCCTATTCGTCCCGCGTTTTTGTGCCTTTGACGCCGATTTATTCGTCTATCGTGGGCGCACCAGGCGTGGGGCTATGGGTCGATGCCCCAGGTGGAAGAGGCTATATCTCCCCAGGACATCGTCCTCCCTGAGGAAACCTACACTCCCCAACAAGCCATGCCGGGTCACGTCATCACTGGTGGGGAAGGCTTTCCAGGCAGCACTGCACACCATGGCAGTTTTGCAGGCGTACCAGGCTGACCTGCTCAAAGACTTGAGCACAAGGGGTACTGTGGATGAGGACGCTTTTTCAGAGCTACGCCGTGCCACAGACCTCTCTCTCCGCGCAACTAAGTAGATAGCCAATAGCCCGCGCTATTGGCTGCTCCATGCTTTGGTTGCGACGGAAAGGCATCTGTGGCTCAACCTCACGGGCATTAAGGAGAAGGACCGCGCCTTCCTCCTTGATGCACCCACCTCGCCTTCCAGTGTTTTTGGCGACGCGGTGGACTCTGTCGCCACTAAGTTACGGGAGGCAAAACGCTACAAGGAGGCGTTTCTGAGGTTCCTCCCTCGCCGTGCTCAGCAGTCGGGACCGTCATCCACCCAGTCATCATCCCAAAATCGTGTTTGAGACCTCTTTTGTGTGTGTGCACACTTCACAACCCGAGGGGTCCAGACACTTACAGTGCGGCGGCGTTCATATTCTCGTTCCTCATAGCGTAATGTGACGCAGCATCGAGTGTAGCTTTTGATAGGGAATGTCTCGGGTTACTTGACTGTAACCCTGTTCCCTTAAAAAGCGGGAACGAGATGCTGTGCTGCAATGTCGCACAGTAAGACTTACTGTCTTCAGGTCAACTTTGTCTGAAAAGCGCCCGGACACTTAAAGTGTCCGGGCGCTTTTCAGACAAAGTTGACCTGAAGACGCTTCTGCGTCATGTGTTATTATACCCTCTGTGCGGGTGCGCTCAATCACACAGCTGCCGCTGATGTGCTGCGTCACCAACTGATGTATTATAAGCCAATTCTTGGCGTGTTTGACACACGTGCTTCACAACCGGTCACACAAAGAATGTTCCCCATAGCGTAATGTTACGCAGCATCTTGTTCCTTTGTTGTCCTTTGTGTGACAACAGCTCCTTTGAGTTTCATGCTGTTACCATCACCCACCCTGTTAAAAGTCATTTTGTAGTTATCTATCGGCCCCCAGGTCAGCTTGGACATTTCTTGGAGGAGTTGGATGCGCTTCTTTCATCCTTCACCGAGGAAGGTACTCCTCTGGTGGTACTAGGAGACTTCAACATCCACCTTGGAAAGCCACAGGCTGCTAATTTCAAGAACCTGACTACATCATTTGACCTCAAGTGGGTCTCCACATCGGCAACCCACAAGTCTGGTAACCAACCTGACTCCCCCCCCCCGAGGAGCTCTCTCTTTTAAACACCACCACCACCATCTAAACTCTATGCTCCACGCTTACATCCTGCTTGGACAACTTATGCCCTCTTACATCTAAACCAGCTCGTACATCCTCGTCTGCCCCTTGGTTATTCGATGTTCTACGCAAGCATCGTGCTAGCCTCCGGTCAGCTGAGAGAAAATGGCGTAAGTCAAAAGATCCTACTTACCTCTGTATCTACCAGTCTCTCCACTCTATTTTCTTCACTGATGTCACTTCTGCAAAAACTGACTACTACCATTCTAACTTAATCCACTCACCTGACTTGTGCACTCTCTTTAAAACCTTCTCTGCCCTCTTTTGTCCGACTGCTCCCCCACCTTCATCAGATTTAACAGCTGATGATTTTGCATCTTTCTTTGTAAAGAAAACGACCGCCATCAGCAATCAGTTCTCTGCGCCACCACCTGTCAAACTTATCCACACCCCTGATATGTGTTTGCTCCCTTCTTTTTCTCCTCTAACTGAAGCAGACATTTCCAAGGTCATTGGTTCTAACCACCCTACCACCTGCCCGCTGTATCCCATCCCCACACATCTCCTTCAGGCCATGTCTCCATCTGTCGTGCCTGCTCGTACCCACATCATCAACTGATCTCTCTCCACTGGGTCATTCCCCACAGCTTTCAAAGAGGCCCGCATCACACCACTACTGAAAAAAAAAAACACTCTCAACCCTAGAAAACTACAGACCGGTTTCTCTCCTTTCCTTCATTGCCAAAGCTCTGGAGCGAGTTGTGTTTACTCAGCTCTCATCCTTTCTCACACTGAACAACCTCCTGGACCAAAACCAGTCTGGGTTCAAGAGCGGACATTCCACCGAAACTGCACTGCTCTCAGTCATCAACTGGCAGAAGGACTGGCAAAGGCAACATCCAAGTCATCTGTACTCATCTTACTGGATCTGTCTGCTGCTTTTGACACTGTCAATCATCACACCCTCCTGTCCTCTCTCAGTGTGTTGGGTGTCTCTGGAATGGCGTTGCTATGGTTCAAGTCTTACCTCTCAGATAGGTCATTCAAAGTATCCTGGAGTAACAAGGTCTCTGAGTCCCAACATCTCAATACAGGGGTGCCACAGGCTCATTGCTTGGACAGCTACTCTTTTCCATATACATGACATCCTTTGGCTCTGTCATTCAGAAGCATGGCTTTTCCTTTTCCAGATGACACTTCAGATCGTCATTTCAACCTGACGATCTGACGGTCTCTGCTCGCATCTCGGCATGCCTGAGTGACATCTCACTTTGGATGAAGGACCATCACCTGCAGCTGAACCTTGCAAAAACGGAACTGCTTGTGATTCCGACCCAGGGACCTGCCTTAACCTCTCCATTCAACTAGGCCCATCAACCATTACACCGTCCAGCACTGCCAGAAATCTGGAAGTTGATTGATGATCAACTTAACTTCACAAGTCATGTCGCCAGCACCACCCGGTCCTGTAGATTCATTCTCTACAACATTAGGAAAATCAGACCTTTCCTATCAGAGCACTCTACGCAAATCCTAGTCCATGCTCTTGTCTTGTCCAAACTGGATTATTGCAATGCTCTACTGGCTGGACTCCCCGCCTGCACAACCAAACCTCTGCAGCTGATCCAGAATACAGCAGCAAAAGTGGTCTTTAATGAACCGAAGACAGCGCCTCAATTCATTAGGTTACACTGGCTCCCGGGTGACGCCCGCATTAAGTTCAAAGCTATGCTCTTGGCCTACAAGACCACCACTGGTTCCGCACCCTCTTATCTTTACTCGCTAATATAGGCCTACGTTCCTACCAGATCCTTGCGCTCTGCAAACGAACAACGTCTGGTGGTATCATCCCAAAAAGGAAAAAAAATCACTCTCACGAACCTTCTCTGGATCTGCTACAAGATTAGCAGATTCTGTAGCCAACTTAAAAAAACGCCTGAAAACACATCTCTTCTGCCAACATCTAACTGACAAACAGTGACATTTTACTTCCTTTCTATTGATTCCTTCTCAAAAAAAAAAAAAAAACTATCTATCCTTAGCTTTGTATACTGTGCTGGGTTTAAACTGACTCGTTTTTGGTGCACTTGTGCTTTTTGCTACCTTGTGTTGTTAAAATTGTTTGTTTTCCTCACTTGTAAGGGGCGGCAGTAGCTCAGTGGGTAGAGTGGTCGTCTTTCAACCGGAAGGTAGGTGGTTCGATTCCCGCTCTCCCCACAGTTCATACTGTCGTTGTGTCCTTGGGCAAGACACTTAACCCACCTTGCCTCCAGTGACTGTAACACTGGTAATGTAATGTAAGTCGCTTTGGCTAAAAGCGTCTGCTAAATGAATAAATGTAATGTAAAATGTAAGTCGCTTTGGATAAAAGCGTCTGCTAAATGACTACATGTAAATGTAAACGGTTCCTATGGAGTAGTTAGTTGGGATGGGTACTGAAACCCGATATTAATCTGGCCCCGGGGCTAAATTATGAAAGACCGTAGTATCATTAAGATCTGATGCTATCGGTTCTGCTTTCGGGACTGGAGGGGAAAAAATGAATGTACTATGTATTTTTGCTTAATAATGTTATCGTGCACATTTTATCTCACCAAACATTTCTAATGTGCGATCATATTAAGATGTTTGTCTGTGAGATCTGCAAGATCACTCATACACGCCGCGGAGGCTGTCTGTCTGTCAGTCACACACACACAACACAACGAGCGTGGCGCATGGACACGCATAACAGTACGAAAACTCCCGCTTAATGATAAAGAGTGAAGATGGGGAAGAGATTTACTTAATAATGTTATCATGCACATTTTATCTTACCAAACATTTCTAATTTGCGATGTTATTAAGACGTTTGTCTGTGAGATCTGCGAGATCTCTCATGCGCACCGCGGAGGCTGTCTGTCACTCACACACACACCACAAGAACAGTACAAAAACTCCTGCTTAATACAAAGAGTGACGATGGCGGAGAGAGCAAAACGTTCCAAAGTGTAGTTACACTTCTTTAGAGTTGATGCAGACAACGCTCGTTGTCATAAGTGCAACAAAATGTTTCCATGTAAGGGCAGAAACACAAGCAATCTGTCTAAGCACCTTTCAAAAGTGCATTATGTGCAGACAGAGAAATGCAAAGTTTTCGACTGCCTAGCTAGCTCGCCTCTGGTTGTTGCCCCATTTACCTCTGGTATGTATGCTAAAATCATGTTGAATCAACGTTGTTCACGTCATTTAAAATAAATGTAAAATCTTTCTGGTTTGTTAACCTTATGTAGAAATTCTGTTGATTTCTTTTGGGAGAAATGAGAGAATGAAATCATCATTTGTACCACTGTATGTTCTTTAGCAGAAAAATATAGTTTATTTAATTAATTTTACATTCATTTGTTTTTTGTATAATAGCTATTTGTTCAAACATGGCTGTTTCTTTCACTACAAATAATTGTCTTATTAATTTTACATTAAAAAAATAAAGAAATGTTAATTCTGTTCTCAACTTGTTCTTAAAAAAACAAACACACACAACACAAAGTACCAATAAGAATACCGTTAAAGTACCGGCCGTTAAGGCCGATAAACGATATCACATCGAATCGCGATAAATTTTAAATCGATAACGATGATAAGCTCCGGACATTTTCACTCGATATGGATTGATCCATGAACCATAACCGGAAGTACTAGAACATGAATTACACACTCGGTACAGTAGGTGGCGGTATGCACCGAAACAATTGGTTGCGATCCGCCAATAATACTAGAGAAGAAGAAAAGATCCAAGAACCAATCACACAGCAGAAATATGCGACAACAGCGCACGCGTCAGCAGTGTTGCAACCTTAGCGACTTTGTCGCTATATTTAGCGAGTTTTCAGACCCTCTAGCGACAAATTTTCAAAAAGCGACTAGCGACAAATCTAGCGACTTTTTCTGGAGTTATTGGAGACTTTTGGAGACTTTCTGAAGTGAAAGCACACATCGTTCTTACTCTAATCAATGAGCAGCGGGTGCTGCCACGGCCCCACCCCATCCCAAAGCACTCATAGTCGGCCCAGTCCTCACGCAGCAGCCCCTCCCAGCTGCAGTCAGAGCAGGAGTTGTTCACCCCTAGTGATGAGTCGTTCATGAACGATTCGTTCTTTTGAACGAGTCTTTAATATGACTCGGGAACAACTAGTCATCTCAGAAGATGTCGTTCATTCCGCCACATCTCATACAGGAAACAGAAAGGAGATGCAGACAGCGAGACCAACCCCCTGGAATGGTGGAAGATCAATTCAGCAATATACCCCAGAGTGAGCCTCCTGGCAAAACGTTACCTGTGTATTCCTGCCACCAGCTCACCCTCAGAGCGTGCTTTTAGCACAGGTGGTAATATAGTGTCCTGCCACAGGGCAGCTTTAAAGCCAGACACTGTGGACAGACTAGTGTTTCTGGCAAAAAACCTGTAAAAGTTTACAAATTGTGTGCACTAGCTAAAAGTTGAATATTTTTGTTTACATTTTGCAAATTTATTCTACCTCTTAAAGCCAGACACAGTGGACAGACTAGTGTTTCTGGCAAAAAACCTGTAAAAGTTTTACAAATTGTGTGCACTACCTAGTTCTATATTATACTATATTTTTCATGTTTACGTTTTACACATTTAAAATACCTCTTAAATCCAGACACTTTTTACAGACCAGTCTTCCTGGCAAAAAGAATAAAAAATACAACTGAAAGTTTTACAAATTGTGTGCACTTGCTAGAAGTTGTATATTTTTATGTTTATATTTTGCACATTTAATGTACCTCTTAACGCCAGACACTGTTTACAGTTAGTCTTCTGGTTGGAAAAAAAACTGTAATGTTTACAAATTATGTTTACAATAGTATTATGTTTACATTTTGGAAATGTGTAATTTTTTTTTTTAGTAAACTATACTTTTAAAGTGTAATTTAATGAACCCTCTCATTTTTGTGGCTTCAGTCATTCAGGCATACTATTTTTAAGCTGGAAGCATTAACAACTTGTATCGAATATCGAAAATCGTTATCGTTCAATATGGATATTTTATTTCGAGATCACATTTTTGCCATATCGCCCAGCCCTAATACATTTACATTTATTAAGTATTTACGACTGTCTGATTCACTGACGGGAGCTTTGCTAATTTTACTTAGTTCTGCTTTAAAATAAACCAAATCGACCCAAACAAATACAATGTCACATAATTATCCACTTTGGTGCGGACCCTGGTTTGGATTTCAGGTGTGAAGGTTTTAATGAGGTCCCCAGGTTTCTCAAGCATCTTGAAAAACTTGGACAGTTAGAGTTATCTAGTTATGAAATGTATCTAGAAACTGATTAAAGTGTCCAACTGTATCAGAATTAATGTACGTGGTCTTTTTATTTGAGTCCCTTTCATTTTTGGGGTCTGTCATAAACTATTTGACAATGTTGTCTTGAACGGCTCTGTGTTTTCAAGAAAATGTCCTGGAAAATTATTTATTAGGAGGAATGGAAACGTTTGTCAGGGTTTAACAATAGCCATGTAATTCTCCACCAAAAAACGGTTTCATTTGAATCCACCATATGTCTCCTTGGACTCATCTTCGCAGCAGAAGGCTTCAGCAGCAGGTTCTTGTTGCTGCAGGGAAAGAGAGGAGGACGAGTGTTGCATATCTTTAACCTCTATTTTCATCATTTGGACCGAACCAGATCCCCAGTGGACCTTCTCAGTCGTTTTCTCCACAAGTGGGTCACACTTCCTGGGTCAGGCCAAGATTGAAGCGCGACCCTCTGGGAGTTGCAGTGGTTTCAAGGCGGTTGAATGAGCAGTCCTTGTGCGAGCATTATTAGCACAAGTTTAAACTTGGTACAATTGCTTGGTAAATGTGCGCTAGGCCTATTCTAGGGTCATAACAATATTTTAAGCTCCACTACTGAATTGTCTTTTTTTGTCCTTGTCTCAGACTCCACTCTCCTCCAACAGCAGCAGAGGAACCTTTCCTGCTTCTCCTTTATTGAAAAAAATAAAATAAAACCAGACCATTTTTCCTACAAAATACTAATACATTACACCAAACGGAAGTTTAGAGCTTAACAATACTTTTAGCTCCAACTTCAGCCCAACAGTTATCTCCTCCTTGAAAAACTTGGACAGTTAGAGTTATCTAGTTATGAAATTCACACATTGTGACTAATTTGCCAATATTTATCCATGTTTCACATTGCTTCCCTTTTTTCTGTTTTTAAAGGACATATTCAGCGCATTGACCTTGCTGTGCGTGTGCTTTTTGTTACCTTTTGAGGAAACACTGAGGCTGGATGTTGTTTGACTCAGTTATTGTTTGAACACGTTTGCTGAGGTGCTGTTGTAAGAGACTTTTACAAACACCCCAAAAAAATGTATCATGTCATTTGTTGTTTTGCAGAGACCTGGCTGTTGTTGAGGTCACACAAAGAAAGAAAAAGAGAGCAAAACAAAACTGAATTTAACACTTTCTTTCACATTTTTTTTCTTTCACTTTCTTTCAAGATTGTATTCTTATAATATACAAATTCTTAATATTCATACTTGTGTTTTTTGGGGGTTTTTTTACATTTTTTTCTCACTTCCTTTTTTCTTATTATGTATTGACATATGTTTATGCTTTTTCTTTTTACAAAACCCAAAAAAACAACACAAAAGTCTAATAAAAATATATTTAATTTAAATAAAAGACCAAAGTATATTCTTAAACTCATTAAAACACAAGTCATTTTGATGAGTTGCCGATATGATTAAATTTTATGTTTAAAAAAATGTTTTAATTGTTACAGTGCTTTGTTAAATGATTTTATCTGCTTTTAATACTGTTTTATCTCCATTAGAAATAACATGTGTTATAATTAAGAATTATCTTTGATGTTACATGGTGCAATAGCCCCACTAAAACTATTTGGGTATTTTGTATGTTGTTTTAATAGCACATTTATTTATCTCCACAGGTATTAGCTCACTGATTGCTAAAGGCGTGTATGATGCTGCCTTCCCACTTCATGACGTAAGTTAATTTTTATGTTTCTTTTTTGTTGTAATGCTGTTATATCACTCATATTCATAGCTAGTGCCTACATGTCTTTTGTCCTGTCTTTTTTTTACTTCAGGGTGATTTTAGAGTCATTGGAAATCCAGAGGAGAAGAACGACAGACAGGTAAACTGACTTTACTTTAAAAACTTTGTTTTTCATTTTGTTGTAACTTTAAACAAGTGGTTTTTAAACTATAGATTATTTTCAGAGAGGGGACTTTCTTAAGACTGACAATGGATTATTTATTTTCTAACAAGTTTACCTTTGGGTTAGAGGGTTGAATGATAGCATTATTATTATTAGGCCCGAGCCGGTGATGGCCGGGAGGGCCTATTGTTTTTGCTCGGATTTTTTTTTTTTTTTTTTTTTTTCTTTCTTGTCGACCTATGATCCTAAATTTGACCCAGTGAACATGCACGAAAAGTCATTATATTGGTCCCAGACTTCAAGCTCAGCGAAAAATTTATGTATTTGAAGTCGCTAAAAAAATATGAAAATGACTCAGTGGCGACCCTACAAAATCAAAATACATTGGGCCTATGGAAAGTGAAAGTAACTTTTTCCAACGTAGAAAAATGAAACTTGGTATATCCATAGGACACCTCAGGGCAAACAGAAAAGTCAATGACAGTCACACCCTAAACTTAACAGGAAGTCCGCCATGTGGGGTGAAACGCGCCACTAAAATCGCACTTTGCGCAGAAAGATGCAAATCATTGTGTTTTAATCTAAACGGCCCCAAATTTGGTGAGTATCATCTAGACACGTGTGCCAACCAAAGTTGTGACTTTGTTGTTGATATCTTATCGGGTATGGGTGTGGCAAGCCTGTAACGAGGTGGCCATTTTTGTGAAAATAAAACGTCTCTTAACTCTCAAACGCTTCTCGGATCGAGTTGGACCCAAAAGGCGTTTGTGCACATTCATGACCTGAACACAAAAATATGTAAATAAAAGGGTTATCTTTAGAAATGGCTCTCCAGCGCCCCTACAAACTTATAATGGACCCAAGAATTTAGTTTGTCATAGAGACATAAAATTTTGTACACACATCTCTTATGTCATGACGAGCATAAAAGCCAATGACAACCACCCCATTTATAAATGTGTTGCCATAGCAACGCCCCAAATATGTGGAAAAAGTCAATGGGAAGTGAAATTTTTAGTTTGTTGTAGGCAAATAAAACTTGGTACACACATCCACCATGGGCTTATGAACAAAAAAGCCAATGGGGACCACACCCTATCACACACAGGAAGGCGGCCATTTTGAATTGAAAATTTGGTCCGACTTAGAATACACCTCTTTTTAAAAACAACAAAAATAGCTGCTTCATTCCACAGACACCAAACTTGGGCAAAATGAGCTAAACACATGTATGTAAATGAGACAAGTGTTTTTCTAGACTTTTTGCTCGAGTTATATTTTTTTTATTATAATTCGTATATATTTTTTTATTATAATTTTTCTGCAAAATGATTCTCAATTTGACCCAGTAAACCAACAACTAAAAGTCATTTTTATTGGTCCCAGACTTCAAGCCCGGCGAAAAATTTATGTATTTGAAGTCCCCAAAAAAAAATGAAAATGACTCAGTGGCGACCCCTAGAAAAGTCAAAATACATTGGGCCTATGGAAAGTGAAAGTAACTTTTTCCAACGTAGAAAAATGAAACTTAGTACATCAATAGGACACCTCAGGGCAAACAGAAAAGTCTATGACAGCCACACCCTAAACTAAACAGGAAGTCCGCCATGTGGGGTGAAACGCATGGCCACTAAAATCGCACTTGCGCAAGAAGATGCAAATCATTGTGTTTTAATTTAAATGGCCCCAAATTTGGTGAGTATCATCTAGACACGTGTGCCAACCAAATTTGTGACTTTGTTGTTGATATCTTATCGGGTATGGGTGTAGCAAGCCTGTAACGAGGTGGCCATTTTTGTGAAAATAAAACGCCTCTTAACTCTCAAACGCCTTCTCGGATCGAGTTGGAACCAAAAAGGCGTTTGTGCACATTCATGACCTGAACACAAAGATATGTAAATAAAAGGGTTATCTTTAGAAATGGCTCTCCAGCGCCCCTACAAACTTATAATGGGACCCAAGAATTTAGTTTGTCATAGACACATAAAATTTGGTACACACATCTCTTATGTCATGACGAGCATAAAAGCCAATGACAACCACCCCTATCTATAAATGTGTTGCCATAGCAACGCCCCAAAAATGTGAAAAAGTCAATGGGAAGTGAAATTTTTAGTTTGTTGTAGGCAAATGAAACTTGGTACACATATCCACCATGGGCTTATGAACAAAAAGCCAATGGGGACCACACCCTGTCACACACGGAAGGCGGCCATTTTGAATTGAAAATTTGGTCCGACTTAGAATACACCTCTTTTTAAAAAACAACAAAAATAGCTGCTTCATTCCACAGACACCAAACTTGGGCAAAATGAGCTAAACACATGTATGTAAATGAGACAAGTGTTTTTCTAGACTTTTTGCTCGAGTTATATTTTTTTTATTATAATTCGGTATATTTTTTTCATTATAATTTTTGCAAAATGATTCTCAATTTGACCCAGTAAACCAACAACTAAAAGTCATTTTTATTGGTCCCAGACTTCAAGCCCGGCGAAAAATTTATGTATTTGAAGTCCCTAAAAAAAAATGAAAATGACTCAGTGGCGACCCTAGAAAAGTCAAAATACATTGGGCCTATGGAAAGTGAAAGTAACTTTTTCCAACGTAGAAAAATGAAACTTAGTACATCAATAGGACACCTCAGGGCAAACAGAAAAGTCTATGACAGCCACACCCTAAACTAAACAGGAAGTCCGCCATGTAGGGTGAAACGCATGGCCACTAAAATCGCACTTGCGCAAAAAGATGCAAATCCTTGTGTTTTAATTTAAATGGCCCCAAATTTGGTGAGTATCATCTAGACACGTGTGCCAACCAAATTTGTGACTTTATTGTTGATATCTTATTGGGTATGGGTGTGGCAAGCCTGTAACGAGGTGGCCATTTTTGTGAAAATAAAATGTCTCTTAACTCTAACGCCTTCTCGGATCAAGTCGGACCCAAAAAGGCGTTTGTGCACATTCATGACCTGAACACAAAGATATGTAAATAAAGGGTTATCTTTAGAAATGGCTCTCCAGCGCCCCTACAAACTTATAATGGGACCCAAGAATTTAGTTTGTCATAGAGACATGGAATTTGGTACACACATCTCCTATGTCATGAGGAGCATAAAAGCCAATGACAACCACCCCCTATCTATAAATGTGTTGCCATAGCAACGTCCCAAATATGTGGAAAAAGTCAAAAGGAAGTGAAAATTTTAGTTTGTCGTAGGCAAATGAAACTTGGTACACACATCCAGTATGGGCTTATGAACAAAAAGCCAAAGGGGACCACACCGTATCACACACGGGAAGGCGGCCATTTTTAATTGAAGATGTGAACCGACTTAGAATACAACCTCTCTTTTAAAAACAACAGAAAATAGCTGCTTCATTCCACAGACACCAAACTTGGGCAAAATGAGCTAAACACGTGTGTAAAATAGACAGGCGTTTTTCTTGTCGTTTTTGCTCGAGGTATATTTTATTTTATTATAATTTGGTATATATTTTTTTATTATAATTTTTCTGAAAAATGATTTTCAATTTGACCCAGTAAACGTGCAACTAAAAGTCATTTTTATTGGTCCCAGACTTCAAGCCCGCAAAAATGTATGTATTTGAAGTCCCTGAAAAAAAAAATAGGAAAAATGACTCAGTGGCGACCCCTAGAAAAGTCAAAATAATTGGTTCTATGGAAAATGAAAGTAAATTTTTCCAATGTAGAAATACAAAACTTGGTACATCCATAGGACACCTTAGGGCAAACAGAAAAGTTTATTACAGCCATACCGTAAACTCAACAGAAAATCTATGTTGGGTGGAATACATGACCACCTAAATCGTACACTTTGTGCTAAAGGGTTTTCATCTAAACAGCTCCAAATTTGCTTTAAAGCACGACATGCAATCCTCCGAATATATGTGTCCCCGCGGTCTCAAGGGAGGCGAGGGCCTTTATCGCCGCTTGCGGCTTTAATTATTTTTATTATTATTATTATTATTATTATTGTAATGAGCATCACTTTTCAACTTAACTGATTTTTATAACAGAGACAGAGCTCACATATCAGACTGAGGGGTGACAATAAAAATGCAGAGAAAAAAAACCTGATTGAGACATAAAGGAACAAAACATTGTTGTACAAATTAAAAACTGCTGAAATCCCCATTAAAAACGTCCATTGACTAATTCTCATTTCCTAATTGTGAACAGCTGTTAACAAAGGGGTAAAGCAAACGAATGCTGCCACTTAAAAGATATTGTATATATTTAAATTGTAAAATATTAACATGTGTCCTCTCTAAAGTTAGGTAAGCTCTGTTCACACTTGGACATGATCTTAACTTTATCAGGAGGGGCTGCCACGCATAATCCAGTTTTTTCATTTAGTGTGCCGTCGATTATTTTACGGCACACTAGTATCATTTCTGGAGGGGTTTTGTGTGTTAACAATGTCAGGACCTCGTCCAGCCGTCCCAGGCTGGTGGTGCTTACGTTGTGTGACTGGTGCTGTAAGCGGAGTGCAGAAGCCTTGTACTCTCTGAAGCTTGTTTGTAACTTTACTTTCCACTATATTTGTCCAGCATGTGATCGAATATACATAGAATTGATGTTAGCACAATAAACGCTGTTACTGCAACTGTAAAAGGCTACGTTAACGTAGTGTCCCACCCCCGTTTGCTCAGTAAAACAGACTTTCACCACAGACACCGGACATGTATCAATGCAAAACCTGCAACGGCCTCCTAACCTCTGGTTTATGAGTGAATGCGCAGCTCAGGAAAAATCTGGAGGTGATTTTTTATGTTTAAAATGTAACATAGTGGAGCATCTGTTGAAGTAGCTGTTAAGATGGATAAGAGTATTTTGATTTTTAGACTCCATATTTGAGGTAAAAAAATGACAGTTTTGCATTAAAATATTCCCGTAAATAAGTCTAGCATGTCTTATTTATATATATATATTAGGGCCGGGACTTTAACGCGTTAATTAAGATTAATTAATTACGGGACTTTAACGCGTTAACTAAGATTAATTACGCAAAAAATAAATAACATAATTTTAACCACACTTATTTTTGCACCGCGGAACGTTTTTCAATGAATGAGTTTGACGGACCGATTATACTGGAGACGAAAGGAGACTGGAGACTAAAAAACGAAAGGATGGAAGCGTCGACAAGAGCATGGTTGTGTGCAAGCTATGCAACAAGGGATTTGCGTATCACCGCAGCATATCGAGCCTCAAATATCACCTCAACGCCAAAACACAGTTAGCGTGGACGTTAGCCCGACTCCGAGTAAAGTTACAAGGACCAGGGTAACTACACTGCTACACTTAATGGCAAACATTGCACTGGTCTGCTGGACTGAAATAAATAAACAATATTTTGTTGATTAAGCTTATGTATTCAGTCATTATTCAATGGTATACTAAAAATACATGTGAAAAATTACTTCTCACTGTTCTCAGGTCAAATATTTATATGCAATTAAAATGCGATTAATTTCGATTAATTAATTAGTTGCCACATTTCAGTCTTCAAACATAAAGATATGAAACTGTAATTTTTTGTGAAGACTCAACAACAAGTGGGACACAGTCATGAAGTGGAACAAAATTTATTGGATATTTCAAACTTTTTTAACGACTAAAAAACGTGCAAAAATTATTCAGCCCCTTTACTTTCAGTGCAGCAAACTCTCTCCAGAAGTTCAGTGAGGATCTCTGAATGATCCAATGTTGACCTAAATGACTAATGATGATAAATGGAATCCACCTGTGTGTAATCAAGTCTCCATATAAATGTACCTGCACTGTGATAGTCTCAGAGGTCCGTTTAAAGCACAGAGAGCGTCATGAAGAACAAGGAACTCACCAAGCAGGTCCGAGATACTGTTGTGGAGAAGTTTAAAGCCGGATTTGGATACAAAAAGATTTTCCAAACTTTAAACACCCCAAGGAGCACTGTGCAAGCGATAATATTGAAATGGAAGGAGTATCAGACCACTGCAAATCTACCAAGACCTGGCTGTCCCTCTAAACTTTTAGCTCATACAAGGAGAAGACTGATCAGAGATGCAGCCAAGAGGCCCATGATCACTCTGGATGAACTGCAGAGATCTACAGCTGAGGTGGGAGACTCTGTCCATAGGACAACAATCAGTCGTATACTGCACAAATCTGGCCTTTATGGAAGAGTGGCAAGAAGAAAGCCATTTATTAAAGATATCCATAAAAAGTGTTGTTTAACGTTTGCCACAAGCCACCTGGGAGACACACCAAACATGTGGAAGAAGGTGCTCTGGTCAGATGAAACCAAAATCGAACTTTTTGGCAACAATGCAAAACGTTATGTTTGGCGTAAAAGCAACATAGCTCATCACCCTGAACACACCATCCCCACTGTCAAACATGGTGGTGGCAGCATCATGGTTTGGGCCTGCTTTTCTTCAGCAGGGACAGGGAAGATGGTTAAAATTGATGGGAAGATGGATGGAGCCAAATACAGGACCATTCTGGAAGAAAACCTGATGGAGTCTGCAAAAGACCTGAGACTGGGACGGAGATTTGTATTCCAACAAGACAATGATCCAAAACATAAAGCAAAATCTACAATGAATGGTTCACAAATAAACATATCCAGGTGTTAGAATGGCCAAGTCAAAGTCCAGACCTGAATCCAATCGAGGAATCTGTGGAAAGACCTGAAAACTGCTGTTCACAAAATGCTCTCCATCCACCCTCACTGAGCTAGAGCTGTTTTGCAAGGAGGAATGTTCAAAACTGATAGAGACATACCCCAAGCGACTTACAGCTGTAATCACAGCAAGAGGTGGTGCTACAAAGTATTAAGTTAAGGGGGCTGAATAATTTTGCACGCCCCGCCCCCAGGAAACAAAAAAAATTTAAATCTGCATTCACACTTCTACCTAAGCTAATCACACCATACATACATATTTCAACTTTCTAAAATTGTAACAGTAAAACCTAACCTTAAACCTTTCCAACTACCATAAACATCAGTAATATATATATATATATATATATATATATATATATAGCACCGGGCCCTGACAAGATCCACACCTACTGGCTAATGAAGCTCACTGCACTCCATGAGCGCCTTGCAGCACAAATGAACCAGCTGCTAAGGGATGGGACGCACCCTGAATGGCTTACCGGGCGTACAATCCTGATCCTGAAGGATCCCACAAAGGGTACAGTCCCATCCAACTATCGGCCAATAACCTGTCTCTCCACAACATGGAAGCTCATGTCAGGCATCATTGCGGCTAAGATAAGTAGGCACATACATTTGCTCAATACATGAGCAAAGCACAGAAGGGCATCGGCAGAGGAGCTAAACACCAACTCCTGGTTGACAGAACAGTCACCCAAGACTGCAGAACACGACACACCAACCTGTGCACTGCCTGGATTGATTACAAGAAAGCATATGACTCAATGCCACACACGTGGATCACTGAATGCTTGGAGATGTACAACATCAACAGGACTCTAAGAGACTTCATTGCAAACTCAATGAGGCTGTGGAAAACCACCCTTGAGGCCAATGGCAAGCCACTTGTCCAAGTATCCATCAAATGTGGCATATACCAAGGAGTTGCTCCATCCCCACTGCTGTTCTGCATAGGCCTGAACCCCCTCAGCCAAACAATCAACAGGCTATGGATACCGACTCAGGAATGGGGCCACCATCAGTCACCTCCTCTACATGGATGACATCAAGCTATATGCTAAGAGCGAGCGGGACATCGACTCACTGATCCACACCACCAGGATCTACAGCTCTGACATTGGAATGTCATTCGGGCTTGAGAAGTGTAGTCGAATGGTGACGAAGAGAGGAAAGGTAGTCCACACAGAAGGGGTCTCACTCCCAGAAGGAACAATAGCAGACATTGAGGATGGTTACAAGTACCTTGGAATACCACAGGCAAATGGCAACCTCGAAGAGATAACAAGGAAAACAGCAACTGCCAAATACCTTCAACGAGTAAGACAAGTCCTAAGAAGTCAGCTCAATGGCAAGAACAAGGCACGGGCAATAAACAGCTACGCCCTGCCAGTGATCAGATACCCTGCGGGAATAATAAGGTGGCCAAAGGAAGAGATACAGACCACAGACGTTAAGACACGATAGCTCCTCACCATGCATGGAGGGTTCCATCCCAAATTCAGCACCCTAAGACTGTACGCTAGCCGTAAAGAAGGCGGCCGTGGACTAGTAAGTGTGAGAGCCACTATCCAGGATGAAAGAGGAGCTGGAGGAGTTACCATCATGGGAGGACAAACCCCTACATGGGATGAACCACCGGAACATAACTGAAGTAGCTGATATCAAGAAATCCTACCAATGGCTAGAACGACCCAAGGTGTAGGCTGTGCAAACAGGCCCCTGAGACAATCCAACACTTAACTGCAGGTTGTAAGATGCTGGCAGGGAAAGCATACATGGAGCGCCATAACCAAGTGGCTGGCATAGTGTACAGGAACATCTGTACGGAGTATGGACTGGAAACCCCAAAGTCAAAGTGGGAAACACCTCCAAAGGTGGTAGAGAATGACCGTGCCAAGATCCTGTGGGATTTCCAGATTCAGACTGACAGAATGGTAATGACGAACCAACCAGACATTGTGGTGGTGGACAAACAGCAGAGGAAAGCTGTTGTGGTTGACGTGGCAATACCAAGTGATTGCAACATCAGGAAAAAGGAACATGAGAAACTAGAGAAATACCAAGGGCTCAGAGAAGAGCTGGAAAAGGCTTGGAAGGTGAAGGCGACAGTGGTGCCTGTGGTCATTGGAGCACTCGGGGCAGAAACCCCCAAACTGAAAGAGTGGCTACAGCAGATCCCTGGAAGAACACCAGATATCTCGGTCCAGAAAAGTGCAGTACTAGGAACAGCAAAGATACTGCGCAGAACCCTCAAGCTCCCAGGCCTCTGGTAGAGGACCTGAGCTCAAAGGATGAGACCACCCGCGGATGGTGAAGAACAAAAGTATATGTATACTTATATATCTACAGCTCTGGAAAAATCAAGAGACCACTGCATTTTTTCTAGCAATCAGCATCTCTACAAGTATGGAAGCCATTCCATTCCAATGTCTGTTGAATCCCAACACAGGCACACCTTATTTCTACTGAATGAGGTGCTGATTAGGTGATCACCTGAACCAAATCTTATTTAATAAGGAAAAGTATAAAAAAAACACTTCTGTGGTCATCGCTATCCTCTTGCAAATAAATGCTCTTAATTACAATATTTTTATTTGTAATTTGGGAAAAATGTTGTCAGTAGTTTATAGAATAACACAAAAAATGTAAATTTTACCCAATCACATACCTATAAATAGTAAAACCAGAGAAACTGATAAGTTTGCAGTGGTCTCTTAATTTTTTCCAGAGCTGTATATATTTATATATAAATATATATAAAGATGAGGGTTGTGTGCCCTCTGACTCCCCTGGGTTTAACGCCAGAGATTAATGTAGATGATTACCCCTTTTACCAAATCGCTCTTAAAGTATTCAAACTCTAACCTACAAATGATAATATGCATTGTATCCAGTTCCTGTTTCTACTCTGAGCTCGAAAAGCACTAGAGAAATTTGGCAGGTTTTCACATCTCTTAAAGGGACATGGGCTGCACTCACTGTCTGCTCAAGATTTTTTGATCCGAATGTTTCCAGCTGCCTCCTCGTTGTCATCTGAAGGCGTAATCACAACATGAGTCACCACTCACACAACGCACATACATAATGCTTTATGACTGCACTGAGCTGTCATCTTTGTACAATGACAATTAGGGTGCTTGGATTTGCACAAATTCTTTAGAAAATAGACCTTCAATTTTTTCACACAATTAAATTATACTTTTAGTTGACCTTTTCTATCTATGTAAATTTTTATACAAAGGATCTTCATATTAGATTGCATTATGTCTGCTAAGTGAACCTTACTCTACTGTATGTTATTTTTTGTCTGTTTTCTAACCTACTTTAGTGTTATTTTGGTCATGATTTATTCCTAGATTTGTCCCTAGGTTTAGTCCTGCTTTAGTTTTTGTTTAGTCAGTGCAATAATAAATAGAAACCAGAGCATAAAGGCAGGCAAGATACATGATGCAATACAATAGAAGTAGAAATTAGAAAAGATCATAGTGGCAAAAGCTCTTCGGTAACAATAACTCACAATATTAGACATTAGTTGAGTATTTGAAACAACCTAATTTATCATTTACAAAGCATTAATCCAACATTAATAATGATTATTACTTTATAAACATTGTTATAAATGTTTTAGTCTTAACAAAAAGCCAATGTATACATATACGCAGCCCCTCTTCTCTTTAGCTCTGTCATTGGTCAGGTTTGTTGAGCTGCTGTATGATTTGCTGCTTGTAAAAAGTAGGTGGGAATTTAAAAGTAGATGCACTGAATTCAGAGAAACGGCAGGTAGTGGTTGTACGCGGCCGGTGGGCTGGGCCGTTTAGTGATAACACAACAGTGCCGTCAGGGAATTAAACAAATGCTTGTTCCGTGCAGCCTCGTGGCTTTATTTATGGAAATGTTGTTAGGACTATGTTTGCCAAAACAACAACAATCAAATACGTTCAGTGGTGAGAGTTCTTTCCTCAAGAACTCTAACCACTTGCCACGGCGTAAAACAGCGGTCGAACCGAGCAACACACAAATCTGTGGCCTGTGTGCTGTAAATATTTACTTTAGACATCCCGTTATCCCCACGCCCTGTCCCTGTGGAGGACAGTGGACTGTGAGTGGCGGTGATTGGCTCTACAGCTCGTGTGTAACCACCATAGATGTGATAGGATGCAATCCGCCCTTTGGTCCCCTATTCACCAATATTGTCATTACGACAGGGCAATAAAATGGCAGTTACATCCGTGATTTTCAATTTTTACTCCATAGTAAAACAATAGTTTTTAGATAGGATAAACGGACATATTAATCAAATATACACCCCCCCAGAGTTGTCACGTAGTAAAAACTTAGCTCTAGAGACTGGAGCCATCTTTTGTACCAGGCTGTAAACATGAGTTTTATACTTGTAAAGTCGCCATTGGTTTTCTCCTTATATTTCCGCTTTTGGAGCCTGCCCTCTGGTGGACGGCGGTATATCGCTGTATTTCGCTGTAAAATCGCCGTATGGCGGCGCCCTTACACAAGGTCCATTTAAGAGGTTCCGTGGGAGAGGCTTGGTAACCACCCTTGAGCCTTTAGTGCACATCTGAGCTGTGGTCAGCTGGTGTTGGTGTGTTCCTGCAGCAGCCAGTAAGACTGTTTAAAACTGAAGCCCACATTAAAATGCCTATGCTACATTAAGGATCAAGTTAAAGGTAAAAGCTCTTCTGCAGTTTTAGGTCTGTGTATGTAGTCTGAATGTTTCAGTCTCTAGACGAGGAAAAAGTTATAAATAGAGCTTATAAACACTGAGTATATTCATAAATATAAGCCATGTTTTGAACAATGGATTCTAGTTTAAAGCGTGCAGGTGTTTGTCTTCCTTCTGCAGCTTTGTTCTATGCTCATTATGTTGTTCTAGTGATGAGTAAACCTGATTCAGACTGTAATATCTGTTGAGGCACAGTCACACTAATTATAGATCTTTTTTGTTTTTAAAATGTAGATCTAAGTTCTGGACATAGAGTAAAGAGGCTAAAGCTGCAGCCTGTTGACAGGTTTGTCTCAAACAGAGGCAGGTCATTGTAATGGTGTGTCAGGGCAGAAACCTCCAATTTAGGCCCCCATACCATAGGGGACCCCTAAATTGGGGCGGCAGTGGCTCAGTGGTAGAGCAGTCGTCTTTCAACCCACAATTCATACTGTTGTTGTGTCCTTGGGCAAGACACTTAACCCACCTTGCCTCGTATGAATGTGTAAGAATGTTCAGTGAATGTATTTGGTGATGGTCGGAGGCGCAAAATGGCTGCCACGTCTCTGTCAGTCTGCCCCAGGGCATCTGTGGTAGCTTACCATTATTATTATTATTATTATTATTTTTCATAGGCATAAAAAGAGTAAAATGTGGGTTTTATAAACTACTTTTGATCTTGATTGTTTCTGTTTTAAAGCCTTCAGTCTGTGATGTTGGGGCCAGTCACAATGTCCAGCTAAAATATTATATTATCATCAAAAATGTCCTAGAATATACAAATTACATCTGTTTTGATTCAAATTTTCTGGCAAATACTTGTGTCTGACTACACTGGTAAATTTTGCATTTGGCAAATGAGCTGCTCAGCTTCTATATCTCTAACCTAAATATTGTAGTGAGCTATTGTTTTACTGTATTTGTAAGATTCCTTTACTTTAATACATTGTATGTAGTGCTTTATTACGGTCTGAACATTTAACATAAATGTAAATGATTGTAAATTATGTCACATACAGTATCTTCAGCTACAATTTAATGCTTTAAAAATATTTTTTATTGGTGTCTTACCTTTTGTTATTTTATTCATGAAATTGATTTCCAGTGAAAGATTCATTAAGGGATGGTCTAAGACATAAAATGATGTACTTTATTTAAGCTGCAGCATCATTAGTCTCAACACATTGTATGGCACAAGTAGTGGCGCCATAGGGCCCATGCCTGACAGGGGCATATGAAGATATTAGAAATCTTTAGAGTTTTGTTCATTGTTCACAATTAAAACTAATGATTTAGTGTTTTTTCTTTTATTAAAAAAAACTTTATCTGAGACCTCCTCTCTCCTTTTCCAATGGTTCGGTCCCGCTGTCGAACCAGGCGCACATGTGTTTCTGTCTTGTTGCGCTTACATTCACAATGATCAAAATGATCAATTTAACTTGTCTGATAAAATTGATTGAAGGAGCTGATTGAGTTAAGCTTTTGATTTGGTTTTGATCCCTCCCAACCCCATCATGGACTGCTTCTGTTGCTGGCCTCTGGAAAAAGGTTCTGCAGCCTTTGGAGTAGGACAGCCAGACAGTTTTTTCCCAAGTAATATCCTCCCTGCCTCTTGCAACATTCTGCAACCAATGTTATTTTTTATAAATAATATATATTTTTAATTTATATATATGTTTTTTATACATACAGTATCCTGCAACTACCATCAATACCATTTTTATATTTCGTGTAACTACTGTCAATTTTATAAATACTATAAAATACTTTTTTATTTTTATTTTTTTTTTTTAACATAGCTTGTACACTATGTTACTATACTATTGGTATACACTTGCTGTGCATTAAGGCTATTAACACTCCACAGACCAGTCACAGTGGATGTTATCCATTATGTTATAAGTCGTCAGATAAGAGCAGAGAGAGGCAGAAGGCAGGGGTCACAGGTCAGGCTAAAGAACAGCTGCAGTGATTTCCACAGTGTCAAATGTAGAAATAATATCTGTAATAATTACACCACAAACTAATTTTAAAAATAAAAGCAGGTTCACTCACTCACACCAATCATTCCTAGTCCATAGTCATATATTATAAATGATAAAATGTCAGTTTATAAACTTAATATGTTTTAGAATGTGATAAATGTCTGTATCCAGTGTCTGTGGAGAATCTAATTTATTTACTTTTACCAGCCTTTAAAAAATCTTTACAGTTCACATTACTTGCTCTATAACAATATCATAACAGCTGTTAAAATACACCAGAATACAGGAAATTACACTTATTCTGTTAAAACTCTTTAATACATTATCATATATCTTTATATGTTGACCACTGTGTTTATACAATATGTCTCTTTTCTCCTGAGTTCACTCTTCCTCTTAAGCTCTAAACCAAGAATCACTTCTAGTTACAGTAATACATTAGTAGTGGTGTGTTGTGGTGCTGGGGCCCAATGGGAAATCTTTTCATGGGGCCTAAAATTCCTGGCAGTGTCCATGGGCGCGAGATTAAAGAAACATACTTTCCGGTAAATTCATTTTCCTGATATGGCTGTTATTTACATTGTTGAAACTTAAATGAATTGGATTTATCACCCTGACCTATTTTTTATACAACTTTATATGATCTAACTATTAATATATCTGTGGTGGTTCTCAGTCATTCAGGACATATTCAAGAAAAGGTTTCAACAAAGTCATCAAACCTAATTCCAGATTAAAACCTTTTCTTGAACTATTTGACATAACTCATCAGTTCTCTCTTTTTTAGAGTTTATTTTGCTTTGCTGTAGAGTAACTTTGGCTGAGTCATTCTGTTTCTGGCTTCAGACCAGCTGCTCTTCTGAGGTTAAACTGGTAAAGTAACATAGAAAAGTCCACCCACATTCACTCTCCACTTTTTGGCCTTAGGTTCTGCACGATGAGTGGGCCAAATACTCAGCCTTTTACAAATATCAGCCAATCGATCTAGTCAGGTATTGAATCCAAAATTTATTCAGAAATGAGTGTCTTTCTACTGTCAAATGTTAACGACCTTTGACATTACAGAAAGTATTTTGGGGAGAAGGTCGGCCTTTACTTTGCTTGGCTCGGGGTCTACACTCAGCTGCTGGTCCCCGCCTCCATCGTGGGAATCATTGTGTTCGGATACGGAGTGGCAACGGTGGATACAAACATCCCCAGGTACAAAAACTACATTTTATTGTGAAAATGTTAAAGTCAATCTATTACTAAACTATTGTGCAATGTAGTACAGCCAATCATGGAAATTGATTAAAATGCCCTAATGTCCTGGGAATAATGTATATCATCATGGAAATTTAAAACGTTTTGACCCTCTGAGGGTGTTGTAGTTCCCCAATTTTGAGAAGAGTTTAGCTCATAATATTAAAGACATAGCACACAGGTCTTTGGATAAGTTCTATCTTCAGTTTAAAAAAAAAAATGTTTTGATCAGACAAAAAAGTGTTAGTTCTACCTGCTCAACTAGTTTCGGCTACTTCCTGTATCCTTCGTCAGATGCGTCACGTAATGTTGTTGTGACTGTCTTGTAGCCTGCTTAAGTTGTTTAGTCAGACAGTAGGGAGAGCCTTTGCCCCCTACTGGCTGATGTCTTCTCTAAGACCACATCCCAGGTGTGAGATAGGATAGGAATGCCAGGATTGGAATACAACCACTGGATTAATGGATTCAAAAAGAAATGTGTGTTTCCTCTGAACTTAAACCAACTGTAAAGGCTTTCTTTCCTCCAAAATTTCTGCAGCAGAGACAGAGGCTGACATTGATGTGTCAGGCAACAGGTTGGGTCAGCAGCAGATAAACCCTAGGAAACATTGCTGTCATCCTGTGGCTCTCTGTCTGAGGGAGGCTATATTATTTCACACAAGTCTGTTCCAAACTTACCTGCTGGGCACACATCACCCAGCAGGTAAGACGTTTGTGTCCACCCTAGGAGGAGGGAGAAAAGAGGAAAAAAAAAAACTGTAATAGGTAAATGTGATAATATGAGCGGATTTAGTGTGTACCTACAGCTACAACCACTGTAAACGTGTATCTACAGCTACAACCAGTGTAAACGTGTACCTACAGCTACAACCAGTGTAAACATGTACCTACAGCTACAACCAGTGTAAACGTGTACCTACAGCTACAACCAGTGTAAACGTGTACCTATGATCAATCAGTCTCCATAAGTTCGGTGAAATAAGTATGTTTTGAGTTTGCTTTTGAAAACTTCAACAGAGTCAGCTCGCCGCACTTCCACCGGGAGCCCATTCCATAAAAATGGGGCTCTATAAGAAAAGGCTCTGTAGCCAGCAGACTTCTTCTTTACTCGAGGAAGTTGAAGGAGGCCAGCGTCCTGAGAGCGAAGGGTACGAGCTGGAGTTTACCGGGTGATGAGGTCAGATAGGTCAGAGGGCGCGCGTCCACACAGGATTTTATATGTTAACAGGAGAACTTTGAAATCTGCTCTAACATGAATAGTTCTGTGAAGTGGACAGTTTTATTTTGTGCTGTTAGTACTTTTCCTCGGCAGTCCAGAGAATAACACATTGCAGTAGTCCAGCCTGGATGTGACAAATGCATGAATAAGAATTTCAGCATCAGCTAAAGAGAGGCAGGAGCAAATTTTTGAGATATTCCTCAAGTGAAAAAAGCCTAGTTTAGTGACCTCACTAATGTGCTGCTGCAGTGATAGTGTGGAGTCAAAAATGACACCAAGGTTCCTCACAGTGTTGCCGTGCTCCAACACACAATTGTTGATCGAGACAGTAAGATTGTTGAACTTGTGTCGATGACTGGCAGGACCAACTAACAAGAGCTCTGTTTAATCCGAGTTAAAAGCCCAAATAATTAGAACCCTGTAATACAGTGGTTCTCAAACTTTTTACACCAAGTACCACCTCATAAAATATTTGTCTCTCCAAGTACCACCATAATGACCAACATTTAAATACAGTAGCATAGTAGACCTAATTATTCAGCTAAAGTTAAAAAACGAGGTAGTTTATTCCAAATAAGTAAATTTATTATTGTTTAACACTGTAAATGCATAGTTTGAACATCAACACTGCACTTACATACAGGTAAATAAAAAAAATATTAAATTAAAATGTATTGAACATAAAAGTTTAATAAAAACTGTACTGTACTTTAAAATTTTATATAAAAATGAAATTAAATAAAGAGCAAATTAAAAGGTGTTGTACTTAAACGTTAAGTAAACTATTTTCTGTACTGTAAAAAAAAAAAAAAAACACAGACTGAATGTGTATTTGCAAGTAACAACAGCTGTAACATAACTGCACTAAAGTCAACCGAAGCCTTTGTCCCAAACTTCTACACAGTGACTGCTTTCTGAAACACACACACACACACACACACACACACACACACACACACACACACACACACACACACACACACACACACACACACACACACACACACACACACACAGGAAAAAAGAATAAGAATAAAACAAAGTGAGGAAGAGCATTAATAATAACTGTACACACACAACATGTTGGTGACTACTTACATGAGATTAATGTGATGGGTGTGCATGCCTCTGTGAACACAGTCCTGCCATGTCTGGATCAATTGTGGTCAGCTTTAGTCTCAATATGAAGCTTCCTGTGCTTTGATTATGGGTGTACCACAGGATTGAATGGTGGACTTTGAATGCTTCAGTTCATGTTTTTGTAAAAAAAAAACAAAAAAACACTGGTTTGTCCTTAAGTGCCGTGTGTTTGGTTGTTAGATGTCGTTTGAGATGCGATGGTTTCATACATTAATTGCTAAGAACTTTGCCACATAACACACTGCGGCCTGGGCTCGTACTCTCTGCCGCTACAAATAAATACAAATTTGATGTCCGAGTCATAATTTCTCACTGTTTTGTACCGTTTGCTGATGCTAGCAGATGCTCCGGTGACATCGCTGACGCTATCAAAGCCACTGTAAGCACTTGTGCTCGGTTCACTTTTGTCCTCTTCAGTTCTTGTGCTGGATACTTTTTCCTCCTGATCCACACTTCTCTTACCAGATTGAAGCCACGATAGCGGTTTTCGTTGTATTTTTTATAATTTATCCACCTCCACCTTTTCTCTGCGTACCACTAGGGGGAGCCTGCGTACCATTAGTGCAGCGGTTCCCAAACTTTTTTTCCTGCGCACCCCCTTCTATGGTCCAACCGGGTGGCGCACCCCCAATCCCCACAAAAAAAAAAAAAAAGCGCTACAAAGCTTTGTTTTATGTTTAATCATGCGCAAATAACCAGAACACGCATGACAATAACAACATCAACAAAGTTTCAATATAATGCAACAAAGCACAAGCTTCCACTTTAAGAGGACGAATGACAGACACAGGCTCAGTAACAGAAAGCACGTTTATTTCCAGCCGCGTAAAGAAACATTGCAGCAAAGACCTATTAAATGACCGTGGAGCTAGCATCATTATCATCATAACACAACAGTTTTTGTAAATTAGAACGACAGTACATTTTATTAAATTGCAATGACGTTACAAACGATCCACAACATTAAAGACAATAAGCTCCAAAACAGATAAAATAAATAAAAACGAGGATCAATCTGAAACTTTTCAAGTGCGAAATTAAAATTAGCCTACACACGAACCACAACATAATTAAGTAACAAAGAGTATAGGCTCAAACATAAAATAAATTAAAGAGGATAAAGAGGATCCATCTGTTACTTTTCAAGTCCGCGCAAAAGTCGCTCAGCCTGCAGCGAGAGAGAGGGGGTGGGGAGAGACGGGAGGAGAATGTGTTAGTATTCCCAGTAAGCCTATATGTGTAGCAATAATATCAAATACTTACCCATATTAATGCGACGGGTGGGCTAGCATCTTGGCACAAAGCTCTTCGAAGTTTGGTGCAATGGAAGACAGTTTAAGCCTCAATTCCTTCTCAACAACATCCAGTCTTTGCCGATGTTTTAACTGCGGCCATAGCAGAGAAACCAGCCTCGCAGAGATAAGTTGTGGCGAAGGGCATCAAAACTCTCAAGGCTCGCTTTGCCAAGACTGTGTATGATGTCAGTGACTCGGTCCAAAAATCCACAAGTGGCTTTCGTTTGTAATTGCAGTGCTCCATCAGATGACAGCTCTATCAGCTGCTCCTGCTCGTGAAATGACAGCTGCGGGACGGGCAGGGAAACTTCTTCTACGCCGTAGAAGAAGACAGAAGCTGTCTTCTTCTTCAAATCAAAAACTAATAAATTATAGTTTTTTATTTAAAATAAAAGCGATTACAAAGGAAATGTTTAATGTTCAAGTTTTTTTATTGTATGGCCATTACATTTTTCCTCTCGCGCACCCCCTGGTGGCAGCTTGCGTACCACACTTTGGGAATCCCTGCATTAGTGGTACGTGTACCACACTTTGAGAATCGATGCTGTAATGCATAATACAGGGTTCTTCTGTGTTTTTTACTTCGTCATTTTAATCATTATGCCAGATTTTTGTGACTATTGTCTAATAATCTTGAGGCTATACCACCCACACCTGATGGAAATTCAGTGATTTTGTCCATAACATTAAAGCTGCACTAACTTATTTTCTGTTGTCATCCCTGTCTCAGGCTCCACTCTTCCCCAAAAGCAACCTAGGGACCTCTCTTGCTTCACTTTTATAAAAAAAATAAAACTGCCCACTTCACAAAATACTAATACCTTAGCACTTAGCATTAGCTTAGCGTGCAACCTTAGGATGTCAGGACTTTGCCTCTTGATTGAATTAACAGTATTTATCTGTGTTTTACGCTGCCTCCCTTTTCACTGTTGATATTTTTCTTTTTTGATTCTCTGTTTCTCTGTGTTAAAAGAAATTTTCAGTGCTGAAAATACACTTTATCGGCAGCTATTACACTTCCTGGAACGTCAGCTCACAAGACCGATAGGAACGCTGCTCTTTTCCCGCCCTGAGTAACTTATTCAATCCCCTATAATAAAGAGTAGATGGCATCATAAAGCCTTTTTTCACTAATAATTGCTTTTACAATGTATACTATTTTGGGTTAAACCATTTTTCCCAAAGTAAAAACAAATATCAGGTACAGTGTTTAATTAGAACTATATAAATAGTTGGTAGGTGGATACATATTAATTTAGATTTTTCCCATTCCATCTATTTGTTTTAACTTCATGCATGTGTTTGCCTATCCACACACTATCACCACCAGTCAACACTGGTTATGAAAATATTGTGCAAAAAGCCCTATTGCAAAGTTAAAGTGTTGGACAGAGCTAATATTTGTTGACATTATGCTGTAGGTTTATTTGATTGTCTCGTCTGGTGCATTTTAAGATATTGTTATTATTTTTTGAGACATTTATCTCATTGACAACTTAATACAGTCTGAGATCTACACTGGTGTTGTTCATGTTTTGCTTGCTTTTTTTCCTTTCAATATGGCGGATACAACATATTAAGTACTTTATACTGAATCCGTCTTTAGTATTAGTAGTAAAAGTGAGGCTGTGTAGGAAGAACAGAGGACGGCTGATGAGATAGATTTTAAGATACAAAACAGGGATTATCCTTTGGTTGTTGAACCTGACGTTAGTATTTGTAGTGATATTACTGCTGTTTGGGTGGTGTGTATGTCATATGGCGAAAACTTCAGTCTACACTGACGATGAATAGGGTTTAAATGAGCG
Source organism: Perccottus glenii (assembly GCA_024416835.2). Lineage (NCBI taxonomy): Eukaryota > Metazoa > Chordata > Actinopteri > Gobiiformes > Odontobutidae > Perccottus > Perccottus glenii. The sequence goes on along the minus strand of CM044547.2, from coordinate 12,035,598 downwards.
GTACCTCTTCTATTGTCATTATTGGTTGGGCTCCATTCATACGCTATTATAAGATATAATAGAGAAAGGTCTCTTTTCCAGAAATACATTTGGTGAACTGTTTAATGGTGTTAGTGCATGTGGCCTCATGCAACTTAATTTAATGCTCTGTTGATTGTGACATGATCATGTCAATATTGTCTGTATTTGACCATTTGACTCCTTTGTTTACTTGGTATAAATTATGTTGATTGTTCTCATCCTATATTATGTTCACAAAACGAGTGACAGGAAATGTATGTAACAGGTGGCAGGAGTTCAAAAGCCAGAGTAAATATGGATTTGACATTTACTGATGAGCAATAAAAAGGGAGGATAGGGCAGGTGGGTGTTTAGTAACAACAGCTGCATTTCTACTGAGGGATATGCTACAGGTTAGGTTTACAGCACGGTTTGGTTCATGCAACCCCGGAAGATGTTTCAAAAAGACAACGGTTCAAACTAACATCAAGCTTTGCAGGGGATGAAACTCCTTTTCTCTCCTATTCTTCAAGCTAAAATCATTACAATGAACTTTTGGCTCTGTTTTCTCCATTTTATCTCCTCACTGTCTACCACAGGGGTCTCAAACTCAAATTACTTGGGGGCCGCAGGAGGCAGAGTCTGGGGGAGGCTGGGCCGGATCAGATTTTCCATAAATAAAGCTTTGTTAAATCCTCTCAAACGTCATTACTAACAATTCTTTAACTTCAATGGGTTCTTCTGAACCTGAGCTATCCTGAACTTAAATTAAATATTGAAGAACATGAATGAGCTGACTGAGTGGCCCCATTGGATGTCCACTCACCTCGGTGATATTGTCAACATAACATCGGCGTTAATTTGCAGATTTGTCATAATAACAAATCTGCATGGATAGTGATGATCAAATTGCCATCAACTTTCAAACAAATCAGGCCATTTCAAATGATCCAGTAACATTGACTTTGTCCAGCTCAAGGTCAACCATGCTCATTTCAAACACAGAAAGAAGCAGTAATTTTATGATGGCTGTGATGTTACACAGCTGTTTTCACAACTATGGCTCCTCCATAGTTGTGAAATGTTTCTCTGCCTGCATCAAGCCCAGCAGATAGCCCGCCCCCAGGAGCCATATACTCCACTGTGATGGTAGGTTGGTTCAGTTCCAGCTTGCACAAAAAGGAACCTTCCACACACAACGTGGTAACGTGCCATTCATATAAAACTTGCAGGGTGCACTAACATTAAACTTTTATATCGTCCTGCGGGCCACAAAATATCGTCTTGCGGGCCGCAGTTGGCCCCCGCTCCACGAGTTTGAGACCCAAGGTCTACCACATATCTGATACAGTCTCACATGAATCTAATGTTTTGGTAATGTCCATGCAGCTCACAACTCGTGCAGCGGCATGCAGCGGCCGAACACAGTGTTTTTGATGAGATCCTCACAGGCCGGATTTCAGCTCAGCCCTGAACTTTCCAGCTATGTTACGGCTGCAGGAGCCACTGGGGTCATGTGTTTGGTGTCATTCCTCTCTGTCTACCCTGTTTTCTGTCAATCTATGCTGTATCTATCAAAAAACCAAACATTCAAAATAAACCACAACGATATTCACAAAGCAACAGCAGTTTCCTACATTTCTGGGACTCACTCGTTAATGACACAGGTTCTGCTCATGTTGCAGTGTAGATGGAAAATGCAATGTTTTTAATTTACAAGGGAAGGGCCCTTAGATGCCAACTTTTAAATGACTGTAACCATCACAAAAACAAGGCCTTCCTCATTTGAGAAAATGTATTGTGTTTTTCAATTTTGTTTTCGCCCAAGTGAGGATTCTCTATCATCCACATTTGGAACCAAAATAATATAGTTTGTTTTTTGAGAAGGCTTCAATTTTGCTTTTACGTCTTCAACCCATTCTGTACTGCTACAGTTAAAAAAATGTTTTTTTAAATAATCATACCTTACTGAGGGGTTACCAAACACAGCTTATTTGGGAAGTTCTAAAATCCCCCTACAAGTGAACCATCTTGTCTCCTACCATACGGTTGGAGTGGAAATGTGCCTAAAAATCCTGTATAATGTGTCTTTAATGAAGTCTTCTTGTTCTCCACCTTCAGTCTGGAGATGTGCGACGAGCGTCTTAATTTCACCATGTGTCCTCTGTGCGACGGAGCCTGTGACTACTGGCGTCTGAACACGGCCTGCGGCACGGCCAGGGCTTCACACCTCTTCGATAACCCCGCCACCGTCTTCTTCGCCATCTTCATGTCGCTGTGGGGTAAGGTTACTGTGAGAGTGTTGGTGTCTGTCTGTGTGTGAGTGCAAACCGAATACAGGGATCTGAATATTTTACGACTTTACTTCACCTCAAGTACAAGGCATCGGATAAAGGTTAATCAGTACAGAAAGGACAAACACCTTTTTTAATTACAAATGATTTCCTCAGTGGTAAAAATGCTAAATGAAGTTGAGGACAAGTCAAAACAAAGTTTAATTCACGGGGGAAGGCACCTCAACACTATATGACCGTGATGTATACTTGAATATTACTACTATATACTAAATATACTGTATTTGTGTGTTTTTATGTAGCGGTGCTGTTTCTCGAGCACTGGAAGCGTCGACAAATCAGTTTGAGCTTCAGCTGGGATTTAACAGGGATGGAGGAGGACGAGGTAAATATGCATAGAAGACAGGATTGCATTGACATATAACGAGTCTAAGGGCAAAGAAAAAGTTTGGAAAGGGACAACAAAAGGCTGTGAGTAAGTGATACTAATTAAAAACAGGTTAGTAACACAACTGGGTATAAAAGGAGCGTTTCAGAAAGGGCAGAGGTTAACCAATCTGCAAAATAGTTTGCAAAAATGTAGATTTTTATATTTAGATTTAGACAGAAACAGCCATAAGACAGAAAAGAGGTGTCATTATACTACTATACTTTATAAACACATACAAACACAACACAAGTAGAAGTCAGATTATGCGCTCATTTATTCACACAAATAACTACTCTCCTTTAGTTTTTTGTGATTCCCAGTCATATTCAAGGTCCTGTTAAACTAAGTTTGTCTAAAGAAAGACATCTGGACAAACGGTAACTGGACAATAAGCCTCTATATCAAATTAAAAAATAGATTTATGTTCCTACTATACAAATGTACGCTTTACTTTAAGCGGTAAGAAAGATTTATTTTTTTTATCTAACCACTTGGCAGTTTCTCAATTCTTATGTTTTGTAAGCACAGTTTATTAGATTATACTGTAATTTTTCCATTGCATTATTTTATTTGCAAAATAATCTTTTGAAAAAACCAAGGTGGATAGATTACTGTAACTTTCGTGCTTTATGAGTCAGTTTTCTAAAACATCCATTTTCACATTTACTTTAGTAGATTTTGGGAAGAACATTTTTTTTCTTACTCCAGTGGCAGCTGGTGGCATGACATGACATTAAGTTACCACAACAGTATTATTGTACAGTTGTGCTCATAAGTTTAAACCCTGGCAGAATTTGTGATTTTTTAGATTTTTCAGAGAATAAGAATGATAACCTTTTTTTCACTCATAGTTAGTGATTGGGTGAAGCCATTTATTGTCAAACAATTGTGTTTACTCATAATGACAACAGAAACTACCCAAATGATCCTGATAAAAAGTTTACATACCCCAGTTCTTAATATTGTGTATTTCCACCTTTAACATCAATGACAGCTTGAAGTCTTTTTTTAGGTGTTTTGGATCGTTGTCATGTTGGAACGTCCAAGTGCAGATTTTCCTCCAGTATTTTTTGATAACATGCTGCATTCATCTTGCCATCAATTTTGACTTTTCAATTTTGTTTCTTTTCCCTTTGTAACTCACACATCCCCAAAACATCAGCTCCACCTCCGTGTTTCACAGTAGGAAGGGTGTACCTTTCATCATAGGCCTTGTTGACTCCTCTCCAAATATAATGTTTATGGTTGTGGCCAATAAGTAAAATTTTGGTCTCATCTCAAAAAATGGCCAAACAATTACAAATTCTGCCAGGGTTTGTTAACTTATGAGCACAACTGTAAATACAAGTGCACACAGCTTCACAAATTATCAAAATAATATACTAAACAATCATATTATCTTTTAATGGACACCTTTCAATTTAACAAAAAAAAACAAATAAATGTCATTACAGAAAAGAGACTGGAAACAGAAGGAGGTAAAGACAATTAGCCTACTTTATGTTTTCAAATGCTCTTTCCAACTTTCTTTTCTGATGCTAGCGAATACTAAATTCCATAATTGTCTTACTGTCGCTTCCCTTTTTGTCTCTGTTATTTGTAGCCTCTGTGCTCAAATGTAATCTCCAATGCTCAATAATTCAAGGGGGAGGGCTTCACACCTGTCAGTTCCCAAATAAGAAAAAAATGATTGCCGTGGTGGTGCTTTGGCAGTTAAAAATAACAAATTCTTTGGTGGCAAAATAGGTATATTGGTGCCATGAAAATAAAGAACACTAAGATCTACCACAAGATTAAACATATATAACTATACATTTACTCCACTAACATAAAATATGTAAAGAGTGACTTTTAGCATATTGACAAGATGGGTATCATCCCCTCTCAGCAAGAAGGTCCTGAGAAAATGTTCTAAAAACTTACTTTTACTTTTAATACAAAGCTGTCACATCTTTCTTTTTCTCACAGGAACAACCTCGGCCAAAATATGAGAACATTGTCCTTCAGAAACAACAGAGGAAACAGCAAAAAAAGAAAAAGAAGAGAAAGAATGAGGTATGAAAAACAGGTACCTTTTGTCATTTAAAACCTGAGAGACACATTTAACTCAGTGTCACTGCCTCTGTGTGCTGCGTTCTGACAAACCTGGGAGTGAATTACTTTTACTGCAGGTGAAACTGGCTCTAAAGCTTTTGCCTGTCGGATATATTAGTTGGATAATCTGCCGGATGATTGCTGAGGATTTAGTACTTCCTGTGAACGGGGGTCATTGCCCCAAATACACCTCGACACAGCAACAGATGGCTCGGTGCCACGTCCAGAACCAGTGACGTGAGAGATCACTGTTATCGGCCCCAAAATCTCATGATGGGATTATAACAGCAAAATGAAAGGTTAAAATTATAAATAAGTTCTGATCCTTTTTTGAAGAATTGGGAACTGTATGCTGCGCTGATGGGTACATACAGTGGGTTATATGAGACTCAGGAGGTAACACAGGGTTTTTCAGTGCACTTTGACAGATCCTGGGTAGATATTAGAAGACCTTTTATTCAGAACATACTGCGCAACATACTGCAAATGTTTTTTTATTGCACTATCAACAATCACAACATCCGCTTTGCAAAAAAAACTGTCCCCAGTTAAAGTTTGCCCTGAGCCTTGTATTTGGATTTTTACTATGACAACCAACTATTAACCAACACAAAGCTATTAGGACTTTCAGTTCAGAGCAGCTACTGCCATATTACGCAGCAGAGCGTTAGCAACAGCAGCAGGAACAGGGCTGTGCTGGACCAGACACTGAAATGTCTCTAGTGGGTGGTTTTAGCTTGGGCTTTTCCGAAATGACTCCCTACCCTTTTCCTCTGGCCCCTAGTGCCATCAGTGTGTAGTGACAGTCACAGCGAAAGGGAGATTCCTTTATCACAGAGTATAGACCTGTGCACTTATTTCTAGGGTTGGTGAAGCACCTTTCCACCTTTACAATAAATAAAAAAGTGGCAAACAGTTTTAATTTTGAAAGTGTGGATTTTGTTTTAGACTCAGATTTTAATTTGTAAGAACTGTCTTTCATGACGAGCAAAAAAAAGTGTTACCCTCAACACTATTCCTTTCAGACGGCCCTTAAAATGGCGGCCCCTCCACATGAATACACAAAGCGAATGAAAGTGGATAAGGTGAGGGAGTAGGGAGTAATTTTGGAAAGTCCCCTTGTCTGCAGATTAACGCTGACGTCCTCTCCTTGTCGTCTCTCAGCGCACTGCTTTGATGCACAGCTGCTCTGAGACAAATCCAATCTCAAAGACAACTACTAACTTCTTAGAAAATGGAACACCAAAGACTAAAGACACGAGTCCAGGGAAATAAAATCTAAAAAAATCTGATAAAGTGGATCAACTTAAACTCAATGGTGGCGGCAGTAGCTCAGCGCTACATAAAAAAAAAAAAAATAAATAAATAAAAATAAAAAATTATATTAAAAAATACAAAAACAAATGTTGGAATCGTGGAACCACAGTGAACATAGCAAAATGTTTTTGAATTTTTGTGTCGAGTGGTTATGAAGAGAAGAAGTGTGATTAAATAAGTACCAGGGACATTCATTTAGATGTGTTATTAGCAGGTGTATGGAGAAATTCGGACAAAACATAGTCGCTGTTAAAAATAAAAATAAAAATAATTTTAGTTCCCCACAACACAAACTTGAAAACCGCTTCTTAATTGTATTTATCTTTAAACACAGCCATGTTGTGTAAACTGTGAGTTAACTTTAGCGTTTGGCAAATATGTTTTTAGCTGAATACAAATTTACAAGAAAACCAACAGTCTTTTGTACTTTTGTTTCCAAGCCATGACCTCAGCATATTTGTCATTATTTGTTCAGCTGTATTTAAGCTTTTTGTATGGACAAACAATCATTGCATCTCTTTCCAGGAATAAATCTAGTGATAGTTTGTGTTGAATTGTGTTGGTGGAAGTGGCCTGTATTAATTTAATGCTCTGTTGATTGTAAAATAATCTTTTGTCAGTATGGTAACCTTATACTGTTTGACGTTGCTGAATGGGCTTATTACAAACAGAGATGAAAGAGAATACATCTACAGTGTCTGGTGATTTAATGATCCTATCCAAAATGACTAGAGTAGAGTATGGTTCATAGTTTTATAGTATGGTTTATAGGATGGCTTAAGGTTTTGTGGTAAAGTTATGTTTTTTAAATTTTTTTATTGTCTTTGCTGTATTTGCACTTCCTCTATTTTTATATTTGCACTCTCTAATTTTATTGCTCTTATTTTATTGCTTTTCTATTTTTATTTAACTTTTATTATACGGCATTTTAATGTGGAAAGCAAAGTAAGAATTTTATTGTGCAGGGAAACATATTTTTCTGTCTGTGCTCATGACAATAAACTTTTGAACCTTTTTGAACCTTTGAATGTTGCACCTGTAGTGCGTGATATGTACGTTAAAGAGGGACGTTCAAGTGACTGAATATGCAGAGATAGCGAACAGACTTGAGCCACACATCTCTGAGAACAAAAATACTTACTACAGTAGTTCTGTACTTGTCTAATACCTCATAATACAAAAACTTAGACTTTATTAGCATTGATTTCAAAATGCGTCTTTTTTGACACTAAAATCATGTAACTTGATGACTTCTGGAGAGAGATGTCCTCTGAGACCGCCATCTAGTGTCTCTTAAGAAGAGTGTCTGTCTTGTGTCAGTAGGTTGAGTGCTGAACATGTAGACTAAAGTGATAAAAACTACTCATTAATAAAGGACAGATCAGAGTTTTAAATAAAATCAGATTAGTGGAGTCTAGTTAATCACAAGTTCAAATGTTAATACAATATTCCACCTAGTTATGGAGTATCACATGATAATAATATATTGTGTAATACCTTATAAAATAATTTTTCCCCAAAAATCAAAACTTTATCAATACTGTAATATTGAACAATTTAGTACAGTTAAAAAAGAAATACACTGTCAACTGAACAAGCGAAAAAGTGAAAAAACAATATACTGTACGTTGTGACACAGAACGCTTGTATGTTTTTTACCTTTAACCCTTACTCTTAAATTTACCTAAAATGCATAAAAAGATCAAATACAAAAAAAATATCTATAAATGACCAGAAAAAGTAAAAGCTCTAGCTGTATTGTTGCGTCTCTACTGACTTTGTTACCCTACTATTGCCACACTATTACCAAACTGTTCTCTAAAGTCTTACGTCTTTTATTTTTTGTTGTATTAATCCCGTTTACACACGTTTGTCTTGTGTGTGGGTCTGAAATGTCGGTGCGTGTCTTGCAGCCGGAGAAGCAGGAGGACGGGACAGTGACAGGGAAGGACAGATGGAGACAAAAACTGCTGTCTGCAATGTCTGCAGGAAGAACGGTAACTCCTCCCCCTTTCTCTCCTGCCTACTTCCTACTCTTTTCTTCCCGTTTCCTTTCCCAGTCTTTTGCTGCAGACTGCTGTCTCTCTGTTCCTCTCTTCCTGTCCCATCCTCTGCTGCTTCTGCACAGCGTCTCAGGTATTTCCGACTTTGACAACTCTTTCTAACTATAGTCTACAGTAGATTAAAATGCATGGCAAAATCTCTTAATTATTTCCTTCTTACTTCACGTTTCCAGTCCTGTCTGTGCTTCTCTTTTTATATTAATGAGGAACAAATTAAAGTCTTAATAATTCACACACCCTCTTTGTCTTTTTCCCAAGACTATTTTTGAACCCAGTTGGACTTTCTTACAATTAACCGAGAATATCACTGTCTCTTTACAGAAACTGATTTAATTATGACTGGCAGGGTCAAAGGGTAGAGCAAAATAGACCTACCTAGATAGAAGTTGAGAATCTTCATCATTCTTTGGCTGTTGGTCTATATACATAATCTTTCAACATTGAACCAATGACGTTGGAAAAATTGCCCATTCCAGCACTAAAAAGAAAAACATAGAAACATGTTGTTTCGCAGTGGCTCAGTGGTCTAGCTGTCCTTTATTAATCAGACCCCTCAGAGCGGTCGTCCTTCAACCGGAAGGAAGGTAAATGTAAATGTACATCAGTCTGATACTGAACTCAGAGCTAGAAGTACATTTAATCTAATCGCACGGACACTAGGGTAACAGAAGGACTTTATGTAATATACAATTGGAGTGTACATAGAGGAGATACACTGTGGTTGAGTACAATTAGTATCTTTGTGGATTTAAATGTAGTTTCTAAACAAGAAACAGGATGTGGAACTCACTAGTATTAAGTAATCATTGATTATAGAGCCATATTTAGCTTTACTGGTGGCTAATGACAGGTTTAGAGGCTAATGAGAACTGAGAGAGAGACAGCTGCTGATGAGGGAGTATCAGAGCACAAGCTTCCCAATAAAGGGTCAGAAATACATGAAAAATTCTGCATTTTTGGCTGGAATTATAAGTATACTTTGAACATAAAAATACTTTGAATGTAAAAAATGATGAATAAAAGAAACATGGCCTGTCTCATGCTCAAAGCAGTAGATATAGACAACAGTCCTGTAAGGGATATGATTTATGAATTAATACATGTATCAAATAAATCCAAATATTGTACAAATTATGGCAATTACACTCAAGACCAAAACCAGTGTAGAATACACTGTAATAGATACAAGGGAACACTTAATACAGTCCAAGTCTAGTCTTAGACCATGTCCAGACTCATTGATGTCAGTGTTTTGTCATTTGTGTTATTTTGACAAAGATCAGATCACATTTGATGGTGATTTTATGCAGAAATGTGAGAAATTTCAGATACTTTTTCATGCCACTATACTTAAGGACACTCCCATTGGCTGCTAGTCTATACAACCTGTCAATATTGAATCAATGCAGAAAATCCTAATGGAAAAGTCTCTATTTTCCAGCACTGACTACATAATGTCATGAGGTGAACATTATCATATATTAAAATCCTCCATAATATAGCCTAGATGATGTCTTGAGGCCTATATTTCTACAAATCATTCTCATAACAATATTCTTCAGCATCATTTCAGAAATCCGACTCAGGACTTATTGTTATTGCACTTTAGTATTCGAGGTCAGGAGAGTCTTTCTGATGTGTTGGCAAGATATTTGATGAAGGCATAAAGAATGTAATGTGATATCGACACAAAGAGAAAAAGGCGAATGGAGAGTCTTGTGAAGTGAAGTGGAGGCTTGGATAAAAGGAGAGGGAGGGCAGCTGAGTAGGAGGAAGCCATGCTGGGCAGGAAGCCAGGGGTAAGATTAGTGACTTGTCACTATGGCGACACACAACTCTCTGCTGCTTACACTGCATTTAATATCTGAGACCGGGATGGGGAATCATATGGAAATACAGTATAAGGGACCTTGATTAATGATGATAAAGCTGAGCAGGTACAGTTTTTGATCCGAAGATATGTGTAAAAATATTAACGGTGAGAGGCTAGAAAACAAATCAGGGTGGATTCACTTTGCATAAGTCTGTGTTAGGATATTTTTGGTCTAGTTTTTAGCTTAGTATTGCGTTTACCCTCACTTATGTCCTAAATGTAACATTGTCATGTCAGTTGGCAAGTCAGCCTTTACTCTACGTATAAGTGATAGCACAGCAGCTGCCTCCTCTTCTCACACAAAGGTTGCAGGCTGGAGTCTTTTGTTACCACGGCTCCGTACTGACGCACTACAAGGTGTTGGGGAATTTTAAACTGTCCTTAGAGGTAAAAGGAGGACAGGCTAGAGACATTCTGAATGTCTTAGGAAGAAGAAGCATAGAAACGAACACTCAACACAGTGTGATAGTATTGAGCATTGAGCAAGTCTGGCTATGCATCTTTAGGAATAAGATTATTGCTTTCATTTGTCACTACAAAAAAAATATGTTTATGCACTAGATTTAAGGCTTGGAGTTGAGTTAGCAGTGATGTAGAGGAAGAAGTTGCACAGAACAGTCTGTGACAGGGTAAGCACACTACTAGGTTAATAGCCCAAAAATTCTCCTTCACAAGGGTTGGCCAGACTGGTCAACACTGTTTTTACTGTCTTTGGGTTCCATATTGATAGTTAATAAACTTCAGAAAATCTCCAGTCTTTCTTTTTAGTGTGTATCTTCAAAGGACAGCACAAATTCTTCAGCTGTATGAATGCTGCCTTATAGGCCTTGGTGTGGGCAAGAGGTTTTAAAAAATAAATAAAAAATTTAAAACCTTTCTCTGTGTATTGAGTGCCCTCTAGACAGGCAGCTGGTTTCTTGCAAGATTTGTGAGATCACTGTCACTAAAATCCATCAATGGTGTGGCAGCACTGGCAGTTTTGGGCATTTTGGGCAACTGTTAGGGCTGCGAGTCCATCAAACTCAAGAGTTGTGGAGTTTTGAGTTCCTGGCAAAACCTAACAAGTCTAAACTGGCTTAGTTTGGGTACATTTGTTTCATCGCACTTGTTATCAACTATGTAAATCCTCAGCAGATGATCACACAGCATACACAGGGACAAGAAAACTGTAGTGTTAGTTGTGATCATAGTTCTCCACTGATGTGACTTTGCACACAGCTGAAAAAAACAGTTTGGGAGAAGCAATGTAGCGTTACCATGGTGATAAAATTTGCTCAAAATTTAATCACATTTTTGGCCATCTGGACAGTCAGGATACACAAAACATAGATGTCTGAATGATCCAAAAACAGAAGGAGCGTGACAAAATGAGACACTAAACCCATGTAATTTGATAACTTAGCAAAAATTGGAAAAAACATTGTCTGTCGGAATTAAACAAAGCTTCAGAGGCAAAATGTGGAGGAATGAGGAGGTCCATACTCCAGCGCCAGTGTATTTCTAATCCTGTTTGGTCTGCAGTTAAACAGGCCATAGTAGAGCTAACCAAACCAGAGAAATTGTTTTCTGTTTTTTTACTTTTATCTTCAAAGACAATTCAAATTGACATGAAAATTGTGAAGAGGTCACTATATTTTTCCATAAACTAAGGTAATAGAGAGAAAATACTGGGCCAGCAAGTTTAACCAAAATAAAAACCAGCCACTGACAACAAGCCTGACCTAATTTTTTCCAAACTTTAAAAATAATATACTGATTTGGACACAAAAAGAAGAATAAAAATGTAGTGAATTATCATTTTGTGAAGGTGATGTCTCGGGCAGATATCCCTCAGTGGAAATATCAGTCCAAATATAACAACTGACCCATTTCCTTCCCCTCTCCCAAATGTCTACTCCACTCTTCTCACTCAGTATCTCCGACAGAGATATACACATGCTGTTTTATTCTGAAGGTCTGTCTGTCCTTTATTAATCAGACCCCTTCATGAGCATGCATCAAAAAGCACAACTCTGAACTGGGCCAAAAGGGACTTGTTAGTGTTATAAAGACAACAGGCGGATGAGTCTTACATTGAATATTATTGCAACACCTATTATCCATCTGGCCAAAACTGGACTGAAGTAATATTTGTACAAGACATTCTTGCTTTGTGTGTGGAGGTAGTTAGGAGATTAGATGGAGCTTTAAATTCTCAATGCAATGAGCAGGTCCATAGCATTAATAGACACCAAGGGAAAGGTCATTTGAGTTGTTATATTGCACAGTACAACAAGCCAGGCCATCCTCTTCTCCTGTCATTATGTCATAACAGTACTTTCTTCTTTGAATATATTGGGCAGAAGATACACTACACTATATACTACAATATAACAAATGTCTACTATTATCTGTCAGTAGTGAATAGTAACAATACATATGCAGATGGTTACAGTACAGATGGATCAGTGTGTTCTTTTGTGTGTAGCTGCTTCTGAATTGTTGCATTGTGCTGCTAGGTTCACTAGAGGGCGATGTCCACCTGTTTTTGAAATGCAGAGAATGCAATATAAATGCAGCGCAGATTGTTCTGAAATTGATGGCAAAATATAATGTAATACAAATTTCTTAATCTCTGCTTATGTTTATTATTTATTCCTGCTAAAGTACTTTGTATAAATAGAGTTCACTGGTGTTTACATGGGCACAGACACTCCAAAGACATTTTTCCTGGCTTTTGTGTCTTGTGTGTTTTGTGTCCTAAATCCTATATTGTTTTAAACATATTATTTAAATATTTAAATATATTATTGAAAGCTTTACATGTCATAAACTGTAAGGGAAATACATTTTAGTATTTTGTACACACAGGTCCAGTTTGGAGAAGCAGACAGGAGCATTGGGACAAAGACTAAACCATGTATTACTGTAAATTGGCCCAATGAATATATGTTTTTATCACTTTAATGTGGGGTCCTTAGAAGATATTTTCCTAGTCTATGTTGTTGACAAATGACTTTGATTTTGGTTCAGCCACATTGAGGAGCTTGTTTTGGGGTAGTGATTAAGTTTGTGGTTTGTATAAATAAGAAACAAACTAAAAGCTTTTCATGGTTATGCATAACAAGCCTTATACCTTTTAAGTATTACTAACTTGTAGTAATTTGAAAATCTTTGATATAGATATGAAAGTGTGTTCTTACTAGTCTTATTAGCGGACATACCACAAAGACTGTGTCACTGCTCCTGTCTGCTTCTCCAAACTGGGAGTGTGCTGATAGATACCTACTGTACTAGTATCTCATAGAGGCCCTCCTAAGAAAATTATGGCAAAAAGTCACTAACGCTTTTCCTAGATGTTTTGAGTTTTGATGACTTTCACAGCTAAAGTAAACTTGAAAAAATATTCTCACACAATCAATAAAGTTTCAATTAATGTGACTGACAGAGCTGTTTTTACATGTTTACCTCCTAAAATATTATGTTTCTGCAGGAGGATGGTCTTTTTGCATCAGTTTCAAGTAAAAGCAGAGTGAACATTAATTCTGTTTCTCTATTTTCAGGCTGCAGTGGGGAAGTTGACTTGGAAAGACCGATTTCCTGGATACTGCATCAATATTTCCTCCATCCTCTTCATGGTGAATAAAAATATAAGTAATATCACCACTGAAATACATTTTTGTCATAATATAAGTAGATTAACATGGATGTTGATGTACTCGAGTAAATGCACATAAACGAGAACATGACCTACATGGATGAGATCTTTGAAATATTAATCCTAACCACTGCTCAGAGGGTATTAGACAGATATGGCGCAGTTATGACTAATTTATCATCTCGTTTTTCCATCTTTGCTTTCAGTTTGGGCTCACGTTTTCAGCGGTTTTTGGGGTGATCATCTACCGCATAACAGTGTCGGCCCTGATGGCGATGAGCGCCGACACGGAAATCAAAGCCAACGTCCGAGTGACAGTGACGGCCACCGCAGTGATGATAAACCTGGTGGTTATCCTGATCCTGGATGAGATCTATGGAGCTGTGGCGGTGTGGCTGACTGAATTAGGTACACGCCCTGCCACAAACATCTGTCTTTGAGTATTCACAACTGATGAAAGTTTTATCATTCATATTTGGGGTAGAGGCTGTACTTTAACCTACTTCAAAAAGAGTGGTTGCATTAAAGCTTAAAGGGATATTACAGAATTTGTGGAGTAGAATTTGTGGATAGATGGACTATTACAGATTTTGGTCAACATGTTTCCACTCTGACATCACACAAGTGCAAGAAAAGTTGTGTTTTTATATAAATTGTATTTGAAACCAACTTTAATGTGGTGCCAATGATTAATTTTGAAGGAAAGACTCAATCCACTGTAAAATTGTTGTTATTTTGGTAACTTTCTTTTGCCTAAAGACAAAAGCACTAGTAATAAATTGTCTCATTAGTTTTTTGTTGCCTTGTTCTTGTTTTCCAGAAATCCCTAAAACAGAGACAAACTTTGAGGAGCGGCTCATACTCAAAGCTTTTTTACTAAAGTTCATGAACGCTTATGCCCCTATCTTTTACGTGGCTTTCTTCAAGGGCAGGTTAGTCCTCCTATCAGAGATGTACAATGTGTGTTTAGTGTTTTCATTAATTAATTGTGGTTTTTCAAAAAAAATCAGGTTTGCGGGTCGACCTGGAAGTTATGTATACGTCTTTAATGATTATCGAATGGAAGAGGTTAGTTAAAATGTCTTTTTTCCTTAATAAAAACAAACTATATTAAATTCAAAACAAAAGCAAAGTACCACTCATATAAATACAGGTTCTTTGTATACTATATATAATCATTGTACACAGTTTAACCCTAGTACCTTCTGCATGTTATCCATGTAACAACACAACTTAATGACGTGTTTGTTCCCCACAGTGCGCCCCCGGAGGCTGCCTGATTGAGTTGTGTATCCAGCTCAGCATTATCATGTTGGGGAAACAGCTCATTCAGAACAACATCTTTGAGATTGGAATCCCGTAAGTACACGGCATTTCTCTTCCTGCTTCATCATTTTATCAATCTAATATACAAACATCATTTCTCGTTCCAATTGCATTGCTCTAGCATTATAATCTTTTTTATCATTCATTTTGAGACTGTGGTGGGAAAAAATTAGACAATGGTGGGTTGCCAATATCTTTTCAATGTGTGAGGAACACTGCAAACCCGTCAGCCAATCAGAGACAAGCAATACAATTGCATGAACTGGCTTCATAATACAGGCCTCTAAATGTGACTACAGCTTACATAATGCTTGTCCATCACTTAAAACTTCACATTCCTCTCATACCTGTTCTGTGCTAATTCATTTCACTCTTGTTTTACATCCAAACCCCAAAGGTCAGGGTTCAGCCCTGCTTGTAGCAACTGTCAAACTCAACAGTTGTTTTTTTCTAAAGCTGGCAGGTTATTGTAACTGTGAGCACAGTTTAACCTCGAGTTGTGAAGAGAATTTCATCAAACGCTGTGTCCCGAGGGATTAGCGAGCACCAACAAATTGTCACACCGTCATCATACCAACGTCACACGTGCTTCAAGTTCATTCATTTAAAAGAAACAGGCCCGGGAGCACAGCTAAGAAACCACCTCCATCAGAGTTTATGAGACTCACAGTAGCTTGTTTCACTGGGAATTTCCCTTCATTGAATGTTCAATAAAATGCGTTTATGAGTAGAAACTCAACAGTGAATTCTTGTCATTAGGATTAAAAAGGTTTGTTGAAAAATCAATGTTGCAATTAATAAACTAAACTGCCCATAATGAATGTTAGAAGGAATGATAGACTCTGCAATTATCCAGGGTGCTTTTGGCATCACATCTGAATATTGCCTTTTGTCTTAAAGTTTAAATTTGACAGTAACTTATTCATCATTGTTATAATAATATTTTTGCATCAACTATACTTTTATACAACTTTTACTGCTATTGAGCAGTTTTACTATACGTTTTTAAATTAGCAGTTTTTACTCCTGATTTAGTCCAAGGCTTATACAATAAATGCATCTAATACAGTACAGCAAATAATCTAGGTTTAAGTATGTTTTCCTTGTTTTGTCTGCATTTCCAGACACCATACAGTCTTTTCTGCCTTGGGATTATTTACATTAAAAGTGCTTGTTCAAGAAAAGAAGTTTGAGACATGGGCCCAGTCACAATACTCACACATTTGTAAAAGCGTGTTTCCTCCAATGGGTGCATAGTGTGTCCCAATTCTCCAGTAAAATCCTCAACCCCACACTACTGCATACTTTGCTGGAAGTGTGGATAAAACTTGACTTTGCTGAGGGATATTACCCACAATCCCTTTTGCTGTGATGCTTCGAACTTACGGGCTTTTGTTTCTATGCAACAAAAGGCAACAAGCAAAAATCAGTAACTGGCAAAAATAAAAAAACTTTTAAAGCTAAATCAGTAGATCAGTAGAAAATCAAATGAATAAACCTGTTGCTATGGTACACAACAATGTATAAATGTTATAATAATTTAATAGTTAAGTAAACGGCAGTAGCGGTAGAGCGGCCGTCCTTCAACCGGAAGGTGGGCGGTTTGATCCCCGCTCAGAACGTCCCAAAACATCATAACATCCCGCTCTCCCCCACATACTGTCGTTGTACCTTTCCTCCAGTGGTGTTCCAGCTGTAACACTGGTAAATAGCTTAATGTATGTAAAGCGCTTTCAGTGCCTACTACAGTAGGTGGAAAAGAGCTATATAAAATGTATTATTATTATAAACATTGCTACAAAAGACGGCATTGTTCTTGTTGTTTTCCTTTTTAGTTTTCCGAGAAGAGTGACGTATACAGAACTGTCCCAATTCTTCAATTTAAGAGCTTTGCGCCCTTGTGCATTTCACACATTTTGTGCACTTTCATAAAATGTGCAATTCACTTGGGATTTGATGCAACTACAAAATGTGTTTCCATCTACTGTATGTGTAATTCATTTGAGCATTTAGCTTACCATGTGCAGCAGCTAGTTTCTAGCAACCTGTTACCTCCAGGTTTTTTTCAAGTACCTGCTCTTTGCTCTTTTTGTAAAATCCTACTCTGTAACAGACCTTGTTTTACATTTAGTTGTTACCGGACAACACTCAACTCATAATAAATCATCTGCTTAATATGCATTTATAAACCACACATTTACCTGTTAAACACTAATATCCAGTCAGTAATCATATGGAACCCCTAAAACAAAGATAATCTTTTGTACCTACAGTGTGCACGTGTTGATAAAATTCACATTACATGAAGTGTGTATATATATTTTTTTATTTTCTCTCCATTTCTCCAGGAAGTTGAAGAAGCTGGTGCGTACGCTGAAGGACAAAGGCAGTGTGGTGCAGGAGAAGCAGGATGAGCGGCCTCCGAGACAGTGGAACCTGGACTACGCCCTGGCCCCCTTCGAAGGCCTCACTCCTGAATACATGGAGATGAGTAAGTCTGTTTACGCACAACACTCACACAGAGAGAAACGGCCTCTGGGCAATAACGGCAGCATATTATTGAAATGTGATTATGTAATCTGTAACTACAAACTGTAAACACACAAAAGCAGAAGTGATCCCAGAAGTCACAGGAAAACAGCAGTGGAGTGTTTACATTTTTACTTTAACTACAGCTGAAAGAATAAGGATGAAGTAGTCTAACTGTTGTATTATATTTAAACAATAGAGTTTAATTGTCATTAAAAGAGGTTTAAGATTTGTGTATAATCTGCATAAATTAGTACAAAAAGGGACCAAACTGTATTGCCTTTACTGATTGAATAGACCAAGTCAACAATTCGAGACTATCTCCTGATCTCATCTGTAGAACTCACTAAAAGAATATTTACATCTGTAGTAATATTACTACCTTTCTCTGATAATTCTTATCATTCACTACCATTAAAGAAGCTCTGAACAGAAAAATCAGCATTTGCACAGTGACTATACTCATTTAAGACAAATACAGCACAGAAAACTGTTTGGTTTAATTATAAAACTAATTTTGTCATTGTTCAAAATTAAAAACTTGAATTAAAAACAACCAGCACTAGAGTTACATACAGTAGATACTCTGGATACTTGGCCATGTACAGAAAAAGTATTAACAATTCCTCAGGGGGCATGAAATAAGCCTCAAAAACAAAATTTTCTTAGATTAAAGTTGCAAAAACAATTTTTAACTTTGGTCTAAATATTGATAAGCATTATATATAAACTTATACTGACATACATGGATGTGTCACTGGGTTAATTGCTGAGACCAGATTATTAGTTATTACAATAAGCCAGTAACTCTAAAGCTGTTTAAAGTTACAATAGTAATGTGAATACATGCTTACTGTATATAGTCATTGTAGTGTTGCTTAAGTTATCACAGAGTTGTAATATAAAGTGCTTCCACAATAGAATATCTACATTTGTTCAGGTTTATGGTTTCTTTGAGCAATTATTAAAACATGAGGTGATATCTTTGCTGAATATTGTAATGACGATATGGGTTTTTATCATATTTACATTACAGTAAAAGGCATAGAAGAAATAAGTTAGTTCATATTGTGTGTGTGTGTGCACATGGGCCGGCCTCAAACCCGTCAACCTCAGCTCAGGTGGATGGGGAGGTTATTCTAAGCCTGCCCTCTAGCACTTGCCGCTCTGCTGTGGTATTTTCTTCCTCGCTGTTCTTTGTCTCCGTGTGGTGTCCCGAGGTGAAGCCGTCAGTCTCCGTCTCGCTGGAAACCCCCGTTCCCACACTGCTAAAGTTCCCCTGTCCGGATCCGTGTGCCGCATCAGCCAGTGTCAGGCAAAACGTCTCTGTCTTTCTCAGGTTTCCTCCCCAACATTCTTAAGAAAATGTTGCCTCGATTATTGATCAAGTTAAAAGACAAGTGTGTAAAATATACACTTGCAATTAGGGCTAAACTGTAACAATTAGGAAATACATTGTTAGTGGTATTTTGGCATGTATAGTGGCTGTAATAATGTGGTTTATTTAATGCCAGGCAATCACCCTTAACATAATGTAAAATTGTAAAGTATGCATTTGGAACATTGGAACAGGACTTATTTAACAGTGCCTCAGATGTCACATGACTCGTTCTATGCGCCTTATTGTCAGGAAAAAGCAAGCAAATAAAAGTGTATAGCTCCTGGGCAGGACTCTCTCAAAGTTTATTAAGCAACGTTCACAATTGGTCAGCTCCTATTGATGTTTACAGTCACGTTAAACTAGAATTAAAAGTGTCAGGAGAGAAAAGGCAAGCAAATATAACTTAACAAAAGTGCATTCATCAACTGTCACTGTAAAAGATGTGATAAAGCTGTTGGTGCTGCCCCTTGTGGCTGTAGATTCAATGTTAGCTCGTCAGTGCCGGTAAAACAATTAGATGGTTTTAGTTTTGTTGTAATAAATGCACAAATAAAAGGTGTAGCTGTTGGACCTGAAAAGCTATAATACCCAGTACAGTGTCTTCCTGTTGTTAATTATAGTTTTCTTTGTTATATCAAGATATACTTTTTGGTCTGACCCAGCTGTCTGAATGTGTTGAGTCTTTTAGTGGATATACAGCCATAAATTGTATGTTACTTCCTGCATTTGGTGTAGGAACTATCACCAAACATGCTTCCACTCTGCAAATAAACAACCTTGGTTCCGATTTTGTCCAGACAAAAAACAAGTCTTGGTAGACCAAAGACCAGCAAAAATGGACTGGACCTACACACAAGGACCTATATTGCAAACAATAAATCATAATCACAATATGAACATCCACAATATCCATATTGCAGAGACCTGCTCAATAAAAATGTAATATTTTCATTCATTCATTCACTACCGCTTAGTCCCATTAGGGGTCGCGGGTGACCGGAGCCTATCCCAGCAGCTTCGAGCCTGAGGCGGGGTACACCCTGGACAGTGGCCAGTTAGTCGCAGGGCTAACATTTAAAGACAGACAGTGACAGACAACCATTCACTCTCACATTTATTCACTAGGGACACTTTAGAGTTGCCGATTAACCTGTACATGCATGTCTTTGGACGGTGGGAGAAAGCCGGAGTACCCGGAGTGAACCCACGGTAACACGTGGAGGACATGCAGACTCCTCACAGAAAGACCGGAGTCAGCCGAGAATGTTTGAGTCGGCCGGGTTTTGAACTTACGACCTTCTTGTTGTGAGGCAGGAGTGCTAACCAGAACAGGACTTGAAAATTCGCCTTAGCTATAATGTCTGTATGCTGCCAATCATTTACAGGATTTGTATTGTAACTATGTTTGACTGCATTGTCCTTGTCAAATAAATAAATATACCTTTGTGCCGGTCCCAAGCCCGACTAAATGGAGAAGGTTCACCAGGAAGGGCATCCAGACTAAATATACAAATCACTGCATGATTTGATGTTTCAACCCAGGAAGGGAGCAGCCGAAAGAAATTGTTTGTTTGTTGTGGTATTCCATTATGGCAGCCGTTTTCACCACTATCAAAATAATTGTCCAATTAGGCTTTTAAAATAAACTGTGGTGCAACAAGCATCTCTACTTCAACTTAATGTACATTCTACACTGTCCCACGAAAAAAAAATTAAATGTGAATATAAAAATAATACTTAATATAATAATAGAGCTCAATTGTGACCCATAGGACCCAGTTATGTATTACTTGACATATTTCAATTCTATTCAGCATTTACTCTGCAAAAGGGTACGTTTAAATACTGAAAGTCACATTGTTATTGCTATAGTCAATATTTTTGTATGTTTTTCTAATGTAGCATATGGTTCGGCTGAGCGGGAATGCCAAAAAAAGACCAAAGAGTTGAGGTGTGAACAATGCTTTGCCTTGTAACCCACAAACCAGATTATTAAAAATTTTCCAAGGGAATTGAATAACACATAGTCATATAATCATTGCAGGATTCAACAAAGATATTGCAGCCATGATTGTAAGTCTTACAAACCCTAATTCTCTTGTTTATGTTTATGGCTCCACATATGGGCTGTGGTTCATGACTGATCTGTTTTGACAACATTTGTACTCAGCTGTGGTGTGTACAAGACATAATCCCTAAAGACCTCAGTTTCATCGGATCATATTAGCTCCAGAGATATCTCATCACTCTAACGTGGAAAAGACAACAAACACACAGCTTACACAATAAACAAGCAGGGTGTTGCTGGTGAGGTTTTTGTCCTAAAAAGGCTTTGTCCAAGTGAGACAGAGTGACTCTGACAAGTGACCGTTTGCAGTTTTCACTCAGACTGTGGCATTGAAGAATAATTCTAACTTTTTTCTTTATCAAATGTCTAGCTCCTGTCAGACCTGTTTCAAGAAGGAGGTTGAGTCCAAACGCAGAGTATGTTAACCCTGGAAAACGGGAAACTCTGTGTTTTCAGTTTCACAGAGAGCATTACCTGGTCTGTGGCAGGTTTTATTCCCTTTACCCTTTAATATTCAATAATTTTATATCGTAGCAATTATCTTTTAAGCTTGTGTAGTAAATAATATATGTCACTTTAAAAATATTTTAAACCTGAATATAGTCTCTCCAGAGTCACATGGCTTTACTCTTCTTAGCATGGTAACCTCCATTTGATCACTGTTGCCATGGTGAATCCGCTTTTCTTGGCTCCATTGATAATAACTTTTTTTCTTAGCTAAACTCAGAGTGAATAAACTCAGAATTTCCTAAAATAACTCTAAACCTTTTTTCTGAAACAGGAAATTCTGAGCTGAGAGTTAAGTTTTAAGCTCTGAGTTGGTCAAACCTCCTTGGTTAAACAGGGCCACTACTGTGCAATATTTTCACTAACAAACGAGTTTTTGAAAAACATATCTTGTGGTTGGGCCCCCCAGACCCCCCTCCCCAAAGGGGGCCAAAATATAGTTTTACCCCATAGGCCCCACATTCCTTGTTCTAGCCCTGCTGCATGACGCTCGTTCAGCACATCGATCAGACAATGCTGCTCCTGAATCAACACAGCCTCGAGGCAAATAAAGCTGCTTTGCAAACTTTTATTCAACAAACTACTGTCTACAGCCGTGGACTCTGCTGGACACAGACTGAAGTTTTATTTTAGCAATTTTAGCACAGACCAGAGCGGGCCACAGCAACAGAGCAAAAAAATTAAGCAAAAATCAAGCAGGACCGCACGGGCCTAAACAAATATGTCCAAATGGCTTTGTGGTAAATAAAAAAAAACAGCTGGCAATCATCCCGATGATGAAAAAAATGCCACAATCAATTAATCTTAACGGTTTTTATTTCAATGAGCAATATAGTCTTATTTCATTCCACCCCTTGACAGAATCAAAGATGATTTTGTTTATACTACCAAAGATTGCTAGTGACAAATACCAGAAGAAAATTGTAAAAATATCTGTAATAATCAATATTAAATAATTGTTCATAGCGTTAGCAACATGGCCATGTTACCAAATGTATCCTAATGACTTTCTTCAACCTCTCTTTGGAACACTAGCCCCAAGTTTTTTTTTTTGTTTTTTTTCCAAACCACAAACTCTTCCAGACTCTAACTCTATTATTTATTGATATATAAACTCCTCTCAAGCTGAGGCTTGCTAACACTGCTTGTGTATCTAAATTAAATCATAGTCTACAACTCAGCTTTTCTAATCACACTGCGTGGCCTTAAACTGCTGATTTAAGTGTGACATGTAAAAAATAGACATAGTTTTAAATGCCCACATATTACCTACTGCTGATATTATATCAAAAACTTCCCATGTATCGTTAGCCTTTAAACTTTCTTCCTGTAAGTTGATCCAGCACTGGTTTGACTTACCCAAGTCTACAAACCTAGTCTAATTCTAACTAGTCTAAACTTGTTAAAAAATAAGATAGATTGGAATGTATGTGCAGTAGCTTAATAATATGTAATTGTTGCATAGATAGAGATGCAAGATCACGTTACAAATGAATAAAAAATGTAATATATACTTATATTTTTCTCTCTTTCCTGCAGTTATCCAGTTTGGTTTTGTCTCTCTGTTCGTGGCGTCCTTCCCTCTGGCTCCTCTCTTCGCTCTCCTCAATAATGTCATTGAGATAAGACTTGACGCAAAGAAGTTTGTTACTGAGTTACGGCGGCCTGTTGCAGCACGAGCCAAGGATATTGGTAAGTATTAAGTCCCATTAGGTAGAAAAATAAAATTTCCATTATCTAGGATTTCACATTAATCTGCAGGTGAATGTGCAAGTATATGATCTACAAATAATGTATCAACAAATTTCTCTTCTTAAAACAATTGTTGCTGTTTCTTCTTGGGGCAATGTCTGTGATCTCAGGAACGCTAAGTATAGATAGTGCAGTTTTAAATATCCCAGGATACATTAGGTCTTGTACTGACTGTGTCCACTGTGAGCCAATGATCCGGGTTTACTTTCAAATATCAACATGAAAGTTTCAACATCTCATCTACTTCCTCCCGAGAATACATTTTAACCACATTTTAAACTGTGATCCAAGTTTAACTTTAAACCAAATGAACTATTGACTGATTGCAGCAGTTAGCAGTTTCACCTACTTAAATGGTTAAAAGACGACTGCTTACCACTGAGCCACTGCAGCCCAATGCCCGGCCTAATGTTTGTATTTGTCTATTTATCCATTTATAATGCTTTTCTCTCTTTTCTTGTCTTTCTGCAGGTATTTGGTACAACATACTGAGTGGAATGGGGAAGTTCTCTGTTATTATCAATGTAAGTATTCTCAAGGCTTTCCCAACAGCTACACAAAGGTCAAAGGGCTGAACTCTAAATGTATGCCCTCCATACATCCATATTTACACAGTTAATATAACACAGGTAAGCCTATGTTGTTTATTGTGAGCGTTAGACCTGCTGTTATCAGACTCCAACACAATCTTACTGGACATATTAATAACAAGAAACGGTCGACGCCTGGGTGATTTTTTGTGTTTATGGGATTTTAAAGCTTTGTTTAGGATTTGTCCGAAGTCTGGGAACCAAATCCTTTTCCGTTTACTTTTAATACTGTACAGATTCGAGCAGGATTCCCAAAAATGGTAGTTATTGTTTTATTTAGAGCATTTGACAGAGCAGAGGTCACAGAGGAATGGCCCAAACTTAGATCCCTGTGGAGCCATATATCTATTAGAAATTAGAAAGTCCCTTAAAATGACGTAACCGCTGTGAAGGGACAAATGCCAATAGTTTAGATACAGTACACTCATCTATTAAAAGTCCCATTCAAGTTTGTATCATGGAACTCCTTGCATGTTGTTTTCTAAATTACTCTAATGACGTATGACTTGTCTTGTGTCTGTGCAGGCCTTTGTGATCTCCTTCACCTCAGACTTCATCCCTCGGCTCGTTTATCAGTACATGTACAGTGAGACGGGGACCATGTACGGCTTCATCGACCACACTCTTTCTTACTTTAACGTCTCCGACTTCAAACCCAACACAGTACCTCAGAGCACCGTGTACGGAGACGTCACTGTCTGCAGGTAAAGTCTGACTCTCAGTGTTAATAACTTTGATCAGCAGCAGGCAGCAGTAGAGTTTGTAAAAAAAAGACATCTTCTGTGAGCAAAAAGAGATTGGTGTAAGTCATGAATGAGTGATATATTTGTCAGTAGTAGTTCCATCTGATAAACTATATTTAGGTAAAGCGTTGATGTGTAATACAAAAATCATTGAGACAAATGTGAACACCTATGATGCTTATGACATGAAATGTTATCATTAATTTTTGAGTTATTTTTTAAATCTTGATCTTGTTTATCTGCATTTTTTTACTTGTTTCCAGATTTCCAAGGACCAAATGATTAGAGCATTAAACCAGTATTAAACTTTTCCAGTTTTCATTACATTTAGTCAAATATTTGCCATGCTACTTAACTATTTTAACTACTACAAGTCTACGTTTTCTCCCAAATCCGACATTTTGATGGAAGATAGAAAATTATTCTACATTCTACAATTTTACATTGTACATTGGATCCAATTTAAGTTTAATTTACTCAGTTTTTAAGGTGAAGACGTTTTGTCTCTAATTCCAAGAGACTTTATCAATTCTGAGATCAACTGGTAAGAGAGCTGAGCTTATATCTCTAGAGGGAGGAGTTTGACTTGAAACTAACTCTGATTGGACCAGGCTGTTCTGGTCTCATAACTATGAAAGGAAAGTGTGACTCCTAATGTGAGAGTCGTTAAAGGTCATTATTGACATTGTTCCATTCAGGTTTTGTTGTTGTTCTAGAGTGAAACTGTTTTGATTTAGGTTTTAAAACACTGTTGGAAATACCAGGCAACATGAATCTGAGGCCACTCTGTTCAGAGAGGGCTTTTTTCCATTTTAACAAAAATGGCTTCCTTCACACCTCTCTCAAACCATCTGGTCTCTCTGGCCAAAATTCGGAAATTGCTGTCCTCAAAGGTATGCCCTTCTATTTGAGGTGGAGGTGGTATACTAAGATATACAGTGTCTGTGAATTTAATTTATTTTCAATGAATGAAAGTTAAATTTCTAAACTAGAAATGACAGTATCAATTACTGTACACCCTGTTGTGGAATTCACAGCATAGTTGTTTTCATAGTTTCCTTTTAAGTGTAGTAGTCTAAAATATATGCTTAGACTTATTGTACATTAGTAGTTTATTAGCATTATACACATGTAGGTGAGGTGAACGACTACTGGCACTTTTAGTCCCTCATTTTAAATCATGGAATTAAAGCAGATTCTCACAAACTCAGTGTAAGTCTATTGTTCGGGCCACAAGACACTGCTCTGCTGTGTCTTTGATGACAGTAGCAAACATGTCTTTCATAATATCATAATAAAGAGCTATAGAGGAAAAGGTCACGCATGCTGATGCTCAAACACAGCTGAGTCTGACCTGCTGTTACATAAGACACTGAAGAATTACAATGCAAGAATACGGCCTTTGTGTCGGTGTAGCGTGGTACGTCACACCCCAAACATGGTGACATACTGCGAGAATCTGAGGCGTGAAATTGATTGGAAGATGTTCCAAGAAGTTTGTGTGTGACACTGAGTGAACAGAGCGTCTCTACTGTTGACCCTGAGCTGTGACCGCGAGGCCATCAGTCATTCTGCATGTCATTAGGGTTTTCACTCTATCCTTTGTTAGTGTCTCATGTAAAGCTGGTCAAGCTCACAATCGTAAATCAAGATTGATCTTAAATTGGACTGACAATTAGATTTCTTGATAGTATATCTAGTAGATCTAGTGCCTAATAAGAGATTTGTGTGCCTCTTCACTTTGACAAAGCACAATAAAAAAAAACAAAGGATTAGCACCTGCTGCTGGGAACCTTTGTAGATCACGACCAAAATTACCAAAACTATGTCCAAATCAAAACATTCATGTTCAGTGTATTTGCTCCATTAAAGAAACAGATAAAACCATTCACGTTTGTTGACTATGGGTAGTTTTCTCACCAATTTAAATACATGTCTGTCAAGTCAAGTTCTCTGAGAAAACCTACAGTGGCACAGGGAGGACATGCAGACATACAGACCTAATGGGAAGGCTTTGGCGTTTGTTTATCCTGTTCATTTAAATCTCCCAGGAGGCACTGTCCTGGCAGCACGACATCTCAGGCCTCTTACACGCTCACTATAATCTCATTGAGAGCAATGTTGGGTTTGATGTTCCTCTATAACCAAACATGGAGCGATATTAAACCAGGAATGTTCCCTCGTAGTTTTTTTTTATTCGGTGCCACCCAGAAAAAGTTAAAGCCATTTTTTTACAGGAAGTAAGGATCGCTCCACTTCTGTAAAGCACTGAGCAAGTGAGCGGGAGTGAGGATAAATAGATCAAAGAGAAAAGAGTGAGAGACGTTGCATTCCTTACTCCTGACTCTATAAGGACAAGGAATGAGGCGCCATCAGAGCCGAGCCCACCAACACTAACTTACTGCCCTCCTTCGCTAATATTTCATTGCAGCGGGTCGAGAAATGAGAGACAGCTCAATCAGGCCGTTTTTCAGTGTCAGGGCAGAATTTCTAATGTGTGCTACAGGAAAGGACTTCTCTCAATGGGAAACTTTGATCAGACTGTCCCTTGGACTTGATATGTTCAAATGCTTATACTCATTGTTTTAGTAAATATAATACACACAACTCCATGCGTTTTAGCCGCCATATTGGCAGGAAAAAGTGAGCAAGACTGTATGCCACAAAACTCCAACTGCTCCAATTGTCTCTAGAATTTTTAGCAACATGATGAAAATATCTGTACTATCAATAAAGTCTCAGGAGGCAAATAACTGATATTTTTGAACAATTCAAATTTATAGTTGAAGTCAATTTATTATTATTATTTATCTACCACATACGCTTTCCTTAGGGCCCCCGTAGTTCTGCATGAGCTCGGCCCTCCCCCGCGCGGCGTATGTACACTAACAACATGGCAGGGAAGAACCGCTCACTTTTTCTGTCTAGCCTATGCCTAGGATGCAGTGGCTTATAACCAGAAGGTTGGTAGTTTGATTCCCGCTCTCCCCTGTTCATACTGTTGTTGTGTCCTTAGGCAAGACACTTAACCCACCTTGCCTCCAGTGTCCGTAGCACTGGTGTATGAATATGTGACTGTAGAGGATTGTTTGGTGGTGGTCGGAGAAGGCTGTGAGCACCGTGTGTATAGCAGCCCCCCTCTCTGTCTGCCCCAGGTGTGAATGTGTGTGAATGGGGTGAGTGGAAGCACAATGTAAAGCGTTTTGGGTGCCCGAGAAGGATGCAAAAAAGCACAATATAAATCCATGCCATTTATCATTTATGCAGCACAAACAAGGCCTCGCTGCAAAGTATGCCTTGAAAGCCCTGGCGCATTGTATTCAATCAGTCCAATCAGGAAAAAACTGCAGTGAAAACCTGATATGGATTTTTACGGTAGTTATAAGCATATGATGTAGCCTGGCAGAGGAAAACAACACAAAGGAAGCACACAATAGAGCTACACAACCTCTCAAGACCGTAACTGCTCAAGTTTTTGCCCATTCTAAAAAAATAATATATATATATATATATATATATATATATATATATATATATATATATATATATATATATATATATATATATATATATATATATATATATATATATATATGGGGCGGCAGTAGCTCAGTGGGTAGAGCGGTCGTCCTTCAACCGGAAGGTAGGTGGTTCGATTCCCGCTCTCCCCACAGTTCATACTGTCATTGTGTCCTTGGGCAAGACACTTAACCCACCTTACCTCCAGTGACTGTAACACTGGTAATTACATTAGAACAATGTAAGTCGCTTTGGATAAAAGCGTCAGCTAAATGAATAAATGTAAATGTAAATGTAAATATACACACTGTATATTATATACAGTGTATATTACTGTAATGCCCGTAATGTCAAAGGAGCGAAAAAGGACAGATCGAGAAAGTGATCTGAGTCATCAAAAACATGGGTTTTACATAGTAAGGACATATTGTTGTATTGTATTGTCCTGTTTCAGTCCTGTTCTAGTCCTGGTTCACTCCTGGTTTAGTTCTAGTTTAGTCCTGATAAGTTGTTCAAATGTAGTGAACTGTACAAGTTTACCAAGAACAGGCCTCACCTACAAAAAAAAAAACTTTTCAATAAAAATGTACCAGTTTCATTCAGTCACTTTCATTTGTGATTGAACATGAAGCCTAGGAAAAGTTATCTACTTGTCCACTTGTCGGCCTGTTTGTTTGGACTTAATCATGCTGTCTACTGTCTAAGATTAAGTGTGAAAAAAAACAAAAACTTTGAAATTGAAAAGTCAGAGATTTATTTTTGGGGTCATATCGCCCAGCCCAATATATCAACCAGTCCTATTTTCTGATATCTTTTTTCCAAAGCTTTACTGGTCTTGGTCTTGACTCAGTCCTTCCCCCTCTTGGTCTTGCACGGTCTTGATGCCCTCTAAACTTGCTCTCCGTCTGACCTTGACTACAACATAAAGACATACAGTATTTCTTAATGTAGCTCATCCAATGCTTTGATGCCTATCTAAATGTCCTAAATGCCTCAATTTTACTGAAAACTGGTAGAACACTCTTTTTATAGCTTTAACATAATGCTGATCTTTGTCTGTTATCACAGTGGGTTTTTTCAGTGGCCGTGTGGAAGGAAGCGCCTTCAGATTAACAATAAAGTACTGTCTCTCAGTTGTGGCCGGTCAATGAACACTACTCTACATTATATAGTGCCCATAGAAAAAAACATGAATCTTACTAAAATAGAGGCAAAAGAAGATTAAAGTAACAAAGTATTTGTACTCCGTTTTCTGCACTTAAGTCAATTGTCAGGTATCTGTGATTTGCGTGAGTATTTATCTGGTGACTTTTTACTTATATCTTTACTTTCTACTCCTTACATTGTCAAAACAGCCCTGTTACATTTACAACCTCTGCGGATGACGACTTGACATAAAAACGTAACTAACACAAGAGGGAAAGTCAAGCGTGAAAATTAGAGATGGCGTCTGGCCAGTTTGGGGTTGTTAGCAGCGTTATAGATGAAGAAAGAAATATAATTACATTAGCCCTCCATGGCTGTATTTAAGAGAACTGTTTGAGGTTGTCAGAGTTAACAACTTGAGCAATACTATGGAAGAACATATGGGTTTTGTTAGCTAACGCTAATGCTAGCTAGCTCTCACTTACAGAGAGAGAGGCTATTAACCTTCATTGTGTTAAAGTAGTTAATTTAGGGTTTTTAAACGTCAAAACTGGGACACTTTAATTTTATATACGCAAATCAAAAGCACAGCACATTAACAGAAATTCCTTAAAGGAAAATGCTGTGCAAAATCTATATACTGCTAGTAAACACACACAAAAAAAAGAACTGACTGCTTTGAGTAACATTTTTTTATTATATTAACATAACAAACAAACATGTCCTTTCCTAAAGCAAACAGTTGTATTGTTCCTTAAGCTTGTTAGTAAATTGCTGCTTTGCAATAGCCTCACACTTAAGCATGGACAAATAAGTATTGAGATACAGACATGTGGACCTTTTCCAATTGGTTAATGATGCCGTAACCATGGCAATATTTTCCAATTGGTTAATATTGCTGTAACCATGGCAACTCTGTGATTGACCCACACACACACAGTCTACTGACAAATGAGTTACAAGCAAAGTGCACTGATTTGGCATTAACGGTATAAAAAAGACCAAAAAAAAAAACAGGACAGAAAAAGGCAACAGACAAAAAACTGGGACATTTTTATGTTTTTGCAGATATTCCCCGGGACACAGGACAGGGGGCTTAAAAATGGTCACCCTAAGTTAATTATCTATAAACCTCTCACAAAGACAACATTAACAGTGTAACTCCTAAGGTCTTAGAAGTATTAAAAAAAACGGGTTAAACGTTTAGGGTGTCAAAAATAGGTCCAAAGGATAAATTTGTTCTTCTAGGTCTTACATTTTATTGCACAATAAAATGTAAACATTTGTGGAGTAATCACAAATGTATTGTGTATCATTGAAGTACATTTCAGAGACTGTACCTTTTTACTTTTACTTAAGTAAAGAAGTTAAATCAGTACTTCTACTTAAGTACACAATGGGAATACGTTTGTTCTACTTTTTAAATAATTCAGTGGAAAGGTTAAATGGTAATTACCATATAATGACTGTGTTACCACCACAGTCATTATTTGAGATCAGTCTTAGGACAACCTTTTAAAAGTGCAAGGTACAGAAGATCCGGATTTTTTGTACTAGTGTTCCACTACTAGCGGTACTGCATCCAGCGTTGTGCGTGTTCACAGTGTGCACACTTGTACGAGCACAAACACACAACAGCCGAAGAAGAATCTCTCGGTTTTGAGTGCGCTGAAGGCCATTCTTTTTCAACTTTGCCGCTAGTGTTGATTAGTTTACTTATGGTGGCAAATCAGGAAGTGAGAACCAGGTAAACGAGCACGCATACGCATTATGTCACGTTCGCTGAAACAGCGCAGGATCCCAAAACCTTCTTATTTAAATGACTGTAGAAGTTTACAGAGGCAACCGCAGCGAACTCAGATAGGGTCATTCTGCACATTAGGCTGTTGCTGATGCATGTATGGGTTCGAAAAAACTTCCGTAATGCACTTTTAAAGACAAGGCCAAGACAGCTATTTATTTAACTAAATCATTCTAGTCACTGAAATAAAGGAAGACTTTGAAGTTGTAAGGAAACCAAGTATACATTATTTTATCCAGGTCCAGGTCATAGGCAGCAGTCTATTCAGGGATGCCCAGACTTAAAAGGGCAATCCAAGGGCATTTATGACTAAATAACATCTAATTTGCCTTAATCATCTTAATATTTAAGTCTCAATAAAACATATTTCCCAGTAAATTACCAGGAACACATTCCCAGCAGCTCTTGTTAGTAAACTCCCCTGTGTCTCTCTTGTGCACACTCAACCCGTCAAAGCTGAAAATGGCATTGGTAATATGAATGTAAATGTCTAAACTGCCAACGTAAGCACAATAAATTAGAAGGCAGAGCAAATCAGGAAATGTATTGACTGTAGGCATTGGAAATGTTTCTAATTTTATTCACTTCACAACAGTCTTTTCAGCAAACTACCTGCAATGTTACTATGTGGAAATATGCCAGATCAGATATTCTGGGAAATTGGTGCTGGCTCTTTTTACCCGTAACTTCTCTCTAAGGCAGGCGTCTCAAACTCGCGGCCCGGGGGCCAACTGCGGCTGCGTGCAGGTTAAAAAAAAGCAGAATAATAAAAATAATTTAATCAAGCAGCCATTGTCTGGTTTAACTGCTTCTTATTTATGCAAATTATTCTAGTCAAACACAGGTAACGAACAGCACACATTATTTTTGAAACTGCTCTCACAAATTAGCACCTATTTTTTCAAGGAACCATTCTCAAACTCCGTCAGAAAGGTCTATACCAATGTATTCCTAAAATCCATGTAGGTACAGTAAAGTTTTAATGAAATGTTCATGTTCATTTCAGAGCTTTCATTCTCTCTGTTTTGTTTTCCTATTTGTCATTTCTCACTCTTGACCCACAGATCTCATTAAGTTTCTTCCTGATCGTCACCTATCCCTCTTTTTTTAAACCCTGCCGACATACTTTTACGGCTCTGCATATGGTTTAGGTTTGCTGTCTGTTTTGTCAGAACAATAAAACGTGTTTAGTAAAAAGAAAGGAATCCTTTTAAAGTTTATTATACATTAAAAACATTCTGTTCTAGTGTTGTTTTGGATTAAAACAGGATATGAAGGTGGGCATTTTTGGCTACATCCTGATCAGTCACCTACATTTCATAGATTGTGAGTTGATTGGTCTAATAAAGAAGGATGTGTTTATGCTTTTGGCTCACCATTTTTATTTCAAACCAAATTTAATAGGATCCATCCATTTGTTAGTAAAGGTCTTGTTCACTTTGGATTTACAATAATTATATATAAAGCTTAGTCGAGCTATACTCATAGCCTAACTAGAACAACACTGTATTAGGTATTACAGCTTTTAATGTCCACGTGTTTTTATT
This sequence comes from Perccottus glenii, assembly GCA_024416835.2. Lineage (NCBI taxonomy): Eukaryota > Metazoa > Chordata > Actinopteri > Gobiiformes > Odontobutidae > Perccottus > Perccottus glenii. The sequence continues at coordinate 12,002,981 of CM044547.2, read as the reverse complement.
TTTGCATTTGTTACAAACATACAGTCAGGTCCATAAATATTGGGACATCGACACAATTCTAATCTTTTTGGCTCTATACACCACCACAATGGATTTGAAATGAAACAAACAAGATGTGCTTTAACTGCAGACTTTTAGCTTTAATTTGGTATTTACATCCAAATCAGGTGAACAGTGTAGAATTTACAACAGTTTGTATATGTGCCTCCCACTAAAGGGACCAAAAGTAATGGAACAATTGGCTGCTCAGCTGTTCCATGGCCAGGTGTGTGTTATTGCCTCATTATCCCATTTACAAGGAGCAGATAAAAGAGTCAGAGTTCATTTCAAGTGTGCTATTTGCATTTGGAAACTGTTGCTGTCAACTCTCAATATGAGATCCAAAGAGCTGTCACTATCAGTGAAGCAAGCCATCATTAGGCTGAAAAAACAAAACAAACCCATCAGAGAGAGAGCAAAAACTTTAAGTGTGGCCAAATCAACTGTTTGGAACATCCTTAAAAAGAAAGAACACACCGGTGAGCTCAGCAGCACCAAAAGACCCGGAAGACCACAGAAAACAACTGTGGTGGATGACCGAAGAATTCTTTCCCTGGTGAAGAAAACACCCTTCACAACAGTTGGCCAGATCAAGAACACTCTCCAGGAGGTAGGTGTATGTGTGTCAAAGTCAACACTCAAGAGAAGACTTCACCAGAGTGAATACAGAGGGTTCATCACAAGATGTAAACCATTGGTGAGCCTCAGATTAGAGTTTGCCAAACAACATCTAAAAAAGCCTTGACAGTTCTGGAACAACATCCTATGAACCGATGAGACCAAGATCAACTTGTACCAGAGTGATGGGAAGAGAAGAGTCTGGAGAAGGAAAGGAACTGCTCATGATCCAAAGCATAGCACCTCATCAGTGAAGCATGTGGTGGTAGTGTCATGGCGTGGGCATGCATGGCTGCCAATGGAACTGGTTCTCTTGTATTTATTGATGTGACTGCTGACAAAAGCAGCAGAATGATTTCTGAATTGTATTTGGCAAAATTTGCTCAGAACTCATTGGATGGTGCTTCACAGTGCAGATGGACAATAACCCGAAGCATACTGCGAAAGCAACCAAAGAGTTTTTTAAGAGAAAGAAGTGGAATGTTATGCAATGGCCAAGTCAATTACCTGACCTGAATCTGATTGAGCATGCGAGAGTTATCCATGCTTTCATCTCCTCTCAACTGGACTACTGCAACGCTCTATACACTGGCATTAACCTTTCCCAGCTTCGCCGCCTGCAGTTGGTCCAGAACTCAGCCGCTCGACTCCTCACTTGCACAAAAAAGCGAGAACATATCACCCCGGTCCTCGCATCACTACACTGGCTTCCCATCTGCTACCGCGTTGATTTTAAACTGCTACTTATAGTCTTCAAATCCCTCCATGGTGGGGCCCCCACATACCTGTCTGAGCTTCTCCACCACCACATCCCCTCCAGAGCACTACGGTCAGCTGACCTACTGCTGTTGGAAGTGCCCAGGTCCAGGCTAAAAACCAAGGGGGACAGAGCCTTTGCAGTAGCAGCCCCCAGACTCTGGAACTGCCTCCCCCTCCACATCCGTGCAGCCCAGTCTCTAAACATTTTTAAGTCTGATTAGTGTCAAAGGCTAGAAAAAGGCCTACATTATTTTAACTCCTGTAGTTATTTGTATTGTTGCCCTTCTTCATTTTATTTTAATCTGTTTATATATTATGAATATTAATTCTTCTTTGTCTTCCTTTGTTTATTGCACTTAGAATTTTATTGTGAAGCACTTTGATGTGGCTCAGCCATCTGTAAATGTGCTATATAAATAAATTTGACTTTGACTTTGACTTTGACATGCATTTCACTTGCTGAAGACAAGACTGAAGGGAAAATGTCCCAAGAATAAGCAGGAACTGACAGTTGCAGTAGAGGCCTGGCAGAGCATCACCAGGGATGAAACCCAGCGTCTGGTGATGTCTATGCGTTCCAGACTTCAGGTTGTAATTGACTGCAAAGGATTTGCAACCAAGTATTAAAAAGTGAAAGTTTGTTTTATGATTGTTAATCTGTCCCATTACTTTTGGTCCCTTAAAAAGAGTGAGGCACATATACAAACTGTTGTAATTCCTACACCGTTCACCTGATTTGGATGTAAATACACTCAAATTAAAGCTAAAAGTCTGCAGTTAAGCACATCTTGTTTGTTTCATTTCAAATCCATTGTGGTGGTGTATAGAGATAAGAATTGTGTTGATGTCCCAATAGTCATGGACCTGACTGTAACTAAGGTCTCTTTACCACCATTAACAATATAGTTCAAAGGGAAAACTTCTTAAATCTGCCGAAGCAGATAGTGTTTGTGTCCCGGGGCAGAGAGTGTAAGACCGCTTTTCTTGTTTAAAACCTAGTCCAGATGCTTTTACTTTAACCTTTACTTCAAGATGTCCTGGATGACTGAGAACTTTCATAAACTTGTTCAAGACTTTTTAATTTATGCTATATTTTTGATATTATGGGACATCAGCTTTTATCAGACAGCTTTTATTTCTCATTTATTATCATCATCATCATTAACAAAAGGATACAATACACCTTTAATCACAGTCCGTGTTGTGAATGAAAATTACTGGAATTTAATTTATACCAAAACATTTACATGTATTTCAAATAAACCAAAAAAAAAAAACAAGACAAATGTGAACGCACCCTTAGATCCAGTAGTTGATTAAATTGTTGTTTGTCTTTCAGGTATAAGGATTACCGAGAGCCGCCCTGGTCTCCGGACGCGTATCAGTTTTCCAAACAGTACTGGTGTGTCCTTGCTTCGAGGCTGGCTTTCGTTATTCTCTTCCAGGTGGGCACTATGCAGACATAAAATTATACACAGAAAAATATATATATAAAAAAAAATAGTTTAGTCACGGGCCTTTAGCTTATTAGTTATTCACAGTTGATAAGTTACATATGTTTTTGATTTTTGATTTCATATCCAGAATAAATTTCATATGAAGGACAGTGAGATTTGCGTGTGTGTGTGTGTGTGTGTGTGTGTGTGTGTGTGTGTGTGTGTGTGTGTGTGTGTGTGTGTGTGTGTGTGTGTGTGTGTGTGTGGGCCACTCATTTGTCATTATGTAGACCTCATTGTACTCTCATCATCATCTGAAATATTACCAGATGGGCCCAGTCAATTACCAAACTGCACATTGTATAAACAATTCAGAACAAACATCTGCTGAACGTCCTTCAACACCAATGTGCCCGACACGTTCCAGTTCATTACAGCTTCAGGCAGTTAACTGTGCAGCATGTCTTTGGTGTTTGAAGTTTGTATTCAGCGTTTAACCTTCAAGACCCTAATGATTTCATTTACCAATGTTTGTTATTTAATGTGTTGGGCCTTACTGACACATAAACAGCTCATGTACTCACTAGTTGTATTATATTATTTCAACATATGCAGCATATTTTGATTGCTTTTTGAGATGTCAAGGGTCAAGATGAAATGATTTGTGTAATTGGTTACATTTTACAAAATACTGTGCATACACCAGGTTCATTCAGGTTATTTGAGTTTGGCTTTTTAAATCAAAGCAAAATTGTGTAGCAATTTTGTTTAAGGCTCTTTTGACACTATATGGTTTTACTGTCCCTACAACAGATGGTAACTGCCCCCCACCTCCAACAATAACGTTATCTCACCTCCCAAAACACCCTGGTGATAGATCTTGCATAATAGCACTCTTTGCAATTGTATATCTTGAAAAATAGACACGGAAAACTCCATACAAATAACTGGAAGGAGTCATTTTAGTTTTGTCACTTAATGTTTCTCCAACTGCCCATAAAGAACAAATAGAGCACTGTTAGAGGATTGGCCTCATTCTGTACAGAACATAAAGATCTTTTTTTTCATCAGTTTCTAAGCTTATCAGCTTTTTTTCCAGAACCTGGTGATGTTTCTGAGCGTGTTTGTGGCCTGGGTGATCCCTGACGTCCCCAAAACCATCGTGGAGCAGCTCAAACGGGAGAAGAAGCTCTTGGTGGATCTGTTTCTGCAGGAAGAAAAGGAGAAGTTCCAGCTGATCCAGAGCCTGTTCACTAAGGACTCAAACCTCCAGTCCTGCAGCGGCATGCTCCAGGCGGGCCAGGGATTAGCTCCGCTGGGCCGCTACAGCACGCTGCCCCCGCTGAACACGCAGGGCTTACCTCGGGACGGAGACGGAGGCCCCAGGGCTAGGTGTCGGGCCGCCAGCTTCAGCCAGTTCAGCAGGGGGGTGCCCAAAAGTGAAAATGAGAATTCGATACATACTGCAGTGTGATAGGTGGCTCTTAGAGGAACATTTATGTCACTCATTTGTTTGTCTGTACTGTCCCAGTCCGAGTCTGACACTGAACTATTGATTGAACTGTTGATTGAACTACACCTACGTTGTTGCCGAATGGACGCCGAAAAGACTGTTCACAAATGTTTTTACGTTTTTGTAAAAATAACTATAGTGAGGCAGACTAGCTTCATAGCGTAGATAAGCAATAATGATTTTAACAGGCCGAACTACTGAATGAGAGTAATGTAAGGAGACTATGGCAAGTGAGTGACTTTGAGCCATGGTGTTGTCTGAACATCCCTGCTGCGTGTGCTTATGCCCTTAATGTACTTTAAATCAAGCAGACAGTAGCATACACCTTGTAGATCTCTCTGATATAAGCTGACAAGGCTTTATTTTACGTTATTGTTATTTATCTGAAATGGTATTTTCAGAATTAACTTAATAATAGATGGATGACATGCCAATGTGGTGCACGTTTTATGTCACTAATAGACTGAAGTCCAAGCTTTAGTATAAGAGATAGTGTTTGTTACAGTCTTTTACACATCTCTCCAAACTGTAGATCAACTTTGAAGTGAAGGGTACAATGTCTAATGTGTAAATGTGAGTTTTCAGTGGACACTTCATTAACATTCTTTGATTGATTGAAGCACCAGACTGTACACTCACATGCCTCCAGGTAACAATACAGTGGTAAACTAGAGATTTTCTGTCATACTCTGGTCACAGACCATTTGACTGTTAATAGATGATTAGCATATTAATTAAGCTAGCTGTTGATTGTTAGCCATGAATGTCGCTCCCCGATTTGTGTCAAAGTTTGCTCAGACCTTAAATGTATTATTAAACCAGGATTGTTTATTGTTTATTTATTTGGAACCCCATTAGCTGTCACAAAATTTAACAGCTACTCTTCCTGGGGTCCATAATTAGGATAAATAATGGCTGTTTTTTTTTTTTTTAATGGAAGCTGCTAACAGCTAACCTAGTTGGTCTGTGTCTGTTTCACATAACCATCTGGAAGGGCTAATATAGAAAGCATTTGCAAAGAGCAGGCATTTTAAATGAACACCGGAGGTTTTCTACAGGATTTCTACATCTTCAAACCAAATCAGTGCTGCCACATTATTGGTCGAACCACCAGTGGTTTAAGAGCAAACACTTTGATTGGAGCAGGGAAAGATGGCTTTTTTATGAATTGGTGAACGCACAAATCTTTCTAGAATCCACTCGTTGTGCAAGGTTAGCCTACTGCTGCATACTCCCAAAAATGTTTTGGTTATGCAGCACCCTTGTGCATGTGGATTTGTATTTTACCCTCTGTCATGTTCTGTGTGATCGGATCTGACCAATGGCCTCCAAGGCGTGACAGAGTGGTGACATCAAGTTTTTTAGATGTTTGGTGATTTGTAAGAGAAAAAAATATGAAAATAGATAACAAAATCTGAGTCTTGGAGAAAAAACCTTTTTGGGCTGCATGGGATTTTGTTTTCCTCTTTCTTTTTTGATGCAAGAACTCGAGTGTCTGCTGGTGGAAGGGTCTGGGCATGGTCCAGACCTTATTACACATCCATGGACACAACCTAGTGCTCAACACTAGGGGGGCACATATTGATGCAGAAATATTTTGAAAGCCTTTCAGAAACAGTTTAAGGCCTAGTCCACACGGACACGGGTATTTTTATAACCGTGACTTTTTTTACACGGTTCGGCCGTTTGTCCACACGGAAACGCAGTATCAGATCACTGAAACCGAACATTTTTGAAAACCCCTGCCAGGGTGAGGATTTTCAGAAACGCCGGTTGCAGCGTTGTCGTGTGGACAGTAAAACCGGCGTTTTTGCCTTGCGCCAGAGTGTGCGCCGTTATGCGCTGGTCTGATTGGCCAACATGCCTTTACGGGTGATATCGCCGCCTGCTGGTGTGGCATGCTCTTGACAGCGCTTGATAGCGGGTTTTTGCGTTTTCATGCGAGCATTTGTGGACAGGATTTTTTTTTAAACGCAAGAGGAAAAACTCCGGTTATAAAAATACCCGTGTCCGTGTGGACTAGGCCTTAGTTGAACTTTATTGTTGACTTTGTATAAACAGTGTGCTTTTATTTCTGGTAAAACTGGTAAAACATCCCCTATGGGGGAGACCTTGCAGATCTGATATAATTAGCTTTAAGTAGCTTGGGAGTGGCATGCAGTCCTTTTACACATGAGCTGCGCTTTATAAGGGTTGTTGACAATAAAATAAATAAAAACACGTTGATTGTTGGTCTCTAGACTGGAGTATTTGCAGCGCGCTCCCTCCTGATCTGGCGGTAAATAAATCTGGTTCAGACAGTGAGCTGTCTATAGTTTACTCTAAAGCGCACTGCACACAGCCACTCAGACAACAGATCTGTGCTCACATTTAAAACATATTTCCATGCGTCATTCAAGTCCTAGTTAGCCTCACAGAGGGGCCATTGTCCTAAACTATCTCCTACTGGTCACTGTCATACAGTAGAGCCGTTAATGGCGTTACACCTGCATCTCTGTGGCCGCTTTCACATTGTAGCAAAAAAATCTTTTTTAGCAAATTCTTTCAAATTAAATCATATTTTTGAGCTTGGACTTTAAATTTGTCAAGAATGTAATTTTTCTTTACACTTTGTGAAAGATTTTGTGAAAAACAAAATTGCGACAATGGTTTAGCACAGGTTAAAGTGATCAGTTCTTTCTTAAAGTGCACTATATTTTGGTGTTCTTTACATGTGATGTTCTTTTTAATGTAATTTTTTTTGTGAGACCAGCCATATGTTTGCTCATGTTGCAGAGAGAACCAAATTAAACTGATTCAAAGGGACAGTCTCTCTGAGCCTGTCCCAGACACCTTATATAACGTAACACATATTATGTTTTGTTCTTTCACTTGCATAACCTGTAATAATAAATTATAATGATTATTATTTGGGTGCACGGTGGCTGAGTGGTTTGCACAAGAAGGATGTGAGTTCAAATCCCGGCCGACATGCATGTATAGGTCAATTGGCCACTCTAACCCCTATATTACACTGCATGCACCTCTGCTCCGCTGCGGAAAAACAGCGTCGCAGACCAAGACAGCTAGATAAAAGACAGGGATAAACCAAAACAAGTGTTTATTCATAAGAGGAAAAAACAGAAAACAAGTTTAGTTTGACATTTCTGTGGTGTTCAAATAAACATCACCTACACAAGTTTTTCCTTATTACATTGGGAACAAAAAAAAGCTTTGCTTTTGCAGATCTTATTGCATTTAATGCTTAATTGTGTATGTAAAGGAAAATTTGTTGGTATATTTTTGTATGACTTTGAAAATCCAATTGTTGTGCACGTACAGTTTCAGCTTAGGTGCAATCTGATCTGTTTAGATCTGGCTCCAACGTTAACAACGTTAAGTATTTGCTGCGGAGTGCATGACGGTGCGGAGCCACATGGAGTGTCAATTGGGGTTAAGTGTCCGTAGTGAATGAATGTGAGAGGTGGTTGTCTGTTAGTGTCTGTCCCTAAGTGACCAACTGGCCACTGTCCAGGGTGTGCCTCGCTAAGGCCCAAAGTTGCTGGGATAGGCTCCAGTCACTCGCGAGCTCTAACAGGATAAACTGGAAGAAAATGCAATAATTTAACTTAACTCTGGAGATTATGGGGAGAAAAAATACATTCCATTTCTGGTGTTGTAGAGCAATTTACACACCTAATTGGCACACCCAGTTCTTTTTAGGCACACCCAGAAATGAATGTCTTGCCTCACCCCATCTGCATGTCCAAAAAGTTGGCCATATTTTCTACAGTTGATTTAAATTCATTCTTCTTCACACTTGCAATATTTTTACTTTTTTTAAGTTAAGCTCTACATAAACATATGTTTATGTATCTGAGGTAGTGTAAAGAAGAAAATACAAAACAGAAAAAGAAAACTATTGCACAGTGCCCATACAGGCACATACTTTACATTTATAACCATTTGCTTTACAGGCTTAGCATTTAAAATATAATAAAATACTAAAATATTAAGACTAATCTAATGACATAAGGGACAGGTAAAAGGTATTATATCTACTTATAAAAGCAAAATATTAAATAAATAAAAACACTGATCTTTTGTGTTAAAAGCCATTAAAAATAATGAGTGACTGGGCTGTTCTAATATAAAGAGGCAGGGTGTTTCATAGTCGGAGAGCATACATAGGTTGTTAAATTGTGGCACAGTGTTACTATTGTTTGGTTTTGCTTGCTAACTTCTATTTGCTATTGCACAGAGAGGAACATTATACCTGTTAAAACAAAACTGCTATTGGGCAGCAACGCAAACCGGGGAGTGACACAGACTTCTGGATAATCTGTTTCTTAAAGATTAAGGGCCATGTTGCTACTGTGTTAGAAATAGAAATAACATGCTAACCAGCTGTGTTTCTCCTTCACCTCTCTTCAGTTAGGACTGTGTCTGACTGTTACCTGTGGATTGTACCTATTGACTTTGACAATATGATAGATACTGTATGGTGCACTGTATTTTTAACTGTATTTCACTGGCTTCTGTTACTCAAGATAAGAAGTGTTCCTCCTTTTTAAACTTATTATGTTTGTATTTCAATTTCTAAATGTTTTGTGTTTGCTCTTTTTCCTTTCATTTTCTGTTTTAATTTAACTTTTTGGCCTTTTCCTACCAGGAGTAGTTAGTGAGAGTAATTTCTATTGAACACACAGGACAGGTTTCTGTGCCTGCCAGAATGTTTTGTAAAATTGTTAATGTCACAGCAATATAGTAAATATATATTCAGATATGTACAGACATACGTATATCTTTGTAATTATCTCAGGTATTTGTTTCCTTATATAGACTATTGTACTATTCTTTTAAACTTTAGTTGATGTAAGAGTAAAGACAGTTGATGCCTGGGCTCAGTTGTTCTGGTATTTTTGTACAGGATATTTCCCCACTGAAGCGTCGCCAGACTTTATCCTGACTTTATTTAGAGGGGCTAAATACTTTAATGCAATCCTCTCAAAAATAAAGGCAATTCTATGGTAGCCCAAAAGGCTCACAACCACACAAAAATAAAAACTTCAAAATAAATGCCCAAATATACAGTATTTGTTGAATGAGGGTTGTCACTAGTTTTCAGGTCCAAGTCAAAGTTCAACTCCAAGTCACCTAAGTCGAGTCATCTTTAGTTTAACTGCAAGTGCGAGTCCAGTCCAGTCCAAAGCTATTTAAATTGACTCTGAGTCAAGTCACCAAAGCTAGTTACAAATCTGAATACTGTGGGAGAAAAACTGACACTTTAATTGGGAATTCTAGTTTTGTTTTGATTATGGAATATTATTAAGGCTGCCTATATAAGCCTATATTTTTGTATTTTTTTTTAACCACAGTTACAAAAGTAAATTATTCTGCATTATTCATTTTTAATGACTTTTACTTATCTAGTAGTTCATTCACATTCATTCATTTTCAGATTTTTGCCCGAGTAAGGGTTCTCTACTGTCCAATCAACAGACTGCACTCTTCACCTCCAACTTTTTATGTAAAAGACCAAAATCTTGTATGACTTTTTGGGACACCTTTTGCCAATTTAAATGCCTTTAAAAGCATGCAGTACCAACACAATCCATTCTGTACAAGTTGATTTCTCCACAACAGGAAACAGCCTCTTCAGCGCTTCTCCAACACAGCAGCTGTAAATGATACTAGCATCTATATGAGGAGCTGACAGAGGAAATGGCAGAAGTAGAACATCTTGTAGTTATTTGTTGCTATAGACGTGACTTAAATATCAACATATGGCTTCAGCTCTACTGTGTCCAATCACAGTGTGATGGGTTACATTCAGACTGATCTACAGCAGCTGTTGGCAGTGGGTGGAGTTATACGGCTCACATTCCTCATATTTGACTGGATTTTAGCTGTACTATATGATGGCAGTGTGTTTTGAAAAGAGCCCCTGTTCATTTATGAAGGACAGTCACAGAAATGAATTGATGTAACTAGATGTGAATAAAAACACATTTCAGAAAATTAAGCAACAGTTGTCCGTCATGTTGGGTAATGTGGAAGCTCTCATTTCAACAGAGATAAATAATATAGCAGTTTGTGCCTGTGGCTAATTCCTGACCTGCCTTGATCTGTCTAATTTTGTTTTACTGTAATTCTTCTACTTCATGCCAAGACTGTTTGAGGACCCTGCCAACTTCTGCAGCATGTGTTAATTAAAGCAGTGTTAAAGTAAGATTTGCGCAGCTCCCCCTACAGCTTCCTTCAGTGAATTACAGTGTCCTCTGGAGCTCACAAGCCGCACTATTTTTGCAAAAAGAAAGGGCAAATACAGTACAAGAAACAAAAACCTCGATGGAGGTGGGTGATTTTAGAAATTGTCTTATAAAGTCATAAATCTTGCATTGGGTCTAAAAGGAAAGCCACTCCTTGACACTGTAAACAATATTTATATATATATATATAGTTTATATAGCACCTTTCCAGAGCTCAAGGACGCTTTACATATCAATTATTCATTCACTCCACAGTCACACACTGGTGGTAGTAAGCTACATCTGTAGCCACAAGGTGGGTTAAGTGTCTTGCCCAAGGACACAACGACAGTATGAACTGTGGGGAGAGCGGGAATCGAACCTACTACCTTCCGGTTGAAGGATGGCCACTCTACCACTGAGCTACTGCCGCCCCAAATTGGGGAATTTGGACTTGCGTCGGGTCGGTGGCAGCTCAACTTGCAAGTGCTGTTTTCTGCTTAGATGTGCCAGAGGAGGGTAGTGTGCACATCTAAGCACACAGCTACAACTCAATTAACCATTTGAAGGACTAAGAAAACAATTTATGAAAGTAAAAATGTTACTTAGTTCTGCTTTAAAGTGGCAATTCACACAACCTCAAACATAGTGCTCTGTTTGCCAACTGACAAGCTATCCAGTGGACTGTCAGTTGCAGATGCAGTCATGTCAAAATATGCTCGCATAATTACAATCAATTGGCTTCAACAATAATATGAAGATAACCCCAGGCCCCAGGTTTTAACAAGGCTCTGTGCCTTCTCTCACTGAAAACATATGAGGACAGACAATAAGAGGAACATATTTAAAATGTTCTTCAAATTTAAAGTAGCACTGCATAATTTTTAGCCCAAAAAGATATACTTTCACTTATATTTTGATGGTTCTTAGTCAGGATATCAGTAGACTAAGAACTGTGTCAGTGAGGTAGACAGAACCCTGACAGAAACCTCTGATGTCTTTCCTGTCCTGGGACGGTGGCACATGGCGAGAGATGAGTGACGCTCTAGCACACAACGCATCAAATAAAGAAAGTAGGCCAATACACTGGACCCTACAGAGTTATATTTGTACAAAATGCACTAAAATGACCTACTGTTTCAGAGACATGTTCTTTCTGTCCGCTTAAAACTACACAGAGTTGTTTTAGCAGTTTTAAAAAACTGCTTCACATCTGTGTGGCACCAACTTGTGGCACCTCTCAGCTGTTATTCCACTCCACGATTCTTTAACAACATTCCACAATTCATTTATATTTCCTGGTTTTGCTTCAGAAACAGCTTCTCGATTGGATTAAGATCCGTGGTTTGGGTTGGCCACTCCATAACATTAATTTTGTTGGTTTGAAACCAAGATGTTGCTCGTTTACTCGTGTGTTTGTAGTCATTGTCTTGTTGAAATCAACATTTCAAGGGTATGTCCTCTTCAGCATAAGATAACATGACCTCTTCAAGTATTTTTACAAATGCAAACTGATCCATGATCCCTGGTGTGCGATAAATAGGTCCAACACCATAGTAGGAGAAACATGCCCATATCATGATGCTTGCTTCACTGTCTTCACTGTGTACTGTGGCTTGAATTCAGAGTTTGGGGGTCGTATCACAAACTGTTTGTGGCCCTTGGACCCAAAAAGAACAATTTTACTCTCATCAGTCAAAATGTTCCTCCATTTCTCTTTAGGCCAGTTGATGTGTTCTTTGACAAAATGTGACCTCTTCTGCACATGCCTTTTTTTTTTTTTTTTTAAACAGAGGGACTTTGCGGGGGATTCTTGGACATCGGATCGTCAGCAGTCTAATATTGGGGGTCGCGGTCTGAAAAGTTTGGGAACCCCTGTCTTAAACGACCCATTTTCCTCTGGCTTTTAAATGCATGTTCAACAAGGGCTGGCTTCATCCTTAAATAGAGGCCACCTGATTCAAACCTGTTTTTTCACAAAATTGATGACCTCAGTGACTGAATTGGATAAATGTTTTTGAACGCACCCCTTTCAACTAATTGCCCAATTGCACAGCCTTAAGAGCGTGCATATCATGAATGCTGGGTCTTGTTTCTACTGCACCTACTGGTAACTTGTTTGCCATTTAGCAATAAAAAATATACAAAAAAACTGGATCATTCTGGTTAGTCACATTGTACTGCTATTATTTTGAACAATACTGTATTTACATTTACATTTATTTATTTATTTAGCTGACGCTTTTATCCAAAGCGACTTACATTGTTCTAATGTAATTACCAGTGTTACAGCCACTGGAGGCAAGTTGCGTTAAGTGTCTTGCCCAAGGACACAACGACAGTATGAACTGTGGGGAGAGTGGGAATCGAACCGCCTACCTTCCGGTTGAAAGACAACCACTCTACCCACTGAGCTTCTGCCGCCCTATTTAATACCTGTTGGAATTTTCCACTGTTATTTGCTCCATTAATACTAAGGCTTTATTTCCAGTTGTCATGATTCTTTGAATGAATCCACTGCTCCTTCATCAACTGAGTCCGAGGTTGAATAAAATCTTACAGCTCCATTTTAGGGTCTTCCATGGCCTGGCTTTGAGCAGTTTATTTTCAGTATTTTTGTCATGCTCATAAAAAAATACCCTTGAACTAAATGTATTTTAGATAATAGGGAAACATATTCTTATCATACAATTAATTGGGTAAGCCTTTTATTAACCACTTTTAAAATTTCACATTCAGGAAAGCAGAAGTTTTAATCTCAGTCTTACTAGTCTGTATCATACAAATACAACATTTGGCTGATACAGAATTCACGCAAGATATAAGTTAAATGTTGGCCTGGTTGGAGTAAACACACAGAGAAGTGAGAGGTAGAGGAATGGAAGCTCCAGTTCATGTTGCTGTACATCTGAATGTGTCTCTAACCTGGAGCCACACTATACTTTACATTGAAGGTCACATACTCTTCTTATCTTCCTGTTTTTCTCCGGGACGCACTGGAAACTCCTGTTGGTCGAGCTCTCACGTTCCCTCTGTCCATCCGTCACTGCTTTTGTCTTTTCGGCATGAAAGACTTGCTTTTTATGTGTGAGTCTAAAAAAATGCCAGGACACACCTTCTACACAAACACACTAGTCTTACTTTGCAGAATAAAAACAAAACATACTTTACTGTTGCCGCCAATATGACATAACACTTCAAAGTAAATGTACATTCTTGTTATTGTTTGGGTATATTAAGTAGAGAAAGCTGTTGAGTCAGTAAAAGTTGAAGCTAGTTCAAGAAAAAAATATTTTGACACTTGTTGTGCTGTTACACCTCATTCTTCTGTTAAATGTGGATATAATTATTGATAAATGCCTCTGGAAACGAGTTAGACATGAATGGCACCAGTGTAAATCTCAAACTGCAAACTGCACCCAATGATGAAACACTATATGTTACACCATTGGGACAAATCATCAGACGTTATGGAGTAAACTTCTACTGTTATGTCGATGATACACAGCTGTATCTACCAATAATAAATACTATAATACTACTGACATCAAGCGTCTAGAGGTTGTTATTCTCTGGACTGCCGAGGAAAAGTACTCACAGACTACAAATGGTCCAAAATACAGCCGCCAGACTTTTAACAAAGACCAGGAAGTTTGATCACATTACTCCGGTCCTGGCTTCATTACACTGGCTTCCTATTCATGTTAGAGCAGATTTCAAAGTTCTCCTGTTAACATATAAAATCCTTTGTTGGCACGCGCCTTCTTACCTATCTGACCTCATCACCCGGTATACTCCAGCTCGTACCCTTCGCTCTCAGGACGCTGGCCTCCTTCAACTTCCTCAAGTAAAGAAGAAGTCTGCTGGCTACAGAGCCTTTTCTTATAGAGCCCCATTTTTATGGAATGGGCTCCCGGTGGAAGTGCGGCGAGCTGACTCTGTTGAGGTTTTCAAAAGCAAACTCAAAACATACTTATTTCACCAAACGTATGGAGACTGATTGATCATAGGTACACGTTTACACTGGTTGTAGCTGTAGATACACTTTACACTGGTTGTAGCTGTAGATACACGTTTACACTGGTTGTAGCTGTAGATACACTTTACACTGGTTGTAGCTGTAGGTACACGTTTACACTGGTTTTAGCTGTAGGTACACGTTTACACTGGTTGTAGCTGTAGATACACGTTTACACTGGTTGTAGCTGTAGATACACGTTTACACTGGTTGTAGCTGTAGATACACGTTTACACTGGTTGTAGCTGTAGATACACGTTTACACTGGTTGTAGCTGTAGATACACGTTTACACTGGTTGTAGCTGTAGGTACATGTTTACACTGGTTGTAGCTGTAGGTACACGTTTACACTGGTTGTAGCTGTAGATAGCGTTTACACTGGTTGTAGCTGTAGGTACATGTTTACACTGGTTGTAGCTGTAGGTACACGTTTACACTGGTTGTAGCTGTAGATACACGTTTACACTGGTTGTAGCTGTAGATACACGTTTACACTGGTTGTAGCTGTAGGTACACGTTTACACTGGTTGTAGCTGTAGGTACATGTTTACACTGGTTGTAGCTGTAGATACACGTTTACACTGGTTGTAGCTGTAGGTACATGTTTACACTGGTTGTAGCTGTAGGTACACGTTTACACTGGTTGTAGCTGTAGGTACATGTTTACACTGGTTGTAGCTGTAGGTACACGTTTACACTGGTTGTAGCTGTAGATACACGTTTACAATGGTTGTAGCTGTAGGTACACGCGTTTACACTGGTTGTAGCTGTAGGTACACGCGTTTACACTGGTTGTAGCTGTAGATACGCGTTTACAATGGTTGTAGCTGTAGGTACATGTTTACACTGGTTGTAGCTGTAGGATACACGTTTACACTGGTTGTAGCTGTAGGTACATGTTTACACTGGTTGTAGCTGTAGGTACACGTTTACACTGGTTGTAGCTGTAGGATACACGTTTACACTGGTTGTAGCTGTAGGTACACGTTTACACTGGTTGTAGCTGTAGGTACATGTTTACACTGGTTGTAGCTGTAGGTACACGTTTACACTGGTTGTAGCTGTAGATACATGTTTACACTGGTTGTAGCTGTAGGTACACGTTTACACTGGTTGTAGCTGTAGGTACACGTTTACACTGGTTGTAGCTGTAGGTACACACTAAACCGCTCATATTATTATCACATCTACCTATTACAGTTTTTTCTCTTTCTCTCCTCCTAGGGTGCAAACTCTGACCAGCTGTGATGTGTACATGTGTACCCCCTCCGTGCTCCAGTGTGAGGCCCCACCCATCTGTCATCTACCTTGATGTTGGCTGCGGATCCACTATTGCACACTCAGAGTGGACACTGGACACTGCCAATATAAATGTTTTTATTTGTGAATATGTTTGTGTATTTCTATGTATTTTTAACTGTCCTGGACACATCTGCCTATAAATGTTTTTATTTGTGAATATGTTTGTGTATTTCTATGTATTTTTTAACTGTCCTGGACACATTCCTGCACGGCCTGTCCGTCCTGGGAGTGGATCCCTCCTTCTGTGGTTCTCCCTGAGGTTTCTCTTTTTTCCCGGCTGGGTTTTTTTTGGAGTTTTTTCTTACCCTGATGGAGGGTCTAAGGACAGGAGATGTTGTCTAGTGCAGTCTGTTAGGCCCTTTGAGGCGACTGTTGTTGTGATATTGGGCTATACAAAAATAAATGTCTTGTCTTGTCTTGACCGTCAAAAACTTAATCCACAGTCATGTCGCGGTGGCTTAGGTGGTAGAGCGATTGTCCTATAACCGGAAGGTTGGCGCTCTCCCTGTTTCATACTGTCGTTGTGTCCCCAACCCACCTTGCCTCCTGTGTCTGTAGCACTGATGTATAAATGTGTGTGACTGTAGAGGAGTGTTTGGTGGTGGTCGGAGAAGGCTGTGAGTGTCTTGTGTATGGCAGCCCCCCTCTCTGTCTGGGGTGAGTGGAAGCATGATGTAAATCACTTAGGGGGCCCGAGAAGGAAACAAAAAAGAGCTATATCAATGCACACTATTTAGCATAAATCACTATCCCTGACTATATTCATACACAAGCTAAACCGCTGGCTCTTTCCAACACTTCACTTTACACTCCAGAGTCACTAAAGCAGCAAGGTGTTTAGAGTTTTTAAGGCTTGTAGGTCTGTACATGTAAAATAAAGAGATGTGACCTGGTCTGAAGTGGTTACTACAGCGGAGTTTTAGCAACAAAGCCACAGGAGACAAAAACATTAGACTTTTTAGTTTTATGTTTATGCCTGTCTCTTTTAGTCTTACTGTATTTTATTTGGGCATAGGCTTTTGCACAGAATGCCTTTCCTGACACAATCCTATTAACTTATCCAGGCTTGGGACCAGCACAAACTACACTGTCTGGTGACACTTTGTAATAATTATAATGGATTGAATTTATACAGTACTTTTCAAGGTACTCTAAGTAATTCATTATTGATTCACTCCACAGTCACATGCTGGTGGTGGTAAACCACCAAACATACTCACACATTCATTCACCAGTGTCACAGCTGGACCACCACTGGAGGTGGGAGAAGTGTCTTGCCCAAGGACACAACAGTACAAACTGAACTGCCAACCATCCAATTACAGGACACTGCTCTACCACCTGAGTAAAATGTACTTTGTAGGAGCCTTTGGAGAAATGTGCTCAATGCTTTTGTACAAATAGTTTTTTTTAAACTTTAGATAAATGTACAGTTGCCAGTGGCCTGAATTTAATTTTGTGTGATGTGGGCTCTATCGGTTGTTGGTTACATATAACATTTCACCACAGCCTACTTCTTCTGCCCAGTTCTTCTATTGGACCAAATGGGTTTTGGTTTAGGGTCCACTTGGAAATAGTTAACATACATGTCTTGTGTACATACAAAATGTGAAAGTAATTATATTTTAAAATCAACCAGTTTCCAACAGGACTCAAATATATACATTAGATTTATAGTTCAGTCCATTCATATTTCAGACCTTCTTTGACCTTCTCAGAACTAAAGCCTCTCCATATGGACCTCCTCATGATTCAAGTTGAATTAGTGCTGCTGTAAAGGATGTAAGTGCTGTGGCCCCTGGGAACATGTCTACAATTTATGTCTGTGACCGAAATGATCATCACTCGACTGAAGTAAAGGAGAGTCCCGACCGCCAGACGATGCCTGGGAACGTTTGAGTGTTTCCAGTGTGTTTTTAAGTGTCCACCAGTTTGACCCTGATTATACAGACCTCACATTCATCACAGTGACCATCTATTTTCCGTAGCGCTCTGCTTCTTCTGCCCATCGTTGACCATAGAAGGCCACAGTGAGATGTGGTCCCAGGACCTCATAAATCTTGTTTAGAAACATGTTCCACAATAAGAATATACAAACTCAGTTACAGGGTTTTAGATAAACCACAATATACTTCTGCAATCAAAACTAACATGGACGTTGTGGATGCATTTAAAACATTGTTGGTTTATGTATGGTTTAGAAAGATGCTTTTTAACCATATGATATTATTATCTATTTTCTATTAATCAAACATTTACAGAAACAGAGACAAACGTATTAAAAAATTGTTTTCTGGGCCTAAACGGCTGGCCACAGATTTTGGAATGCAGTAAAAAACCCAATTCTTGGTGAGTTTACTATGGCCTACTTAAAACTGCAAAGTCTAACCTATTGCTGTGTCTACGAGACATTAAGAGGGACGCTCCCGTTGGTTGTTGGTCAATGCAGCTGGTCTAAGTTTTGGATCTAGATGTTTAAAGTGAACTCATCAATCAACGTATTGTCACTTTATTTGTTCAAAATTTACATCATGTCCTTCCAGGGCTACCTTAGGGCTTGTCTTCTCTGGACTGTTTCAGGAACAGGAAGTAATGTTTGATTTTGTTCTTCATTGGGCTCTGCTTTGGCATCGAGCTCAGCACTGTATTTTGTGGTGTTTTTGATTTATCCAGCGCAGGGGCTACTGTCTAAGCAGACTTCCCCACTCCCCACACACTTTCTCCAGCTTATGTATGAACAGTGGGTGCACAATTACAAAGTACAACAGGTTCATTTGACATAAAGTGTGTAAAGTATCAGGCCAATAAACACCCTACAGCCACTGAGGAAAGATGATAACATAGTTACTGTCCTATGTCTTAGATTGTCTGCTCATTTTTGGACATATTTTCATATCCAGATAGTTGTATACACTACAACTACATCAGAAAAAAAAGGGCTCATTTTTCTACAACACGTACAACCTATTAATGTTTTAATAATGTCTGAATGAAATTGAATAGTAATTCTGGAAAAATGTGGAAAAGCACTATCAGGTCATGTGGCCGTCTGGAATCTTTTCTACATTAAATAAAACAATAGCTCACCTTTAACCTTGCAGCGCCATCTGAAGTGAGTTGCCCTGAGCAAATAGTAGCAGACATAACACTTAGCACCATAACACTTGTGTGTTTACTAGTTTACATTTTTAGTGGGAAGTGGGTGCTTGGTTGGTTTAGTACACCAGAGCTCTGTCTGATGATGAGGAAAAGGAGATCTGAGCCAGACATTGGGTGTTTCTCTGGGTACGTCTCAAAGCCTGTGTTTTAAATCCACTTTTCGCTCACTTACCTCCTCTCCTTGTGTGTTAGTCCTTCACAAAAAAGACCTGAGGGTGAGAGAGAAGAGAATAATGAGGGACGGTGTGTTAAGCTCAATGGGACATCCTGATGACACTTAAAAGAATTTGCCCGAAATCTTAACTGTTGTCCCCAATCCCGAATCTGGCCCTAATTGTCCCGAAAATTATACTTAAGCAAAAGCTTGAGATGTTATTGTCTGATAAACATTAAAAATAATAATTATTTAATAAATTGAATTGAATAAAAACTGTCTGTGGAGGTTGAGCCATCCTGCAACCATCCCCCGCCGCCGCCGGCTGCTCATTGGCTGCAGCATTCTAAGTTAAAAAAAAAATAATTTTCATTTATTCTGGTGTACCGGAATCCCAACATGCTGCTAAAAAGCGAAAACGCCTCTGCAGGTACCGGGAGGAGTGGGTGGGGAAGTATCCATGGATTACAAATTACACTGTACCAACACCGCGACTGTACAGACTAACACGTTGGTCTCGTTCTTCTTTAAGAAGCAGGATGATTCCATGTATAATAAAATACCCCCTCCCCAAGGCCAATGTGTTTAACAGGTTCTTCAACCGTTATGACACTGCGGTCCCTGATCACACTCCTGTCTCCACAGCAGAGCAGCAGCCAGCAGCCACTCCTATCTCCCTCCCTCCCCCTCCTTTCCCCATTCATCTGCAAGATGGCCCCGCTCACACCTTGTCCCCAAACCCTCCTGACACCTCCACACTGATCACCGGCACCCCTCCCCCTCCCGACACCTCCACACTGATCACCGGCACCCCTCCCCCTCCCGACACCTCCACACTGATCACCGGCACCCTCCCCCTTGTCCTGGAGCAGCTGCAACCCATGGTGCAGCATCTACAGGAACCACTCCACTTCGCCAATCAGTACCACCTCGGTTCACCGCCATCTACCTGCTCCACAGAGTCTACGCCCACCTGGACAAACCGGCCACCACTGTGAGAATCATGTTCTTTGACTTCTCCAGCGCGTTCAACACTATCAGGCTGGGGCCGCTGGCTGAGAAGCTGGCAGTGATGCAGGTAGATGCCCCCTTGGTGTCCTGGATTGTGGATTACCTCACTGGCAGACCACAGTATGTGCGGCTGCAGAGCTGTCTGTCTGACACTGTCATCAGTAACACCGGGGTGCCGTAGGGGACGGTCCTCTCTCCTTTCCTCTTCACCCTCTACACAACAGACTTCAACTACTGCACGGAGTCCTGCCACCTTCAGAAGTTCTCTGACGACTCTACAGTGGTTGGATGCATCAGCGGTGATGACGAGAAGGTGTACAGGACTGCTGTGGCTAACTTTGTAACCTGGAGCGAGAAGAACCACCTCCAGCTCAATGTGATAAAGACTAAGGAAGTGGTGGTGGACCTGAGGAGGACTAAAGCTGCTGTGACCCCCATCTCTATCCAGAGGGTAAGTGTGGACGTGGTGGAGGAGTACAAATACTTGGGTGTGTATTTGGACAATAAACTGGACTGGGGCAAGAACGTGGACACTGTCTACAAGAAGGGCCAGAGCCGACTCTACTTTCTGAGGTCCTTTGACATCTGCAGGACTATTCTCAGGATGTTCCACGAGTCTATGGTGGCCAGTGCCATCATGTATGCTGTGGTCTGCTGGGGCGGCAGTCTGGACACTAATAGACTCGATAAGATCATCAAGAAGGCCGGACATGTTGTAGGGGAGGAGTTGGACTCTCTGACTGTTGTGTTGGAGAGGAGAATGTTGTCTAAAATCAGGACTATTCTGGACTTTCCCTCCCCCCCGCTCCACAAAGTACTGGTCAGCTGTAAGAGCTCGTTTAACAATAGACTGTTACTGCCACGCTGCTCCACCGAGAGACACAGGAAATCATTCCTGCCAGTCGCCATCAAACTTCTGAACTCTGTACTGTAAATCCTCTGTAGAGTCTCTGTGCAATATTCTGCCTGCTGTACAATATTAAGTCCACTTGTAAACTTGTAAACTGTACATGTGGATATGTAATATGTGAACATGTAAATAGACTGTTTATTGTTTGTTAGGGATATCATAGTTTATAGTTAAGTTATATCTACTTTAAAAGAAACTTCTATTTCTTGCACTGGTCGGTTGCATGTTTGTAACAAAAAGAATTTCCCCTTGGGGATGAATAAAAGTAATTCTGATTTTGATTCTGATTAACATTTTACTATAAGTTTTGACTTTTTCTTAACTTGATCTTTAGCGTAAAAAAAGTATTTTAGCATTATGGCTCTTACAATAACCTTCACAAGGGATGAAGCATTGTATCAAAATCAAGTTTGTTGAAGAAGCTCATAAACCAAACACAAAAGACACTTGTAGTGCAACGCGGCCAACAGTGTATGGTGTGGGCGGAGTTTTATTTCTCCGCACTTGTGTTATATCACAAAAGTCTCCGCCGTCCTCTCTCCTCAGAGCAGCGTTACTTTAGGGCGTTACTCTAGGATCCTTCCTTTGGAGCAGCTCCGGCAGAGTCTTGTCTAAAGTAAAGTTCTGTCAACTCCACTTGAAAGTCTGTCAGAAGTTTTCAAGTGGCCAAGTTGCATAAATGAGAGCCTCGCCTTTTTTCTCTACATACATTTGACTTTGAAAGGTAAATCACGGAAGTTTCAATGGTTCAAATAACATTATTTCTAACCCAAGCATGCATCAGCAACAGCCTGATGTGCAGAATGAGCCGTGGTTGCCTCTTTAAGCCTGTAGAGTCAATAAAATGAGAAGGTTTTAGGATCGAAACTCCCGCACTGTTTCAGCGGACGTGATGTAATGCGTGTGCGTGCTTGCGGCAAAATTGAAAAGGAATCCTGTGAACACAGGGAAGACACAGGCCTCCAGAGCACTCGAAACCGGGAGATTCTTCTTTGGTTGTTGTTTGTTTGTGCTCATACAAGCGTGCGCACAGTGAACACACACGACACTGGATGCAGTACTGCTAACGCCAGAGGTGGCACACAAAAATTCCGGCTCTTCCATAATGCACCTTTAAAGTTAATGTTATCTAAAATGTGTTTATTAAAAGCAGTTTATTTAATTGCAAATTTAAGCTCAAATTCAGCCATTTACACAACACATAAACAAACAAATACAGCATTCTTACTCCACAAAAAAGCAAACCAAGGTGGTGTTTTTGTTTTGTTGCAGCATCTGCAGCAGCATTGTGTAAACTGTGAAGACAGCATTCTCAGTCAAACCAATGACAGACAAGACAGATATTGACTGCTGACTACACGCATCATTTCTCCTTTTCTGTTGTCTGTTTGTTCCACTCTCTGTGTTTTTGTGCATCACACACTCATGTTCTGATCATACAGTATATTACTCATTCATAAAAAAAAGTGTGCTCATATGTTTACATTCCCTGGAAGAATTTGTTTCTTTGGACATCTTTCAGACAATATAAATGATAACACAAAAACCTTTTTTCACTCATAGTTAGTGGTTGAGTGAAGCCATTAATTGTGCTTACGCTTTTTAAATCATAATATCAACAGAAACTACCCAAATGACCCTGATCAGAAGTTTACATAGCCCAGTTCTTAATACTGTGTATTACAGTTGTTCTACATGGCTTCACCCAACCACTAACTATGAGTGAAAAAAGGTTTTTGTGTTATCATTCATATTCTCTAAAAAATGTCCAAACAATCAGAAATTCTGTCAGGATATGTGACAGAATTTTGAGCACAACTGTATATCCATACTGACGCTTCAGATTTTAGTGACACTGTTCCAGAAAATGCATTGTGATGATTGTGGAATGGGCCAGCGTTTGCAGTTTGGCGTAGTGTAAATGGCCTCTCATTCATGTTCCTCACTTTGTTCCCATTGTTTTGTATCTGAGGTAACATTAAAACCAACACCCCACACTTATTTCTCATGTTCTTTAGTGTTTTTAGGCAGAACATATTAATTTCAGCTTAGTATCTGTTGTCAGAATGAGCAACTCCTGACCAGCTAAAGCATGTGCCCTTTGCTTAACCTCCAGACTCCGTTACACCTGGGTGAGGAGTCGGTCAACTGGAGTATGTCCCGAATCACCCTCCATCGCAGCTTCATCCATGAGCACTTTTCTCTGAAACTCCTGCGAAAGAGAGTCACATTTTAATGATGCTTCATTCAGGAAATACGAGCTTGTGCTGATAACCTTAGATTAAAAATGCTTTACATATTTCAGTTAGATGTCCAGTGCAGTAAACACAGCAGAGTGAAATAATAACCAAGCTCCATTATACGGAGTTCAAAGCCTCCATTCATTAAAAGAGTGACTGACAGTGTTCTTTAAGCAGAGATTAATCAATGATCTGGAGCTGTGACTGCGGTGTAACTTGATGAGGAAAAACGCTGCTCTCTGACAAATAGAGCTGGATCTTTGACAAAGCCTTTTCTACAGCACTGAGGCTTTGAAACCAGAGACGATATCTACCTGGTAAAGCTATGAGACTATGTGTTCAGCCGCTGCCAATCATCTCAAAGCCAGGTCACATTAAAGGTACATTATAAAACCTCTCTTCCTGCCACCATGTTAGGTTTAGACCTAAATAATGGTTAATTGACCTATTTTGGCCAATCTCAGTACTGTCAAATAAATGTCGACATAAGACACATGAATTTTTTTTTTAGGTGGTAAAAATTGCCATTTTAATTGAATGGTAGGAATCACTAGTACTCCATCCTCAGTAAGAATATGTCCTTTTGCATTAGAGCATGGCATTTCCCATAAAAAGAAATGCTTCGACTCTGGTACACATAGGCTACTTTAAGAGACAGTACCGAGGTCCTAAATCTCTAATACCAAAAATGGCCAGTTTGAAAGGGTTACTTGTATATTCTCTTGGCCTGCGAGGATGAGAGTTCAGATTTGAACTAAAAAGCTCCCAAATAGTTCCTTTCTGAAGTCTCACCCTGAATTTCTTGAGCCTGGCGAGTCTCTCCTGTAGTGTCTTCTCCTGACTGGAGGTGAGCTCGGCCACATGACTCTTCCACCGCTGCTCTTTCTCCTGCAACACACAGTAATACCACTGAATTCATGGCACACAGACGTGATAAAGCATTGATAGCTGCTTGTAATGTAATGTGCTGTGTAAAGAGGTTTCCCACAGAGCATCGTCCAGCTTTGGTTTTACAGTCCGTCATTCACAGCTTTAATGATTCCACTGTAAACATCAATCTACATTTATAAGATGTGAGCATTTGAGTCAGCACAATTTGTGAATGAGCACCACAGTCTGAGCACAAGGCAGTAGAATCCAGTAACAAGGAACCTCTAGAGCATTTGGCACATGGCACTGGTTCTCCTTTTGGTGGTTTGGCTTGTGTTTAGTTGGATCTCAGTCGAGCAACGAGAAAACAGAGGCATGCAAATCAGTCAAATACATGAGGCCAAATCTGAGGCTGAGTTTAATAAGAAGCTAAAACATGGAGCAAATGGGTGGTTTATTTTGATTGACAACAAAAAATGGAGCAGAAACACAACTGTTCCAACAAGCATGCTGTTGAAATATTGTAATTTAGTCATTATTTAGTGAGTTGTCTATTAACTGAATGTACAGTATATGCATTTATTTCATTACATACTGATTTTGGAAACAGTATTTTTGCACAAATTCCAACTGGAACTCTGGAATTCCAGGAAGAACAGCTGGTACAAGCAAGTGCAAGATGTCGAAGAAACAAAGCTCTTCCAAACCCTTATTTCTGAAACACAGCATTCTGCCATTGTTGCTTTGACAACTTTGACACAAAAGCCACAAGTAAGAGCGGGTTAAGTAATATAGTGCTATGTTAGGTCTCTGGCTTTATTTGCCTCTGCTGGTCATGGAAATGTTGATTTCAAAATTCACATACAGAATAGAAGAATGAACATTATATACGCTTGTCAAAAGCAGAATACTGAGGCACGATTAAAAAAACCTTTCTTAGTTTAAAGTTTAAAGTCTTAGTTTAAGTTTCTTTGTTTAAAATTTTAAATGTTTCAGCTCTTAGGCTTTCATCCGAGCAAACTCAAGATGGCTGCCAGATACAGACCCTTGTATCAGAGGGATGTGGTCACATGTACAAAGTAGGCGAGCACCTGGTGAGTAAAGTAAATAGTCATGTGAGATTAAATTATGGGTTTTTGAAAGCTGAAATAACAAACCAGTAAGTAATACTGAATCTAAACTAAACATATAGCATGCATTCTTTATCACTATAGACCTAGAGTCTGCATATTTTCAAAGAAAAAATTGTAGGATTTGGATGGTTACTGTGTCAATCTCTGTCGGCAGGTTTACTTCTGAAGCAAGTGGACAAATATCCCTAACCTCCGATCAGACAGATCCAGTGCAGCAGTCCTCGGAGGTGTGCTCAGACGGACACACATGAGAGGGCCAGCTGCTCGACCGACACCGCCTTTCATCAATTAACATTTCTGTGGTGCTCTGTGGGTGTGGGGTCTGTTTAAAAAGACCCACACGTGTTGACACAAATGGAGCGAAGGTGAAAGCATTTAAACTATTACTGTTGCTGTTTCACAATCAAGCAGTGAAAGTCAGTGAGTGGACGCTGATTACTTTATTCATGTTCTTCAGAAAAATTGACAGGGCTTTAGAGAAACTACTGATGTTCATGAGTGTACTGTGTGTAGAGAGTTACCTGTAAATACTTCAGAACTGGCACCACCTACAGTTTGTCTTCTGTCTCTAAAAAGCTGTACAACCCAAAGGGCTCCTCCAATATTTTGGAAAAGAACGTGCAAGAGTGTCTTATGTAGAAGGTATTTACAAGTGTTTCCTTTGACACAGTGTTTATTATGTTTCTCAATTATTCAACCATCGGGCTTTCAACAACAAGGTTTTCAACTGAACCAAAATATAGGTCCATCTCTCTGCATTTATTGTGAAAATGCCCTCTACAGACCACACATTTAAATCGAAGTAGTTCAACTGATATACCACCAGCCCCATTTACAGTGGAACATCTTTTAGTCTCTGTGTCATTGCTCCTGTTTGCTTCTTTAAACCGGGAGTGTGCTGACAACAATCTAATGTAGGCAGATCTGTGTGTGAAATTTGTATTTACTGTAACAGTTACACAAAACATATACAGTAGAGGGACAGTGGACTATATGAGAATAACTAAACCCATATAAACAGAACAGTGTTCAATAAGCATTACATATAGTGGATGCTAAGTTAGCAGTTGTTAGCAATACTAACAGCCAGGTACTGAAGCAGCTTTAGTGGAGCCCATTGCAGTATAGTAGACTATAGGGAAATGTTAGGGTTCAAGTTTAAGCTAAACAAAGTTATGATAAATATGGGAGTACATCCATTCTTAATAATTTGAACAAATACTGACGGTTAAAACTTGTAGTCTATTGGGAAATGTGGGGAATGAGTTCATGGTCTAGGAAGTGATGACCATATTTGGAACAAAAGTGAAAGCTCATCAGGCACCAAAAATATGGTTATGAGACAACTGTAACTAGCTTGTAATGCTAATTTTTGACAATTTACTGATGAAGCATTAGGAAGACGGTCTAGTTGCCCACAATCACAGTACTTATTTCACAGTTACGTTTTTTTAATAAAGGTTTGATGGCATTGCTACAAAGCTAATGGCTAGCCACACCATAAGATCTAAATGATTTATGTTTTTCTTTATGAATTACTTTGGGGATTACGTGCCTGTGTTTTGATAGTCAGAACTTAATCCAACAGACCACTATTTTCATGGTTACCTTAAAACAAGTTCATTATTATTATGACTATGAGCTCAGACTAGCAAAAACATACATGATGTCATACATTCCAATCCCAATCATGCAAATAAGTCCAAGTGTGTAAGCCTCTATGCAAAGAACTCCCTGGATTTTCTCAAATATTATTAATAATGATGTTAAATGTTCCACTATTTTCTGGGTAATTTACAGCAATTGTATTAAAACAGATGGTGGATAATGCTCCACTGTTGTAAATAAACATTACAGTGCACTGGGCGAATTCCTCTGGCTCCACTGTTCATTCCAGTCGTACATTGGAGGACACGGAAGAGGCTGTGATGACCATTTACAGTGTGGAGAGGGTAAACTGGAGTGAACTGTGGAAGTAGTGGCTAGCAAGCAAGATGATGCTAAGGCTAAGGCTATGACTGTCTGTTTAATGTACAAAGTATTACACCTGTTTCCACATCAACCAAAAAAAAGCAGTCAGAGACAAGGCAAAAAAATAAAATTGAGTGAGTATGGCTCATGTTTATTCTCTGCTGCTTTTGAATGTTTTCTTTAATGGTGGCTTTAACAGTTTGACAGTATGTTCTTGAGTCTACTTGACTTACAGGAGGTCAGACATGAGGTAATGCAGGTGTCAGAGGTCAAGCAAACAGGACCTGTCTGTTTGTGCTGCTGGTCAAGGATCACATCAGCTTTAATGGAAAGTACATTCCACACCGAGCTGAGAGCGAGTGGGCTCCTGCGTCCAGAGTCGGAAACACTGACAACAGTAGCCTGTGTCCAGTGTCCCTGTTGACCCCACACTCAGTTGTGTAACAAACAACATGAGTTGTTTTTAATCTCTGGTCTTAAACACACACTATTATTCACATTTTGGAAAAACTACTGCAAGCCAACCTAATACGTCATCAACTTTTTTGATACGGCTCACTTTTCTGAAAGTGATTCATGTCGTCAGATAAAGACAAAACCAATTGATACCACTCTTGCTGGCACTGCAGCTCTTATGAGCGAAGACTTCAGACAAACAGGAATACTAGAAGCATAAAGGTGCTCTTGTTTCAAAGCTATGGTCAGTGACTTTGCTACAACTGCTTTAAAAGGTTGTAGAATCACTTGGAGAGACACACTAGACCAGAAAACAGTGCTAAAGGCCATTTACATAATAACGCTTCACACTGAAAACACTGAGATTCTGTAGCGGTTTGTCCGTACGTTAACACAAGGATGGCGTTCTCACTTCATTAAACCACAACATTTTGGATCCATTTGTTGCACTGATGTGTGACTGTGAATTGTTAATAAGCTAAAAACAATGATGGCTAAGTGAGTTATTGGCTGCTGGCGACACACAGCAAGTACAACAGCAATAGGAAAATAAACTACATTTTTGTGGTTATAAAACTTATGATCTGATATATTATTAGTATTATATGTACACATCCACACTGAGGCCTCAGGGTTTTTAGTGTTACTTCAGAAAAGACAGGTTTAAAAAGTTTGGGAGTGGACCTTCTCGCATCTGAATAAAGTTTTAAAGTAGAAGAAACAAATGTCCAAATGCCTTTTTCTTAACTCTTAATTGGCTCAATTGACTGATCTCCACAGACACCATTTTTTCTGCTTGTGTGTATTATTTTAAAAAAATATTATCCCTATATTATGCCCACGGGGAAATTTACTGTTAGCAGCCGCCACTGGGGGGTGCCCAGCATGTTTTTGATGTCAGTGGGGGGAAAACTGGAGCCTGGACCTTCTTGATGTGAATACTATTCACTGCGCCTCAAATCTGGAAGAGTGAATCCAGATTTTTTAATACACCACAAAACGGCATTTGTATTGCACAGCTGTTAAATGGCCATGTAGTATCCAGAAATTAACAAGATGGGGTCTTACAAGAAAGGTTCCTCAGACAAGACATTAACGGGAATCTAAAGACTTAAAGTTCTTCTGATCATACAAAATGTTAATACTTCCTGTCTTTTTGTATTTGTGATTTTTGTATCTGTGCGTATGATTTTTTAAATCTGTGTATGATTTTTTTTGTATCTGTGCATATGATTTTTTGTGTCTGTGCTTATGATTTCTTTTATGTCTGTGCATATGATTTTTTTGTATCTGTGCATATGATTTTTTGAATCTGTGTATGATTTTTTTGTATCTGTGTGTATGATTTTTTGTATCTGTGTATGATATTTTTGTGTCTGTGCGTATGATTTTTTTATCTGTGTATGATTTTTTTATCTGTGTATGATTTTTTTGTATCTGTGTATGATTTTTTTGTGTTTGTGTGTAGGATTTTTGTATCTGTGTAGGATTTTTTGTGTCTGTGTGTAGGATTTTTTGTGTATCTGTGTAGGATTTTTTATGTCTGTGTGTAGGATTTTTTGTGTATCTGTGCGTATGACTTGTGTCCCTGTGTGTATCAGTAACACTGACAACAACAGTCCTTGTCCCCTCTTGACTTCACACTCAGTTGTGAGAAAATGGGCGTCTGCCCAAAGCATCCACAGCTGTTTTGTGTGAGTGCATTCCTCTTCTGTGAGGATGTCCATCTGTTTTGGCAACTGCATTTGAATCAAAATATAGTTTGAAAACACACAACTATTTTCAGCTGGATGCATGTATATAACAAACACAAGTATTGCTCTATGAAGTGCGAGTGGATTTGGAAATAACTGACAAAGCCAGCAGTCTTGACTCAGGGCCAGAGTTTTCCTGTTTGACGTTTCCATGGAATCAATTGGATTTTGCCATTAGCAGTGAACTGAAGCTTGTTGGTAAATTGTTACACATCGACCAGGCCTGTATCCTCCCTTGATGTTTCCATTAGACTAATTAAAGGTCTTGTATTGGGATTTTTGACCTTTCCTCTTTGCTTTAGTGAGTTTGATAACATTTTGGGGCTCAAAGCTGCAGCCTTGTGAAGCATTTTTCTCATTAAATTGTAACTTTAGAAATGACTTGGTTAAGCTGCAGGAGGAGTAGGTAGTTTAGTCTCAGCATGTTTCAGCCTGGTACAATGTGCCACAAATAAGAAAGCTATTTTGGCCATGCACTATTGACATCTACCACTGCATGTTTGGATGAAAAAAAAAGTGCAAAAAAAAACATACCTGCCTTTGTCTCTATTTGTTTTTCGTTTTTGTGCTGTTTCGCTGTGTATTAAGACGTATTTAGCAAAAGAAGAAGAACTTCCTTGTTGACATCAGTGTAGACCAATGGGAGCACTCCTTTTTCAGAAGCAAGCTGTGATTGGAAATCACAAATGCAAGAGTAAAAAAATCAGGTAATCCCCATTGATGTTTGTTTTCTTGGAGAGTGTAATTTGTTTGTGTTGGAGTGAATGTGAAGTTGAACTCTGGTGCAGACCAAACAAGCAGCTCTGGTCCGGCCAAAAACAGCC
Organism: Perccottus glenii; assembly: GCA_024416835.2. NCBI lineage: Eukaryota > Metazoa > Chordata > Actinopteri > Gobiiformes > Odontobutidae > Perccottus > Perccottus glenii. The sequence continues at coordinate 11,972,583 of CM044547.2, read as the reverse complement.
TGGTCTTGGTCCACCTCCAAGTGAACCCTGCTGTTCTTCAATTGAGGTGCAAAGTGAACCAACAATGAACCAAGGGAAAAAAAATTATACAAGGTTTATCAAAAAGAAGAGAAAATGTGAGACATACGAAAGTGTATATGGTGTAGCTATTTATAAAAATATTGGCAAAAACTGTACATTTCAAACTAATCAGCAAATTAGCCCCACACACACACACATGGGGCAAGGACTCCCCTGCAAAAGAGATTTGTAATCTCAGTGGAACAAAAAAGCAAAGGACACAAGTGGATTTGGCCAACATCAGTGTTCTAAAATGAATACGCTGGTGATTATTATTATTATTATTATTATTATTATTACATCAATTTTATATAGCGCTTTTCTGGGAACGCAAAGACGCTTTACATATCAATTATTCATTCACTCCACAGTCACACACTGGTGGTAGTAAGCTACATCTGTAGCCACAGCTGCCCTGGGGCAGACTGACAGAGACATGGCAGCCATTTCGCGCCTACGGCCTCTCTGACCATCACCAAGTACATTCTTACACATTCATACGAGGCAAGGTGGGTTAAGTGTCTTGCCCAAGGACACAACGACAGTATGAACTGTGGGGAGAGCGGGAATCGAACCTACCACCTTCCGGTTAAGGTGCCCCAAATTATTTAGGAAAGTCTGTGGTATGAAAATACAGTGATATTTGTAGCAGCAGAGGCAGACTTTAGTTTAGACCATTAGAAAAGCGAGGTTTCATCTTCTTCTTACTGCAGAGCCCCCACAGATGAAGGGTGTTATTGCGTCATTCAGTAGGTTTGGTTCCTTTAAAAAAGCTCAGTGTGAAACAGAACAATTGAAACTACAACCATGTTGCAACTTTACTTCCCGATCAAACCGAGTCCACTGGACCCACTGGACCAACCTTGCAAGGAAAACATATTTCCCCATTATTCTCTATGACCCGACCTAATCTCACGCTACACCATTGTCCTGCTTTTGAAGTGATAATGTGGCCGTTCTCTCTTTTGTGCAACAGGGTATTACATGCAAACACTATACCCAAAATAAATTAACCACAAAGTCAAAAGGGTATACCTAACACATCATTGAACATATTTTATATCCAGCTGGTTTCACTTTCTTCCACACATCTGTCATTTTTAAACTCAAAACGAGTAAACCCATTAGATCTAAGCGCTACAAGAAAAACAATTGTGATATGTCATCTTTAAAAGAAGATAAAGTTACAAATGCCTCAATGGTGAAAATAATCTGCTGATGACAAGTCTATAATCACCTGTCATCGAGCCGCGGTAGGTTCACCTTATAGAGCAGCTTCCAGTAAATGGTGCTGACATCAGCTCCACTTACTTCCACTGCCTCGACCTGGCTCTGAGAGAGAGGGGCGGGCACCATTGGCAGGAATGTGTCCTGAGGGGAAACACATGAGCGCTGTCGAGAGCTGCCACTCACACTCAACTCTTCGTGCCGTGTCTGGGTCTGAACATCAAAACGCTGTTGTGTTTTTCAACATTTTTAATGGTGCAACTGTGAATGATGGATTAATGTACAGAAGAATAAAAAACTGTGAAGTGGTGATTAAGACCTGGACCTCACTGCATGATCTTTAACGTCAGGACTATTACTGTTTTATTTCTGAAAACAATTAGTTTCTGTTGTACTTTAATGTTAACAAGAAGGTTGTGTTCTCACTCAATGAAAATGCAAACTTGTGATTATGGTCTTGATGGTGTTTATGAATGCTCCCCACTGTGCTGTCATGTAGACTGTGAAGCAAATGAATTCACAGTTATTGGCACTTGGCGGCACAAAGTGAGTAGAAGCAACAATGGCAAAATGAGGACAATGCCTGGCCAGCATTGTCTTTTGTACAAAGAATTAACCGATGCAAATGTGAAAAGCATACGACCACATACGACAGATGTACATTTAAATGAGTCTATATGTATTGTTTAGTTTTGACAGCATTTATGTTTTCATTTTATAGTGTGAGATACACATACATTCAAATGTAAGGTGTTGACACCAACGTTTTGTAAAAGTTTAGGATTAATGTTCTGGCAAAACAAAATAAATTTTCTGCTCTCTGAAGAAAAAAACTGGGAGACCCCTGGGATAGACTTTCATAAACTCATGTTCTGGTAATATATTATTGGCATCAGAGAACTAGATCTTTATTAAAGCTTCAAAGAGTTAGCTCACACCTGACCTAGTGCTAGGCAAACAACAGAGTTTTACACACCTGTCTGTGTCATCTCAAGAGATCTTAAATACTTTAAACACACACGTTTGTAAATCTGTTTAGAGCACACAGTTGTAGGAAGGAAATAAATTTGTTTGATCAAATAGTGATTATTTTTCTCATTTTTATAGCAGGCCAGTTACTTCTACTTCTAAGTTATGATCTGACTGATTTGGCTTTTTATTTTATTATAATGATTACCTACAAAATGTGCCTGCCAGTAAAACATAATCTCATCAATCTTTAACTGCTAAGCCAAAACCTAATACAAATCTACGTTTATGTAAAAAAGTGGGAAACTGCTTCCACCGGTTTTAAAGAAGGTAAACTACAGTAAGGTGCTGCTAATCACAGAGCCTTGACCTTTATAATGGCAGTATTCTGACATGGTCTGGAGCATTCAGCTGTTTGTCAACATACTGCACAAAAAGATATAAGTAAGGTTATATAACGGTTTCTAAAGAACCTTAAGTTTACTTTAAAGTAAGTATTATTCTGGAGAGGAGTGGCGGTGCCATAACCTGCTTGTCTAATTGAACCTTTACACAGTATTATCTAAAGCGCTTCCACAGAAAGCCAATACAAAGTGCAGGTCCTTCAGATAAAATGACAGGAGGTAATTTGGCGTATCACCTACCAGCATCTGCCTTGCAACAGTAATACGGCTTTCTCAGAATCTCAGAACTGCCGGACTTTCATTGGAATGTTGCATCACTGTGCCTTCCTCATGTTGACTTGTGCAAATTAGCCATGCACTTTTTGGATTTGACTTCACATTGCACTTTGTATGCATCGTTTTGTCTAGTATATTACACTTTGAGTGCCTACTATGTGGAAAAGCACTATATATATATAATTTATATAATTTATAATATATATATATATATATATATATATATATATATATATATATATATATATATATATATATATATATATATATATATATATATATATATAATATTATATATACAGTATATTTTAAGTAAACTTAAGCTTCTTTAGAAACAGTTCTATAACCGTCTATTGATTGATGTTTGGCAACAAAAATCATTGCTTATATGTTTTTGTGCAGTATGTTGACACACAGCTGAATGCTCCAGACCAGGGGTCGGGAACCTATGGCTCGCGAGCCAGATGTGGCTCTTTTGATGATTGCATATGGCTCGCAGATAAAACAAAATATTCTCACTTGTTTTAATCCATCCATCGATTTTTCACTGCGCATGTCCTGTTCAGGGCTGCAGGAGCAATTGTCCATTATTTTAATTGGATGATACTGGCCTACGTTTGCCGTTGCTGGGTAAAACAGGTAAACGCCCCCTTTTGAATCAGTCTGAGACTGCGTCTGCTCGGTCATTAGCTCAAAGCTAACCCTTAAAGCCGCATATATCAAATGTATATCAAATCCACCAGAATTAAGTTCAAGTCACTGAATGAAGATTTGGAAAGAATCACACGACAGAAAGCGGAGTTGGCGAGCAAGCACATGTGGACAGAAATGAAAAAACTCCAACCCGAAGACCAGCTGATTCTCAAAACTTGGAACGCGCTTCCTGTCACATACCACACACTGCAGCGTGTGAGTATTGCTGTATTGACCATGTTTGGATCTACGTATGCATGTGAGCAGTCATTCTCACATCTTAAAAACATCAAGTCCAACCTACGATCACGTTTAACGGATGAAAGCCTCAACGCTTGCATGAAGCTTAACCTCACCAAGTAGGCTACCAACCTGACTACAAAGACATCAGCAAATCCATGCAGCACCAGAAGTCGCATTAATGGTGAGTGTTATAACAACATTATTTAAAAGAATAAATTCAGAGGCTAATTATACTGACATTTAGTTGAATTCACTTTTAAAATATATTATATGGCTCTCACTGAAATAAATTTCCAAATTTTTTGCTTTCATGGCTCTCTTAGTCAAAAAGGTTCCCGACCCCTGCTCCAGACCATCAGCTGTCTGTTGTGTAAAGACTAACTGAATTTCAAGAACCAGCAAAGGGGACGGTACCTATTTGCTCTGTTGCCTGAATGCCTAGCATAAAGAGCACAAAAGGTTGAGTGAGATGGGATATTGGTAAGAGAAATTCCCACCAAAATTCCAGACAGGATCAAAGAGGCTCATGTTTATAAAGTGACAAAGGCTTGTATTTACCTTCCTGCTCTCCTCTATTTGTCTCAGTCTCTCTTCTTCCCGCTTCTCTCTTTCCATTTGTCTGCGAACCTGAAACAAACAAACACACCCACAAATCAAACTTGCTCTGTGTAAATCCAAATCTCCACGTTATGAATTAGCAACACTGTGACACTGTGGACATTATTCTGACCCTCGCTTCTCGTTGAGTGCTCCAATCATCTTCCTCTGATCCAGATGCTTGGTCTTTACAGATGTTCTCAGACTTCCCCAAAAATGCATAGTCTTCCTCTTTACACAGGCCCCTCATTGACTAAACCAAACACACGTCAGCCGATTAAATGTGCAGTAAAACATTTATTTTGATTGCACACAAGTTATTAATACAGATAAAAAGGAAAATGTAACTTTATCTCAGTAGGCCATTGCTATCTCAGTCAGTTGACATTTTTGCAAACTGTATGCTAAGGTATAATCTTTATATCAAAAATCATTTTTTTCTGTTTATACACACCTTAGACATAGGGATTCCATAAAAGCGCTGCAAATGTGTCATCTCAGTCCAGACTTATGTTATGGTCCTTACAGTTGCTCTTTATTGTACACTCCTCAGGTTTCTCAGGTTATCAATCAGCCTCTGTTCCTCTGAAAATAAATCTACCCATCGATGCTTCTCCAAACACAAACACTTTCTGATCTGCGTCTCGGAGTTTCTTATAGAGATCCGACAGGCCGCTGTCATTTCCACAGGACAGTGGCAGAAGTGCCACTCTGACAATGCATTTATTTAATTAGATGCACAATCCATCTCCAGAGACATGTTTGAAAAGGGCTTGAATAGGAGACATAGGATGCTTCTGGTGCAGCGATCAACAGCAAATGAAATGGGACGGTCACAGGTTGATATATTATGATATTTGTTCTGGAAAAATTGTGTATTTGATTTACAACTTGTGCTTCCATTAGTCTTTTAAAGGCCTGTTGACACTGCTTCCCTTTGCATTAAGCATGTACTGTAAATATAAGGCTTATTTTTATTTTTTTTATCCAGTAGGACCAGTAAATGTCATCACAGCCTCTTATTTTAATTAACAGCCCTTCAGCAGGAAGCTAACAACAGTTTGACATCTGTCGGGATATATAACCATGGAGTGCTTCCACTGAACCTTCACAACGCTGAAAGATTTATGGGAAAGAGGGCTGCTTTATCAAATCAACATGAGCACACCACAGTAGGAAAGTACTTTGGTTCATTGCATTCAAATGCATCAAGGACAACATTCAGTTAACTGGCCAAATCTTATGGACTTGAACTATTGCAGGTTTAAAGAGGAAGGACTTGAACTGGTGCAGGTATAAAGAGGCGGGACTTGAACTGGTGCAGGTAAAGTCAAGTCAAGTCAAGTCAAGTTCATTTATTCGTCTCCCTTGGGAGAAATTTGGTTTAGAGACAGGGTACTGCTGCATAGGCAGACATAAAACATATAGACAACATAAAACATAAAACATCCAACAAAGGAGAGGGTACATAACTGGCAACCAGATGGGGACCAAAGTGCAAGAGGATCAAGCTTCAATACTTGAAGTACATTGCAATTACAATTACACATTTAAGTGCAATGCACAGTAAAGTGCTGGTGCATGTTAAAGTGCGGTGCACAATACAGTACTGATACACATTCGAACACACACTACAAATGCTATACATATTAAAAATACTGGTACGAATTTAAAAAGATGCTGGTACATGTTACAGTTCTAAACAATTTGCAGCAGGAGCCCTCCTCCATGTCGCCAGCAGGGCAGCGCCATCTTGGATATTCAAAGAGGCGGGACTTGAACTGGTGCAGGTATAAAGAGGCGGGACTTGAACTGGTGCAGGTATAAAGAGGCGGGACTTGAACTGGTGCAGGTATAAAGAGGCAGGACTTGAACTGGTGCAGGTATAAAGAGGCAGGACTTGAACTGGTGCAGGTATAAAGAGGGACTTGAACTGGTGCAGGTATAAAGAGGCGGGACTTGAACTGGTGCAGGTATAAAGAGGCAGGACTTGAACTGGTGCAGGTATAAAGAGGCAGGACTTGAACTGGTGCAGGTATAAAGAGGAAGGACTTGAACTGGTGCAGGTATAAAGAGGAAGGACTTGAACTGGTGCAGGTATAAAGAGGCAGGACTTGAACTGGTGCAGGTATAAAGGGCATGAGTTAGCTGCGACGGGCACAAGATAGTCTCGATCGCCAACAGGCTTGCGCCGCTGCAAGATAAGGCCCTTAGATGTAAATGGCACAGGGTGCAGTGATGTGAAGCAGAAATTTGGCTGTTAATAACACTTATTATTACATTACATTATTTGACATTACTGCTAAACAAGTAAGAAATATAGAAACTATTATAAAACTTGTTTACAGTTGTTTTGTTTTAGTTTTTTTTACAAACAATTACTGTACAGTTCTTGAATTGTATTGAAAGGCATTTTTCCAGATCTGTTAAAAACTGTGATTTTAACTTTACGAGGAGCTGTTCATATGGACATTAGAGCATGAAATCTGCACATTTTATAGGCTTTTAACCTGCACCTATACGAGGAAAAACACACGCCTACTCATCAACACATAAATTATATCCTCTTTTGTTTTGAGGGTCTAAATTATGGTCTGTTGAAGTGTAGACCCACACTTTACACACAGCCACAGTCCATCTAAAATGAAACATGGTTAAAGCTATGCACAGTATCTGTAACTCCCCCACGTCATACATTCACACAATCTCTGTACATTTGGCACCTGTAGCATCAGACACTGTCTTCAGACCTACACTCATCCATCTTATTTTGATTTACAATACACTGTGACCATCTTTAACTGACTTTAACAAGAAGTAGAGTTCACCCAGGACATACCACTGAGCTGACAAACAGAAAGACAACCATTCACATGTCCTAGATCCACACCTATGAGTCTGTATGACAAAAATGTGTTTAGTAAGCATCCATTCTGACAGCTGAGAGTGAAGGGTCTAGTGAAGAAGATTGATGTTACCGTGGTACCTTGTAGGGTTTTTATGTGATACTGCTCTGTAATGTAGTTGCTGTTACAGCAGAAAACTCTGCTCTTCACAAAGATAAGATGTTGTAAATTTTAGCTTTGATCAGAAGAGCTGTGTGAGTAGAATGAAGGCCCTGACAGAGGTTTACAAAATAAAACACCCGGAAGAGTGCAATCGTCTATGAGATAAAAAATAAATAAAATACTGATAAATGTTTGTTTATCTTTGCGGCCCAGTAGAAAATGATCCACAGACCAGTGGGGGGTCCGTGGTAACACTAGTATCCTTTTGATTGTGGACTATAATCTCTGGATGGTGGTGACCTGGACTGACTTTGTGAAAGCTCCTGTCGTGAGGGACTCTTAATGCAGTCTGTGTGTTAGCCTTTGATCCCTGGTCCTAAGGCCCAAGAGGCTTAGGTCCTTCTGCCCCAAAGCTACTCTAGGCACAGGTTCAGCCCCATCAGCTGGGTAGGCTGCAGGACCACAGACCAGTATGTTTTAACCTAATCTGTGTATTAGAAATGTACTTTTACTTTTGACATTAAATGTGTAGCTCTGAGGTTGGGGTCTGTCCACAGTGATCCAGTAATTATCTCTATCTTGTTTATCATTGTGTGGATGCATTACAAAATCTGTATAAATAGATGTAACCAGTGATGGAATAAACCCTTTCCCAGTAGGAATTTTTGCTGCCATTGATTCAATGTTGACAAGCAACAGCCAAAGAAAGCATCCCTTTTTAGAAATGAGAGCATATCCTTGTGTATGCAAACAAGTCAGTGGCCAAAGTTTCCAGGAATGAGCTGGAGTTTCCCCTGAAATCAAACCTGATGGACCAGGCTGTTCTGGTCTCATGGTCGAGAGATATAAGCTCAGCTCTCACCAGTTGATCTGAGAATTGATAAAGTCTCTTGGAATTAGAGACAAAACGTCTTCACCTTGAAAACTGAGTCCAGATGCTTTTACTTTGAAATTTTCTTCATTACATTATGCTCTTCTTAGGTAATTAAACTGTTTCCCTCAGTTAAAACAAAAAAATGAATCTTGCAGACTCATTTCTCAGAAGCAGAAGAAGAAAGACTCCAATAAATAATGAATAATTATTTTTAGTAGCCATATTTGCACTTGAGAAACATGACCGAGGTCAAAGTGTTTAGCCTCTGTGGTTAAACTGTAGCCATATATTACATGTATTATTCCTAAATCTTCCACTCGGGGCTTGTGAAAGCCAGCATATACATTTGAGTCTTCTGGAAGCTCGAGCCAGTGATTAAAACAGCGTCCTTGTGCGAAGCAGTAAAATTAATGATCATCCTTGTGGTAATCAATCTACTTCTAAGACCAGAGTTTTTTGTTTCTCTAAATGATAAACATTAGGTTTTATGACCAAAAGCGGGGCACTGAAGCTGTGAGAGAGTGGGACAAGGAGTTATTTCCAGTGACCGAGTTGTGACTCCACTTAAACTGAAACTAAAATAACATTATGTCAGAGAGTTATGGGAACAGGACGACCGTGTTCCCCTGTTGTAATGGTGAAGCTGGGAGATCACTTATCCACCTTAAACCTCTGTCCGGTGTGAGCCATGGGGACACGGAGCGGTCACGTCGGACGGGACTCTTTCAACAGCCACCTCAAGACTGAAAGATAACACTCAGATACAAAGACGTACTCCACCGAGAGACTGTGATACTGTAACAAGCAGCAATATAATGTATATACGACCATCTGAGAAAACAGTTTACAGTATGTAATGTCATTTTTCAAGGCAATAGGAGAAGTGTGACGATAAGTGCTCTGAATATAAGCCATGTAATGAAAACTAAATTGAGCCGTTGAGATCCCTTTGACCATAAACTCACCACAGTAATGGAAACTAGCTTTGTGTAAAGCTTCTTTTATCAGTGACAACAGTTTTTTTGAATTAAATATTTGACTTATTTCATAACACAAATTACTTACTCTAAAAATTCTCCCAGCATGGCTAGAATACAATCTAGTCTCTGTAATATGCTTCTAGTGGCTCTTGAGACAGAATATGGTCATAGTCCAAATAAGATGTGTAACTAGACTTCTTTGTCCGTGTTTATAGCTCTCTGTTCAACTACTACTAAAGAAGATACTGTATATTTGCTGCTCAGCCATTTGTACATGTCTGTTTCGAGACATGTACTTGTTCACAGACTTACCCTGTACTCCTGTGTACAAAGCCAGTTGATGTCCAGTTTGTTTCCATATTTGCCAAACAAAAGAGAGCAGACTTTTTAAATAATGCTTACAGTCCCAATGCAAAGTTTCCGGTGGAATTTATAGGAAAAATACAGACACTGAGAGACTGAAGTTCATTTTGATTAAAGATGTAGGTGAGCAGGTGTGTCTTCAGAAACACACAGTGACATGTAAGTAACTGTCACATTGTGATTTTAGCAACAACATGGAAACATTTTAAGTTTTTTTTTTTACAGACATTCTTCTGCACTAAACAACCACTGAAAGTCTGTCAGTGGTTAGGGCCAGGTCCTACGTGTTCGCATATTTATTATTTGTTAGCTAGCATTAGTGGTTAACCCTAACCCAATGGATGCTGACACTATCTGTTTTTGATCACAGTTGTATAACAGCTGTGTGATGTGAAATAAACAAATGAACAATAGAGAAACACCACATCTGTTTTCTCATCTGTCATGAACTGCTGACCCAGACCAAATGTTGTTGACTCAGTGATAGATGTGGTTTAGTATACAGTGTTGGTCTGTTCTTTTCTTTATTTTATTAGTGGCCATGGTTGTCCTTAGTCTGTATTGAGTTTAAATTCACACAATTAATACAAATTTCAAAAGTTCAAAGCATAAATAATTGTTTCTAAAGTATTTTTCCAGAAAACTTTGGGCTTGGACTGAGTAGTCTCAACTAATCCATCAGTATGTCACAGAGCTGTGTGCTGTTGTGATCCCGTGTTTTAAACTGTGTAAAGGCGGCAGCTACTGTACGGCAGAGACAGAGATATACAGTTTCAAAAAATGTATATAAACATCAAATCTACACATTTGACTGAACTGCAGGATTTAGAAGCTCGAGGCAGACATTATCTTGCACTCCTGAGGTCCTCCTACAGAGAACAACAACTGAAAGTATTCAAAAGTATGGAGACAACAGAAGCTTTGTCTTTGTGAGAGTGCTTAAACACTGTCCCATATGCTAATGTTACATATTTATTACATTTATTTATACAACCCTGTGCACCTCAGTGAGGATGTTACAGCTAAAATTTGGACATTGAGCTAACAACAATCTATTGCTAGGAATACATTTGCTTTTCAAAGTGTTTAATAAAACAAAATTCTGAAAAGTCAAAACCATTCTTTTAGGACAAACTGTGGTACTCTGACTCGGATAATACTGAGTTTCTGAGATTTCCTTTTAAAGTCAGACACAATTGACTTCTGAGAAATCATTATATGACCAGTAATATAACTCATATAACTGGGTGGTACTCAAAGACCCAACCTTTTTCTGAGGTGGAACTTAGAAAATACCTGCTTTAGGATACACCATGTACAGTATCTGCATATATGAACCTTAAATATGTGTATGTTATACGTATATTCAGCTTTCACCAGAAGAATGTATTTGAGGTCCAAAATAAACTCCTTTAATACTGAGACAAATATAATTCCTTACTTATGTTTAAAAAAGGTGTATTATCTGTGTGTACATACTGTACTTAAGCAGACACAGGTCACTGTGCTTCAATAAAGTCTACATTCAGCCTGTTTCCTTCTGGAGAGCGCCGACTGGGACAATTGAACCCTACTTTGAACTATGTGCAAGATAAACACACAAATCAGTCCGTATTTTAAAACATAACATGACCCTGCTGTGCCACAAGAATAATCAGTGCTCAGTCGGTTTGGACAGGCGTGAGCCATGGACAAAAACATGGGAAAGTTTGTAATTTGCATTAATAGTTTAAGGAAAAGACATATGTCATGTTTACTTAAAATAAATGCTACATAGATGCATGTCCATAAAGTGCAATCAATTTATTTATTTTTTGGTCAACAAGCATAATTAAGATTAAAGATGAAACTATTGGGCAACAGCCTGCATGTACACAGAGATAATTATACAAAAGTAAAATCAAAATGAGATGTTTAACACTCTTATTGACCAGAGGTGTAGGCAGAAGCTAAAGCTTTTTATCCCTACACCTAACTCCACAGAAGCAGCAGTGATGGACATTCATTAAATGTGAAGAATATTAGAGTTCTGAATATATATTTAGTAGAACATGCATTATATTCATAACAATAATTATGATTATTATTTACATTTACATTTACATTTAGTGCTTTAGCAGACGCTTTTATTCAAAGCGACTTACAAATGAGGAAAACAATGGAAGCAATTTTAACAACACAAGGTACAAAAAGCATAAGTGCACAAAAAACTAGTCAGTTTAAACCCAGCACAGTATACAAAGCTAAGGATAAGAAAGAATGTTTTTTTTTTTAAGAGAAGGAATCAAAAGAAAGGAAGTAGGACTCAGTGTTTGTCAGTCAGGTGTTGATGGAAGAGATGTGTTTTCAGGTGTTTTTTAAAGATGGCTACAGAATCTGCTGATTTTGTAGCAGCAGGTAGATCATTCCACCAATGTGGAACAGATCCAGAGAAGGTACGTGAGAGTGATTTTTTACCTTTTTGGGACGGTACCACCAGACGTTGTTCATTTGAAATTATTTAAAAATAATTTATAAAGATTAAAATTAATAATTTATAATTTATAAAGATTCTAATTAATTCACTGATGAATTAAAAAAGTTTTTTAATTCATCAGGGAAGCTATTTCACAACTGTACGCCTTTAATTGATGGGCAGTTTCTTCTTAAAATGGTTCTACAATATGGTTTGTTAAACATACAGTATATGTCCCTCTAAGATCGTAATTGCTGAACATAGCTCGCAAAGACAAAACTTGGAATTAAATGGAATAGAGTCCACCCTAAAGCGCAGCAATACTGTATGTAGAGACTGAAGGGTTAGGGCCTCGGTGTGGTTTACCATTTTAAGAAGTGTTGTTGTATAAACAGCACCAGACAAAGGTCAGCATTACTTCCCGACAGACTCCATAGAGACAAACATCTTCTAAAAACACAGAGCTGTCACATTTATTCCACTGTTATAGAGCCGGCGATGGCTGTGGGAGGTGATCCAGGCCCTTGGGCAGGGCACACACAAAGACTCCTTTGACTGGGTTTGGCACATGTTGAAGGTTCAAGGAAGATGATTGACCGCTGATGAAGCAGACATCCGCTCATCACACTGTAGTCACAGCTGGTGGCATGACTGATCATAGTTTTTAATCATGAGGGGGCATTGTTTGGGTGCAAATCATAATGACAATTTTATTTTATTTAACCTTTATTTAACCAGGATAGTCCCACTGAGATTACAAATCTCTTTTGCAGGGGAGTCCTGGCCCCATGTGTGTTTGGGGACTGGGGGTACATGTTTTTGGTGGTAGAGGAAACCTACGCAGACACAGGAAGAACATGCAAACTCTACACAGAAAGGCCCTGCCCTGGATGGGAATCGAACCCAGGACCTTCTTACTGTGAGGCAGGAGCGCTAACCACTCTGCCACTGTGCTATTGTGCTATTAAGTCATATAAAGTGTATTTTATATATGTTAGTCTGTGTTAATAAATATCAATAAATCATATCAGGTGAGGTACTGTGTGCACATTGAGCATACTGTGCATGTGTGCTTATGTTTTGTTACCTTTGAAGTTGGTTAAAATATGACAGAGCATGGCTGATCCCTGTCAGACTTGTGTCCCATTTATGCTCCACCAGCAAAACTGCAAAAAGCCGACCAACTGTCCCCTTTTAAGCTGCATCCTGGACTTTTTTATTTAAATGTATTTTTTATAAAAATATTAAGATAGTGTACACATGCATAACAGATTTAAATATTTGCACTGGCTATGCTTTGAGCTTAAGTAAGAGTGATCCTTCAGTGGTCACTACAGGCCCATGATAAAGACTACAGCCCTCCTCTTGGATCTGTGTGCTCCATTTTTCAAAATTTTATTAATTATCATATCATTCAACACTGACATAATCCTCACCCATCATGAAAATCAAGTCAAGACTTAGTCGCTGTTAGTACAGTAGAACAGCATCTGAATACACGGCACTTGTGAATAGATCGGAGGTGCAGCCGCTTCCTCAACAGGAGCCACTGTTGTCGATACGAGAATAAATTAAGAAAATTTCTGCTTGACTCCTTTTTATGTTTCCAAATTATAACAATATAATTATTTCTTGCACTGCTCTTACAATTACTGACACTAGCTACACTGTCTTTACATTAAACTGTATCAAATTCATTTCTTTGTCTTCCATTCCAGTACAACAACCAACAGATAAAGTTTTTTTCACACTAACACAGTAGCACACAAGACAGTTCTCTCAAACATGTGAGTAGGGTACCATTAGGGCTGTGTTTATTTGTTTTAATGGCTCCCGACAGAGCAATCCATTCATATGTCTGCTTCACTCCTCGTCCACTCACAGTGGGTGGTCAGTGCGACATTAACCTCCAGATGTTAACACGTCCCCCACAGTTAAAAGACGACCTTCCACGTCAGGAAATTTCACCTGTCAGTCTGTGTGTGTGAAGAGCCGTTTCTCCTTTCCTCCACTTCCTCTTTGGCCTCCCATGGGCGTGTGCGCACAAGCCTCCCATTGTCGCCCAATTAAGTGTTTCCTTGTGGCGGCTTCTGTCAACCGCTGCCAAAATCAATACCCAAGACCCAAGCTCAATAATCCCATAAGACCTTGCGTGTTTTTTTTTCAAGCTTTTTGTGTTGTTTTCTACTGCCTTCCTATGCCAAGGTCCTCTGCCATCTTGAACTCTGTGTGGCTTACTGATTGAGGGGCAAACAAGTTCTGTGATTTACAATGAGCATCTAAGCCTCAAATGCAGTAACGTTTGGTTTGAAAAGCTGAAAAGCTAATGTCTGCTTTGGTCAATGTTTGAAATGCAAAAACCTCAAGTAACATAAATATGTCATGTTTCCTGGAAAAGGTTTGAAGAAAATCTCCACATATGTAGCTTGAAAATGAATTCAACAGCATGGCAATTTTTGGTGGAGAGCTGTGTGAGGACCATATTTGGACGTGTGTCTTGGAGGCAGTTAAAAAACATGGTATTAGTGGATTTCTCAAAGCCGTTTCTCAAAGGAATGTCTGAAGTTGAAGGAAGTGCTAACTCTGGGTACAACCTGGCTCCTCCGTAGCACCCCTTAATCCTCGCAAAGCCCTGGGATTTGGCTTGAAAGCAATGAAATATAATGTCCGACATGTTTCCCATATGTGAGGAAAATCCATCATGTTTCTGTATATGAGAAAACTCTGCAAGTGTTTCAAATGTAACAAATGGGTTTCCTAAATATACCGTACTGCCCTTTTAATCACCCACAGTGGATTTATTGGCCACAGCTGTCGTGAGTTAAATAATGTCAGATGAGATCGCTTTTGGAGACTAGTGCTTCAGTGACCTTTTGGCCCCTGTTGAGCCGACAGCTCGCTAAAAAGAGCTAATGCTTGTTTAAAGATTTGTGCAGTCATTACAATAATATAATCTAATACCACTTGATATAGGGGAAAATGTCAAATGCACAAGGGTGTTGACCTTTGACCAGGTAAACACTGTTAAAAAGTCTCTTTTTTATGATAAGATACTGTTGAAACAGTAGAAAAACTGCAAAAAACAAATTAGTATATGCAAGACCAAGCATGAGACCAAGCTCAATATGTATAAATGTATCTTTATTGAATTATCTAGTTTGAATGCATATGTTAGTATATGTAAATGTGGGTAATGCATTTACTATTTAGAGCACTCTAATATCTTTTATAATGACTATGTAATTGTGAGCTGACAGTTTTTTTTATTGTAAATGTGACTGACTTGCGGTTTAGTCCAACACTTGAAAAGACAGTTTCTGTGTAAGTTTGTTCGTAGTTAGACTTTGGGCTCTTATTAATTGAATAAATATCTGCCTATACAAAGGGCCTTCAATAATTAAATTCTAAAGCCCTGTTTGAGCCACTTAAATCCAACTCTAGTTTGTTTACTCATGGAATAGAACATAATAAACTTCCCAAAGAGAAAGGTTGAAGTAAAAGCCTATGGACTCCAGGTGAAGACGTTTCAAAACTTTATCAATTCTGAGATCAACTGTTAGGAGAGCTGAACTTATCTATAGTCTGCCAGTTTCCAGGCAGTTTTCTCATGCTCTCGTAGCAGTTCGAAGGGTATCATTCCCAAAGTTGGTAGCAACATGTCTGTGAAGGTTCTCATTCATCCAGGACAAAGCTCAGCTCTCCTAGCAGTTGATCTCAGAATTGATAAAGTCTTTTGGAATTAGAGACGAAACGTCTTCACCTTGAAAACTGAGTCCAGATGCTTTTACTTTAACCTTTTTTTTAAGATGTCCTGGATGACTGAGAACCTTCACAGACTTCCTCAAAGAGAAATTTGTCTTGGACTCAGTGCTGGTTCGTTTGGAGGGCAATTGAACTCTGGTGCAGTCTGATGCTGCTGACTGGTCAAAGAGCTGAGTTTTTATCTTATTTTAGGAACTTAGGAGCAGTTAAGCCATTCAGTCAAAGTTTCCAGAGAGATCTACGTGAATTGGGAAAGTGAACCAGCTTTATGATAACAAAACCAAGAATTTACCCTGAAGTTAACCCCAATCCAGCTTCAGAGTACAGGGCCCTGGTCAAATGTTGTATGACATCTTGGTTTGTACAACACTGATTGAATCTATCTATCTATCTATCTATCTATCTATCTATCTATCTATCTATCTATCTATCTATCTATCTATCTATCTATCTATCTATCTATCTATCTATCTATCTATCTATCTATCTATCTATCTATCTATCTATCTATCTATATATATATATATATATATATATATATATATATATATATATATATATACATTTACTCATGCTTTGCAAAATGCCAAATATTGTCAATACATGGACAAAGGTTAAATGGGGTTTAGCTGGTTAGGGCTCTTAGAGATTTTCAGAGTGCTTCTGTGGCTCGCGTGGAGCTCAGGCCAATATATTATGTAGCCCCCCTTTCCCTATCTCCATGTTTCCTTTCTGCTTACCACATCTCTCTATTAGAAACACAGAAAAACAACAAAACATCTGAAAATGGGGAAAAGGAAAGAAAAGATTTTCAGGTAAATCTACTGTAAAACAACGCACTTGACTCACACCTGTGGGTCTTGTTGACACCTGTGACCTCTGACATTTCGCAGGCTCTCAGTTGTGTGGAAAAGCTCCCAGTGCTTTAGTTGAAGACAGTTCTAAATACCAGACTGAGAAGAAAAATCCAGCCAGCCATCTTCAGGATGATGCTGGTCATGTTGCTGTTGTCCAGCGCTGAAAGAATCCTATTTCCTTTCATAATCCGTGGTCCTTTTCTTGTCTGTCATGCATGAACAGGGATATGAGCTCAGAGCCTAAAACCCAAGCCTGGTAGCTTGTTAGGCTTCTGCTAATAAGTGGATTAGTGGATGGGACTGTCAGAGGAGATGATGTTACACATTTAGTAAGACAATCAGACAAATCCACACAGAATGTTTAATTAATGTTTGAGTTTTCTCACTGGATATAAGACAACCAAACAGTTTTCAGTTTCAGGAAGGGCGGCAGAGCGGGAGTGGAGAATCAAGTAAAATAAAGCTACAAAAGATCTTTGGTTATGACATCAAGACTGGTGATCATGAAAGCTAAAATGTTGTTGGACTGGATCGGGACAGTCTAGAAGAGGATGGTGGACAGTCTCAACCCACTGTACAATCAACTTTAGGCAAATGGAAGACTTCAAACATTGTCTTTTTGCCGACAACTTCAAGACTCCACAACAAATCCTGGATTCTGTTGTTAGGTGGAATAAATAATATATCTTATGTTACCTCCATAATTTATTTAGTTTCTAAAGTTGAGCTTGACATTTTGTTTTTGATTTATTTAATTTATTTATTGTTGTTTTTTATTGTACTTTGTTCCAGATAGTCTTTAAAATAAATGTTTGCTGTAAATTTCTTTATTCTAGATATTCTGGTCTGTACAGCACTTTACGGCAGCTTCTTGATCTGACACTGTGGACTCTTATGATAAAATCCTCTAAAATAAAAAAGAGTATTGCAGTTATTTGATCAAATTTTTTTTATCAACAAATAAGATAAATTTTACTGGACACATGACTGTGATTTTTAAAAACTGTTTGTTATTATTACTGTAACTCTTATTGCTATTAGTTTTTTATTTTTATTTTTATTTACTTTTTAATTCTGCCTTTATGTCTTTCAGGATGAGTTTTTTTGTTCCCCACATATTGTGCCATAAATCAAACATGTTGATAACTCTCAAGTCCAAATGGGTTCTTTCTTTGAACTTTGCCCTTTCACAGTGACTTCCACAAGAATGGTGTGTATTCAGTGAGCGATTGAACATGTGGCTGCTCTGCTCTGGGACAGGGGTAAGCTGCTCTGAGAATATAGAAGATTACTGCCTCAAATCCCAGCTCCTCATGACTGTACATCTTAAACAGCTTTACCTCTGCATAAAACCCCTGGGTCATTACAAACTGCTCTTTCTACCCATTCCCTCAGATTTCTAATCTGCTTTAAAGTCAGAAGAGACAACAGAGGTGAGCGGTGGGGGTCTAATTAACATGTTTTGGGAGAAATAATGAGCAGTGAAAGACCTCTTGACTCAGATTTAAACTGCACTGACACATTAACACCAGACTCTGTGCTCTTTATTTTTTTCCATTCAAACATGTTGCCAACAACATGAAGATTTCAAAGACCTGCTCTGCCAGAGTAAATTATATGATTACCTGGCAGCACAGGACAGGAGATCTTAGACATAATGTCAATTGATGCATTCTGTTTAACGTGGAATTTCGACCACAAACAATACAGCAATTATTTACTTTATTTCAAAAACTTGCATGCTAGTCCATACAGGTGTTTGTGGCGGGAGTGACACGCTACAAGCCTTTTTCAGGTTATATGCAGGAATCCTGAAGTTAATTTAAATAAACTTCTCTAAATATTTCAAGACCTCATCGCCACTTTAAGTTGAAATCAGCAAAAAAACCTTTAGAGTTGTAGTGCAGCACAGTGGCAGAGTGGTTAGCACTCCAGCCTCACAGCAAGTAGGTCCTGGGTTTGATTCTGTGTCTGTGTAGGTTTCCTCCGGGTACTCCGGTTTCCCCTAAAGACATGTACAAAATAGGACTCTAGATGAAAATGAGCTGTTAAGGTATAATGTGGTACAAGCATCTCTGCTTCGACTTAATGTACATCACACGCTGTCCAAAAGAAATAAATTAATCTAAAAAAAAAAGAAAAGTTTGCGAATAAATGTATAGAGCATAACCATACAACAGAACTCAGATAAGCACTGAAGAAACAAAGCTCAAAAGAATAAATTAAACGAGTAACTCTCATACAAGTCGATAATTCTTCAGAAAGTGGTCAAATAAAAGGTATGACATCTGATTAGTGTATGTGGCCCATAATGTCTGCTTCGATACTATAAAACAACAGAAACCACGTGAATGGAAATATTGGACAGAAAGAACTAATAACAACAATAATAGTGTGTTAAATAATACAATTTTAGCTTTTTTCATTGTTGAATCACTTCCTTACTTGTCATTTCCTTTCCTCCTAAAGATCCGATTTGCCATCTTCCACCTGACTCAGGTGAGGACAAGCAGTGGTAACCTGGCCTGGTTCTAGTAGCATCTCTTTCCTGGAGCTGGAGACTTCAGTGAGTCCAGACCCAGTCCTTCTCACTCAGGCCTGAGCGGCACATCCACCTGATCACAGCAGGACACTAAACGCTGCGTTAGCCACAAAAAGCAGCGCAGACTTTTTGAGCGATAACAGAAGAAGTAAGCCATGTTTGGACTTTCCTGAGCTGAGCTGGACAACACAGACCGACAGCACGTGCAGTTAACAGGCGTTTACCCTCTGGAGGGAGTTTAGGAGCTGATGAGACACATGAGAGCAGTCCTGGATAACTGTGGAGACTGAGGGACAAACAGGGAAGTAAGTACTGCTGAACTGTTGTCCTTGTATTTAGTCTACTGTCATTGTGACTGATTTATCAAAGAATGGAGCGAATGAACACTGTTTAACCGCATGAAGGACATAACGACTGTTTTTACTCAAAGACAATAGCATGTAGCATCTCACTGAGTAGATTGTGTTAAGTCCTCATGTCTATTTGCAAAACAAGGACGAGCTCGGCTTTACTCATCTTTACTCACCTGCTCCCTGCCCAGACTGCTTCCTGCAGTAGATCCACGATTGAATCCTGCAAGGTTTTGTCTGTTTGTCCCATAATTTATTATTTATTTATCCATCCACGCGCTGGATGTTGTGATTCTTGTGTCAGGTTATGGCCTGATCAGAGTCTGTAAACACAACTTCCTTCTAACAAAACTTTCATTTTCAACTTTGAACAACATAAGTGTCTATTACCGACATAAATGAGTGTCCTACTCACATTTTCCAAAGCACGCTGTCAACAGAAAAGTTACTCCGCTCCATTAGATGCCAACAAATCAGTGACAATGTGTTCAGGTGAAAAGAGAAAGTGGGAAATCTGAGAAACTTGCGAACACAAAACTCTGAAAAGGGGAAAACTTGTGTTTTCTTTGAACCTCTTGGGGTCTACTTGTTGGCTCTGTTGGCTTGTGAGTCGTTAGCTAAATAAGTCTTACATGGGCACTAAAAATAGCAAAATATTTCCAGTAACTTAATACTTTTTGGGCAGTTAGGTCAAATCTGTTCACAAGCACATTCTGGTCTGTTAACTTAATCTGATTTACTGTTTAACCTGCTGTTGATCAGATGCTGTTGTAGTGAAGCAGTGACTTTGAATAGTTCAGAGAATCTGTGCAGCTCTAATACTCTGTCCTTTTCTGCCTCCGCCAAAATAAAGGTTTCAGCTGCTGTCAAATGGCAAGGCTTTTATTTTGACAGTATCACAGGAGGTGTAGGGCTGCCATAAATGGTACCTTTACATCGTTACATGTGTGTACATAGTTTTGCTGTTGAACATAAACGAGATATATGTAAACCTTATCACCAAGAGAATTGTAAGCATCACAAGCCGGCAGCAGACACTTCCATCCATCCTTCTTCTAGACACTTATAACACCTAATAAAAGTATCATAAGAGTTTGACTTTACACTGTCTCTCATAACCCAGACGTTTACAGCCACATAGAGCAATGCAACTGTCCTGCAACATAAGAAGACTAGTGTGGTCCTGTGGATTTGAGTGGGGTTTCAGGAGCCAGTACCCAATTAAACTGCCTCTGGACCCAATGGATAGACATATAACCAATTAGAGAAACAAAGCATTGCAGTAAGCCTGCCCCGTTTTAGACAAACAGTTACAATTGGTCTGATGTGAAAATGGCTGTGAAGGTAAAGAATTCAAGTCTCAACTTTTGAATTGGGGAGAATGGTTCAAAGCAAATGTTTGGGACAATAAAGCTCCATGTGGCTTCAGTTAATTTTGAAACACTATTAAGACAAGGATGCTGTGTTTTGTGATGGTGGGAGTTTAAATGATTGATTGAAGCATGGCATCTCGCTGATGAGCCTCCGGCCTCAAAAGAAGAATTCAAGCATTTTCCACAATCCTAATGTTTTTGAACTTCTCAGAAATCACAAGATGTTATTATCAGGTTGGACTGATGATCCACAGGGAGCTGCAAACAGAACAAAGCAAAGTAGTTCATAGGCTAAAGAAACGTGTGACCCAAATAGGAATTAAAGGGGCTGTATTTAATGCAGAAAACGACCAATATTCTGTAATGTCCAAGAAATAGAGGAGAGGGTCTGGATGTTTGTCTTCACTGTTGGCTGCAAACATCAAATATAGTTATACAGTTCCCTTTTTGGGGGATGCTTTGGACTTCTTTTAGCAATCTACACTTACATTGGAAATGATATATTTTATTGCTGTATTGTTTGAGGTAAATGAGCTACTGCTTTTGCTGACTGTAAATGATTATGTTCACTGCAAAAACTGAAAGAAAGATGGCCAAAATTAGTCACTCACTCCCTCCTTCAGAGAAAAATGAATGTAATAAAGTCAAAACTTACACAAGACCCCTTTAAAAGAAAACAAATTTAAAAAGTGAATGTGTTACATAAATGTTAGAATCAAAGCAGTGATGGAAAACGTTACTGGAAGGAAAAACTTTATTCCTGAAAAGCAGTTCATTTTGACACAACACAGTGGTCTTTAATGTGTTCATTATTGCTGTGACTGACACCGATGACGTCTCATACCTCACCGTAACCTGAAACATGTGTTGTTGTCACGCTAAAGATCATCTGTTACACCTCATTGTCCAAGCAGAGGCTCCCTGTTACACGTACCGTCTCATTCACTCAACATTCGTCATCCTCAACCTACTCCTCTCTGCTCTGACCAGAGGAATTTGTTAATGACTGATGTTATACCTTTGTCACCTCACCTCACTTGCTGCTGCTACTGCCGCACCACACTTTCAACACTTTCTTTTCTTGGCCTCCCACTGTGTGCTTTATTTATGTCACTTAGTTTGATAGCTGTATTATGTGAATTGATTGTTGGCATGATCACATCCATTTAATTCTTTTTTTATCTTTTCTTTTTTAAATGTCACCTACATGTCAGGACAGCTCCCAGTACACTCCCATTCTCTACAATTATAGTGCATCCGTCAGACCCAATATACGTCATCCAGACTTCCCTTGTATCTGGCTTAAGTGTGAGCTTTAAGGTTTTCTGTCAAGAGATCCACTTTATTACTGGTATCACTTTACAATAAGACTAATAAACCATTTTTAAAGTCTTGCAAGATTCATGCATTGACCTATGTAGTGTTGGTTGTGTTTATTTAAAGGCTTTAAAAGCATATAATCACATCACTATAACACTTAAACATTTAAAACTTAATTAAACACAGTGGGAGAAGTCATAGGTTCCTTTACTCCCCTTTCCAGACTTATTTACTTACCGTATTTTTCGCACCATAAGACGCACTTTTTCTTCACCAAATAGTGGGAGGAAAAGTGCCTGCGTCTTATGGTCCGCAGGCACTTAAGACGCAGGCACCATAAGACTGCCGCTCCGAGTTGCAGAGCGGCAGCGGGTCCCCCGGGACCTCCCGTGTCCCTGGAAACTGCATCATCCCTCCCCGCAGAGTATGTGAGCGGTGCGAGTGGGAGCGGAGCTAGGTGCGGAGTTGTGTGATTTTGCCAGGTGCAAGGAGCGGAGTTTTTAAATGTTGGAGCGTTGTGACTTTCTCCTGCTCCGAAACGCTCCACTATCGCTCAATTACCAATCACGAGCCAAGAGTCCCTGCATCTTCTGATCAGACACTGGTGTTATAAAAAAAAAAAAATACCCAGGAGCGAAACGAGGCGTATAAGGGCGGAGTGGGGGAAGGAGCGAGGAGCGGAAAATTGTACACCCAGAGCGGAGCTTGAGCGGAGTAATTATGAAATACTTTGAGCGTGGAGCGCAAATTCTTCCCGCTCAGCTCCGCTCACATACTCTGCTACCCCCGTGTCGCTTTGCCTTACCGTAGTGGCAGAGCGGCAGCGGGTCCTCCCTCATGCTGCTGTACTGTGTCACCGCCGTATGCTATTGGAGGATAGCATGTAGTAGGCGGTGTTACAGTACACAGCAGTGCGCATGCCCTTCACTCCAGTCATATAATTCAAATATTATTCTGTTATACTTTATTAAATATTTTATTACACTATTTGGTTCAGAATATTTTTTTTCCTATTTTTCTCCTCTAAAAACCAGGTGCGTCTTATGGTCGGGTGCGTCTTATGGTGCGAAAAATACGGTAATGACTAACTGACCTGTTTATTCAAAAAACAATAAAACTTGGTTTGAAAACTGAAAAGTTGTTTCCTTAACATAGCTGGTTCCCTATTGAGATATGTGGGGTCATGTAACAGAGGAATCCAGCAATTGCAAAAATATGCAATTAACACAAAAATAATTGGATAAATGCGAGGGAGAACACTTTCATGCAGTGGTCGGTGGATGACACTAAATGCTAGGTGCTATGCCCAAATTTCAACATGAACTGGATTTCTGAGTGAAAACCAAGTTCTTAACAAGCTAAGTGTTATGGGTCAGAGACTGGCCTACCACATTCCCGGGGCTCTTTACTGCTGTATTTAGCGGCAGTGATCAAACGTTTTCTTAAAAAAAAAAAAAATCCAGACCTATAGGTTTTGAGCAGTTTTAGACCAAAATCTACCCTCCCTTTCCTCTCTAGAACATTTAAAAAAGTAGTTGCAAATTAAGTTCCAGTCTGCTGTTTGAGCCCACCACAGCTCAGAGATAGCACTTACCCAGGGTCTTCTCTCAGTACTTGTATTGTGAGACCTGACCGCTGCATTTTACACCATTACATTTTATTATCAAGACAGGAACAAGTAAAAGGCATTAAAGTTACTGCATTAAGATTTATTATCTCAGTTTTTTTTGTGTTCGTCCCACCCTCTCACCAAAGTTGGTTAGGGAGTTCCCCAAGGTTGTGTGCTTGGACCATTGCACCTATTGATAATATTAATAGAAATCTCTATACATTTTTACTGTACCACAGACAACACACAATAATACTTATCAATAGAACCAGGGAAACCAATAATGTAAATAACTTCAATTCAGTCAAAATTTAAATTTTCCATTTTAAACTCAGTTGAGTTACTTGGCCCCAAAGTATAAGGTACTATTGTTATTGTGTCTGCTTGATGTGATTTCTTAATTATTTTCACTGTAATTAACAGTGTTAGTGGTACCAGATAATAAAACATCCGAAAAGTTCTGACCTTAGGGTAGGGTTAAAGCTGCACACAGTGGGAGCCAAGTCCCCCCTGATACTTCCTGTGTTCACTCTGAATCAGTCTGGCACCTCATTGATTTCAGCTGCATATAATGATAGATTGGGCTTTGATGTAACAGTATGACCCTAAAGCACTGTTTACACAACAACAGTTTTCTGAAAATAAAAAGAAATTCACACATATGACATTGAAATAATCCTTGTAACATGGATCAATCATGCCAGGAGAAGGCAGTGTGGTGGGAATCAATCTTTTTCTGGAGAAACTCTAATTAACCAGCATTGCTGTTTGTTGTTTTGTTGTAACCCCAAATAGTAGTGGTACAAGTGACACAAAAAGCACAAATCCATGAGGACTTTCATCTTTTCAAACTGCGCAATGCATTTTTATGTTGATATTACATGCCCCATTAAAAAAAAAAAAAGATTACATAGTTTTCTTTCAAAAGTTTGTGGTTCCAAAAATGCTGCAGACATATAAATAAACACATAAACCGGTTCTTGCCAAAAACATCTTATGCTTGAACAATTCTTGTGTAAACAACTAATATTGTTGTATGTTTAGTTTGTGCTGTAGCAGCTCAAGTGTAACATAATGGATCAGAACAAATTGAATATGGATTTTGGTCACTGGTTACACTGTACACAGCTATCTAATAAGAACACTCAGGCATGACATGTAACATGTTGTAACGTCAAGTTGAGTATGGTTAAATGTGGTTAAACAGCAATATGTGTAAAATTCAGCCCTTTCATGTCCTAAACTAAAGCCTCATGTTGAACACTTGTCGGTAATATTTCTGTTGTTTTCGCTGCTGCTTTTAAAAGAGGTCAGTGCATGGTTTTTGAGTTAATAGGTTTGGACCTGTCTTGTATTTGACTTCTGAACTGCACTATGAACCTGCAGCCAAAGCCAACACTGATCAAGGCACATGTAAAGTCACTGTGAAGCACCTCTGTTGCCCGGATCTCAACTGAGTATAGCTTGTTTTCTGTAGCTTGTTTTATAGACATTTAAAGATTTCTTTCAATAAATAACACAAATATATCCATACATCATATATAGATAGATAAACATGTATACTCTACATGCATTTCATATAATTTAATTAATTTATATATACATTCGCCCCCAAAATCCTTGAGTTCTGGAAACAGCAGTGCTGAGTCAGTGTGTGGCAGTGAAATGTCACAATGAAGGACCCAGACCTTTTCAGCGGAAGTATCCTTAACTCCATTGACACATAATCCTGTCATGGAAATAATATCCAAAAAGATCCTATACAGTATTCCAAACAGGAAGTAGAGATCCAAAGTGGTGTTTTAACCCCGGGGGCGTTTCCTCGATAACGCACAAACACAAGATGTGTCTATGCGGATCCACCTCCAGCCGACAGAGTTTTGGAACTGAGTCAGTGCTCGGACAAACGTCTGTGTGGTCTTACACTGCGAGTTCCAATTTTTGTTGTCGATGCCTCTGCAGCCTCCCTTTGACGGGCTCTGACAGTGCGTCTCAAAAAAGAACTGTTTAATGTCCACCTTGTTATCGGTTTTAAATTTAGCCATGACGGTCACCAGAGAGCCCCGGTCGTCCACCGCTTCGGTCTTGTTCGTGACCCAGCGGCTCTGACTGTCGCACACTGAATACTCCCCCCTGTAGCTCCGATGCTCTGCGTGACGTTTATTCCTGGTCCTGTTTCCTGCCTGTGCCCCGTCAGATGTCACAAAGTCATCCGAGAGGTACAGGGGCGGGGGCTGCAGCGGGGGCCGGTCGCTCAGCAGCACTCGAGGTGAATGGTATCGTTTGTGTTGCCGGAGGAGCTCTGAGTTCACCATCATTACGCCCTGGTCTAGTACGTCCTTATTAGCCCACTGCTTCTCCTCGTCGCCCCCTAGCGGTTGGTCCAGAGGCAGAGGTGGGAGTGTGTCCTGTAGCTGGGCATCTCTGCTCCTGCTCTGTCCGTCCTGGTTGGTTTTGGCCTT
Source organism: Perccottus glenii (assembly GCA_024416835.2). Classification (NCBI taxonomy): domain Eukaryota; kingdom Metazoa; phylum Chordata; class Actinopteri; order Gobiiformes; family Odontobutidae; genus Perccottus; species Perccottus glenii. Next base: position 11,946,159 of record CM044547.2, on the reverse strand, counting down.
GCCTTTGGTCAGGTCGGCCTGTAGCAGCTGGATGATGAGGGAGTTGAGGGGGTCCACACTCGGCTGCTGCTGCTCCTGACCGCTGCTGTCCATGTTGGTCGCCTGGATGCCATAGAGGTACACGAGGACCATCACGTAGAGCAGGATCAACATCACTAGATTCACCTGTAGGACCTCCACACAAAAAGAGGACATAGTTTAAATTAAGCTCTTGTATAGCTCTTCTATTCTATACAAATAATTGTAAAAAAAAAAGTCTGGTCTGTCTAGATTTGAATTGATTTCTGTACAGAAATACATCCAATCAGAGAAATGGAGCATTGCATTTCAGAATAATGATTATGATGCTTATGATTATGGTTATGATTATGGTTATGATGCTCTGACAGGATTTCTACTGAGTCAAAATGTTTGTAGGGAAGGAATTCTACATGCAGCTCTTATCAATTACAGAGAATAGAAAAAACATTTTACAGTTGAGCCCATTGTTATATGGTTTGAGACACATTCACTAACTGCATTGTGAGCCAGGTAACATGCAGCTCTTGTGCGGGGATTGGGGTTTGATTTTCCACAATTTAGCCACAAGGGTCACCTTTGTGCCGGTCCTAACCCAAGGGTTTGTAAAAAACAATACCAGACTAAATATCCCAGACCAATACCAGACTAATACGCAGATACGCGTGGTGACCCCTGAATGAAGCAGTTAAAATAATTTGTTGTATTGTGAAGCTGATCAACAGTGTTAATTTAGGGGCGTGTGTCCAATTGCTTCTCCCTGTTCTTGGAATGTGTTCTTCCAAAAGAGCAGATTTCTGTTTAAAAAAATTGCAAATCTTTCCAAGTGGGTCTTAAGGCTTAAGAGTTTTTTTTTCTACATAAATAAACATTATTGAGTAAAGCCACAACATTGAACCAAAAAAAGATCACAACATTTTATTGTCTCCGTGCCCAGGCCAACACCTTCCTACACTGAGGACCTGAAACCACAAATACAAATCTGCATACCCCTCAAGCCTCCAGTGACCCATTCCAGGATAAGAAAGTAATAAATGTCTTGTGAGATTAACAAAGCTCAAAGAAAAGTGTTACACTGCTGTGATCTTACTAGAAGTCAAGGCCCAACAAGTCAAGGCCACAACATACATTTTATAATTATTATCCAAATAAATGGGCAAATTAAATAAAATCATTGTAATTACACTAAACCTGCATTCACAATAATCATTTGTGGAGACTTTTTACATGAACTATGTTACCGCAGCACAAATACCAGGCGTTATTTAGGGGAAACTACGAGCTGCTACTTGCACTAAATTCCAGGCGGCTGTAAATGAGGCGCAATTAAGTATGAAAGAAGCACATGGTACAGATGAAACAATCAAACAAATGACTATCATATACTGTGAGTCACTGTAGGGCAGTGTTTTTGGTGTATTTTAAGGTCAAGGTATTGTTCCATATTGGAAAGACATTCTGTAAAATGTACCACTTTGTTATAAACAGTGCACTGTGTACTTTCTCTCCTAACCATGACTTTTTTTTATTACTCTGAGTCTCTTGTTGAAGCAGGTTCAGCCAGAAACACAGCACTGGCACGTGTCCTACTTTTAAATTTTTTTTTTTTTATCAATGACAAGCAGAACCATAGGGATAGGTAACCTACTCCCAACAGTAGGTCATTGTCAGCACAATTTTGAGAAGCAGATAGGAGCTAAGACAAGTTTTTGTGTTATACATGTTTGCTAGTGGGACCATTGAAAACACACTTTTACAACAAGTAATGCTTCCAAAAGTATTAATAAGTATTACAGATAATTGTACATGAGCTTATTGTTCAGGACTGAAATGTTAATAACAATGTTTAAAACTTAATTGTAGTTATTAATGTGGAGTGATGCTTTGCTAAAAAGAATAGAGTGTAGTTATTATAAAGTGTCACATTTATTTGCGTCCTCATATGCATTACCCGACAAAACTCCGAAACTCTCCAGTCTAAAACCTCATTGTGGCTAAAATATCCTCTATGGACCACACACATGTTTGAAAATACATTTTCACTGGCTGTATTTACAGCAGAACATGGTTTAGACTTGTTCCTATCTGCTTCTATTTAGAAAATAAATGACTGATCTGAAAGCACTTAATTTGATCACTTTTTGTAAATACTTGATAGACTGGGATAGTAATGGGCGATATGAACGATATGCGATATAAATGATAAAAAATTGGCATACGATAGAGATTTTAATTCTATTGCACTACCGCGATAATACATGTTGATGACGCAATTTCCCGCAAAATTTACAGCCACGAGCTGCAGCTTGAAACATGGCTGAAAGCGAAACGGAGGAGCTGGTGAAAAAGACGCAACATCCATTATTTGGACGTAATTCGGATTTAAGCCGTCTGACGTGCAGCAGCAAATTATACTCTGTAGAGTGTGTGGGGCAACAGTTCCGGCTAAGAGAGGTAGAGCTGGCAAGCTGGTATTCAGTAACATGTTTCGTTTTGAGGTAGTACAACAGATTAGTCGTGTTACCTCTCCGTGAAGTCTCCGTGAAGACTTCACGGAGCTAGCATAGCCAGGCAATGCAGCCAAAGAGCGAGCGAGCGGCGAGAGAGAGAGCGGCGCAGCGAGCGCGAGAAGCGGCGAGAGCGAGAGAGAGAGAGATTAAATTAACATATAAAATCTTACGTTTGTCAACAGAAAAAGTGTGAAAGATCCCAATTGACCGTGCTGTTGCTTTATGCAAGAAGATTGTGAGTTCCTTTTCAGGAATACAGGAATAACATTAAAAAATACATTTAGCAGTTTGGCTTTCCTTAGGATCTATGTAACCTGTTCTGAAATGATTCTATTATAATTTATATATCGCAATATATATCGTTATCGCAAGAGGCTGCAATGTATATCGCAATATGGATTTTTGGCCATATCGCCCATCCCTAGACTGGGATATTTTTTTCTTGTACATTGCTCTTTTAAAGTCAAGAGTTTAGTATGTGCAGATGTGCCACAGATGTGTACTGTAGCACGTTTAATCCCAACAGGATGTGTCCTGAAGTCAAGTCAAGTCTAAGAAAACTTGACTAATGCTTAGTCATTTATTTCCATATCCTCCAGCTGCCATGAACCTCCTGTTGTCCATTAAACTAAGTCATTAATGAGACACATTTCCACTGCCATGTTTTACTCCCAGTCATTTTTGAAAACATTAAACACTAACTACCATTTGCACAGTGTCAGGCACACATTATGTAATTATGGAACGCAACAAGCAGTTACAAATAAAAAAACAGGAAGTCTCAAAAGCATCAAAATACACAGTGAAGTCAAGCTCGAGTAACCTTTTTTAGATTACTGTCCTTGTAAATATGTGTCTGATGTTATGTTTTGTGGCTACATCACAGACACTTGACAAACTGTCCAGCTGTTCAAGTTTACGAAAATCTCCAAACATATTCGCAATACAGCTACAGAAGAACTCAAGCAAGTAAAGGTTAAAATGAAGGGTATTAAACAGACTTGTTCTGGTTTGATGATGCAGAGACAAAGACATCTGTTCAGCAATGTGACCTTAAAACCAGCCACTCTGTCTACTTTCAGTGAGTATCAGTCCAATAGGACCTACATGACTATATGGACAAATATTTCCTCACTTATGTGACTTTCTTTGGTTTAGTGCAATTAGTCTCTTTTATCTTTTGACATAATTTCTACATGTCTTTCACAAATGACAGGGATCACTTTACAAAAACCACACACTATAAAGCATTAGTTGTGTGTTTGTCTGGATAAGCGGCTGTTGTGATCCTTCATGGTGTTAATCCATGTCAGGGCACGATGATCCGTTTCAAGATCAAACTCCCGTCCCAGCAGGTAGTACTCTCCAATACCCATTTGATTGTGAGGCCCTCTTTTTCAAAGGCAGAATACCTGGTCTCTCGTGGTTGGAGTTTGCGACTCAAGTAGAGTATTGGACGCTCTTCCCCTGGTTCTCCCTGGGCCAGGACTGCTCCGAGGCCTACCATGAAGGGTCACAATAGCTGCTTAACCAGATGGTACCTGGTCCTTCAGCCATTCAGATTCACTGTCCGACACCATGCAGGCAAGATGAATGTGGTGGCCGATTACCTATCCAGGTTGCCCCACAGTGTCAACCTCCCAGAGGGGAGGGGTGATGTGACGAAGCACATCCGTCTGTGATCGCGGGCAGTGCGACGGCTTACACATACACATACACATACACATACACATACACACCTTTTCTTTTTCCGACTAGCCATCCCACTTCTGGCACCATCTGTTAAGGTTCTCTTTAAATATACAGGTGTAGTCAGAAACTGTGTGTCAAGAGGTGTTTATTGTGCCAGTTACAAAGTGCAACAAGAGTCCAAAAATCCCTTTAAATGGTCTCAGCAGGACCCACCGCCATTGTAACTGGCTGTCCACTCACCAAGGACTGAAAAACACTGGGCTTTAGTTTTTTTTAAATACTAAATAAAGAAAGAACTTTGATTGCCCCCTGACATCAACTCATCCACAGTGTATCAACTCAATACACATAATAAATACCACAAACACAATAGGACAAAAGGGAAAAATACATAGAAATGTAATTAATGCCTCTAGTCATGTGATGAGTGCAACCGCGCGAACACAACACATTTAACGCACCAGGAAGTTATGGCCCGGTTTGACCACGCTGCCCCCACACGGGGAAAAAAAGTGAGTCTCTGTGGGTTCTGCATGTTTGCATGTATGGTTGGAACGATGAACAAACACTTCCACGTGTGCACCCTTGGTTGCGTTACAACGGCAGGGAGGAGGAAAAAGAAAAGGTGTTAATTGTGACGTTACTTAATACATAAATGAACCGGGGTAAACGAGCGAATGAGTGAAAGCATGTATATATGTGTATGTGTAGGCCGTCCCACTGCCCGCGATCACAGACGGACGTGCTCCATCACAAACAACTTAAAGTAACTTCATTATTTACAAAATATTTCTTCTAAATTTAAAATCACGTTATATCAGGTCAATCAAGTTTAAAAGGCTGATAATGTTTCAGTCTTAAATAATAAGCTCACGTATAGATAGTTAGATAGTTCAGCATAAATAAAGCCTTTTATTTATTACTTAATACAGTAATTACATATTTATTAATGTGTAGTTATTATAAAGTTTTACCAGGGCTCGCAAAATTTTTATAAAGTTTTCTTAAATTGCCATTAAGAGGGTGGGAGCATTATAATAATTATTATATTACTACATTTTTATAACCATTATGCAAAATGAATGTTGTTTTTAATGATCTTCAGATCAAACATGTACCAGTCCCAAAAACAATTTTGCCTTTTTTGGGCTTCTTTACATATTACTAAATTATTATGTGAAGACCAGATATAATTAACAGAGGACCGTATTTGGCCTACAGACCACAGGTTGGACACACTTGGGCTTTACTCTCACTGGCTTCAGCAAAGACATACAACAGACTCATGACCAAACCACATTAATGTCTCTGAGACAACGACAGGCCACAAACAGCAGCTGGACTTAAGTCAGGCCCTCGTTCTGAAATAACGCTCAGAGATATTTCAGACATGAACCTAAAAGGCACCTCGTTTAAAGTTTAGCCTCTTACTAACAGTAGTAATTATTCAAGGCTTCCCTTACCCTTCTGTAGGTTAACGAGACATTTGGTTGTTGTATGTCCACTTTGTATGAGTACGGGACAGCCCCAGCTCGCCAGATCTGCTTTGAAGAGACCTCGACAGTGTGTGAAGGGAAAGAGACTGAGCGAGTATCGACTGAACTGAAACACTATTTTTACACTTCTCAAGAAACTCAAACTCGTAAAGGAGTGGACCAGACGCAGCAGCTCTAGACTCTTGTTGTCCTCAAAGGGTTGTACTCTGTGTAAAGTAAACTCGTTTTTGATGCACACAGTGTGACAGGCAGCAAGACACAGGTTGAAGCTGACTCGAGTCACACACCATGACTTTGAAACAATGTGTGAGACATTGTACATTTTAAAGCATCATCCCAGTGCACTGCAGAACTGCGGGAAATAGAATGTTTTACTGACTGCATTTACATAAAAAAACTGTAAATGTTCATAACCAAGTGGGACACCACTTGGTTATGAACATAATGCAGTGTGTTTACCAGCAAAAATAAAGACATTGTTATTTTATGCTCCTTTACACTCGTTTATGCACAGATCTGGAACGTTTTGCAAAAATGTCTGTTAAAGTTTGCCTCACATCAACAGGTTACAGTCTCATATTTACAGAACTTTTTGAACTTTTTTTAGCTAATGCATAACACCACTATCTGTTTTTCCGTCAATATACAGAGATACGTTTTCGTGGTTGTAGCAACACTCTTTAGTGTCTTGGGTCTGAGACAGAGACTGAGGAAACAGCAGCTGATACTGTTCAGAGCAAGACTCAAGTCAAAATACTCACAATAAACTGTTCATATGCTGCATAATGATGATGACTGATATTTAATATAATTAGATCATTATTGTAATATCATGTGTATAAAAATATAGGCTACATTATAATTGAAATGAGATTATTATTGGCTATATTACGAATACTTTACTATACTATGTTATGTTACTATGCTAACCCTATGTTATAAGACAACATTTATAAACCTTATATTAAAATACATCTTTGCCACAACAAAGTGATGCCCGCATGCTTAGTTTGGCACATGTTTTAACGCCTGACACAACCCTGTACCTAAGCGTGGCCCTGGCACAAGGGTTTGACACAAATCAATTTTTTCCTTCCTGCTGTTAATACTAGAGACATAAAATTATACTGACATTGTGGCTTTAAGGAAGTTTGACCTCAGCACATATTTCAGGGCATGGATTATATTTAAGTTAAAAAAAGTTACAGCGTGATCAGTGAAAGTCAGAGTGTGCTCATTGTTGAGTTCTGTCAAGGTTAAAGACTGTACTGACAGATGATAATGTTTAGTAATACAATATGATATTTACTGAAGTGCAACCACAGATTGTGAGGAGATTAAAAAGTCCACCTGCTTCAAGGAAACCTTCTGTCACAATCTGTATGTGTCCTGTTTGGAACTATTCTTGATTATTCAAAGATGATTACTATACACAATAAGCTTACAATATAATGTCAAATCAAAGGACATTCTCTGGTATTGTAAGTGTTTCTTTGCTCTTACAGACCCGTGCGCATGCTCATTAAGAATATATATGTCGCAGAAAATATGGATCAGAAACACAAGACCTGATTAATGTTAGAAAAAGAAATATAGACTGGTGTGTTTGTTTAATATAGTGATAGAGAACCATATTTTCATGACATTATGTTGTGTATTTCTAGGATGAGGATGTTAAAAAAGTTGTTTTTGCATAATGCAGAAAGGAAAAAGCTTATAAACGAGACATAAATAAAAGTATATAAATATATATTTATTACTCAGAATGGATTGACGACTTCAGGGCATTTGTTAAAACTGTGGTCATGTGCAGCTTACTATCTACTTCCTTATTTACAATTACAGCTATTGCTGTAAACTAAAAAATGTGCAAAATGTTCTGGTGTTTTGCCGTGGCCTGAAGTTGCTTATTATCTCTCCATTTAATTATCAAGTTTATTTTTAAAGGCCCAATTAAATATCAATCCTATATATACAGTATACAGTATTCACAAGCAGCAGATAAAAAACTATACACTTTTTAACACCAGACCCTTGGCTTTTGAAATGAACTTGTTTGCCTCGACTCTTCAGGATGTTTACAAGAATCTGCCGCCTGCCCGCCAGCGCTCAGCTTCACACTAAAATGGATAATCGCTCAAGGAAAATATATTTTTCATGTGACAATCAGATGGTACCGCAAATTTAAAATAGTCGTAGAACTGGGTGAAACTGGAAACTCCAGGGTTTGTGGGCCTCGTCGCTTTCTACCAGCTCAGCTCTTACGTGACTATCTTGTTTAGTTCATCCTTGGTCAGAAAGTTATGCCAAGAATTAAAACATAGCACTGATCCAACCTTTGTTTTAAAACCAACACCTGTTTTAATGAGGTGCTAGATCAGGCACGTCTTACTATACTTTAATTACATCCACTTTATTAAAACAAACAGAAGAGCTTCCAAATCCAATGTTGGCATGCTACACCAGACCAGGATCTGCTGCCAGCTTTGTGTGAGGTTTTTGAATAAAACTTTATCAAATCTGGCTCATACCTTTATATTTGCAAATAGAAAATAACTGTAGCTGTGCCAAACCATAGCTCCTTTTGAGAGAGTTTATTGTTGTTTACTGTCTGGAAGTGAGATCCATTTTTTTGGAGCTTCCCCAGCTTTTGACTGAACACGAGGTATGACAAGGAGACCAGCTGCTGAGAAACGGAGAGCTCTTGTCGACTCGTAAGGATTCAGTAGAGTACTAATGGAGAGAGGATTTGTTACCCAAGAAGAAATTTTTAGTTAAGTTAAAACTTAAAAGTTAATACTAAAGACTAGACTAAACATTTTCAGGTAATCCCTGTTTAACAAGCAGATACATAAGCAACTAGAGGCAGAGAGAGACTGAGGGATGGAAGAACACACACACACCCTTCAGTTAAAATAACTACCGCGTAGTGTGACAGTAATGACTTATTTGTGAGGTATTCAGTTAAATGTTGCCATTAAAAAAAAGAAAAACACAACACATGACAAAAGACAGGTCCGAATTTGATTCAACAAACAGTCCAGTAGGAATAATATATTTCTCAGCTCAGAGTTTTCAGGATTTTGGTGAATATGGGCCTACATCACTCCACTCCATATCATCTGCCGTTTATGTCTCAGTCAGATATGTAAGGAAGCCTCTGCACAATCATTTTTATGTCAACTGTCTATGCTTGGCTTTATCGTTCTGGTTTTAAAAGGTGCATGCACAGTCAGACAGCTTAAGGACAGGTCAGGGCTTGGTGAGCAATTATAAAGTGTTTGTCATCAAACATCATTGAGATTATTCAGAATGAGTTTTCTTTTTTCTTTTTCAGATGTCAGAGTTCATTGGATCACCTTTTCACTTCAGGCCAAATAGATTTAGAGATGTAGAGATTTTTGGCAAAGTGCAGATTGCCAAACCACACTCTTCCTTTTTAGTTCATGGTGCCCTCAAGGAATGAGATTTCACTAAAAATTAAGGAATGAGATTTCACAAACGCCCTAAACCTTCATAAACTGCACAGAAATACTTTTGTTTTTGCCCCTACTTTTTATGAACTTAACTCAAAGCTCTAAGACTTTTTCAATGTACCCAAAAGGCCTATTATTGTATAATAATGTTGTTTATAAATCTATATATCAAAAGACTGAGAGAGCATGATTATTGCATTATTGTGCCTTAGGCTGGCCACAATAAAAGGCCACTCTAAAATGTGCAGTTTTATCACAGCACAATGCCACAGATGTCACTAGTTTTGAGGGAGCGTACAATTAGCATGCTGACTGCAGGAATGTCCACTAGAGCTGTTGCTCTTGAATTGAATGTTTATTCAATGTTAACATAAGCCGTCTCCAAAGGTGTTTCAGAGAATTTGGCAGTACAACCGGCCTCACTGCAGACCACGTGTAACCACACCAGCCCAGGACCTCCACATCCAGCATCTTCACCTCCAAGATCCTCCGAGACCAGCCATCCAGACAGCTGCTGCAACAATCAGTTTGCATAACCAAAACATTTCTGCACAAACTGTCAGAAACCGTCTCAGAGAAGCTCATTTACGCTTGTTGTCTTCATTGGGATCTTGACCTGACTGCAGTTCATTGTCGTAACAAACTTGAGTGGGTAAATTGCTCTCACTCGATGGCGTCTGTCACTTTGGAGAGTTGTTTTCTTCACGGATGAAGTCCGGTTTTCACTGTTCACATATGTTATGGACAACAATCATAGTTGCATTATTGATGGAATTTTGAATTATCATTTCCTGAGGCCTGTATTGTCCATTCATCCACCATCACCTCATGCTGCTAAAAAAACACATAGAGAGTGACAGCATTGCTCTTCAACACTGTTAGAGTGGACATAACTCTTCTACACCATACTAATGTGACATGTACTGTTCATAATAACAATAAATGGCATAACTTTTACCTTTATCAATATTTTGCCAGGTGACTATTGTAAATGTTGTGAAAGTGGATTCTATAGCTCAGTCAGTTGCAGCGTTAGTGCTGTCTTGTGGCTGCTCTCGGTGATGTGCTGTCCTTACATAGACACTATTATTCATTGGGTGTAATCTCAGCAGCCTGGGAAGAACAGACTCCGCTCAAACACAAAACACAAGCACAGTCTGCTCGTCACAAGACCTCCGCTGTAAAACGGATAATGCCAAGAGATCCAATGTTTACCTTGACTTGGGACAAATATGAAGTATACACAGGCCTTAAAATGTGTGAAGATACAGTTCTTGTAATATGAGCTGATGAGACAAGAACTGAAATGATACGGACAGTGTCTATATTAAACAATTATTGAATAATTGAATTAAAATGTATGGTAAAAATTTATTGTAAACTTTTGATCTGTGCCAGCCAATCATTACAGCACACACAGACTCACAGTGCTGCCCCTAAAGCTGTGACCTTTGGACCTCTGCCACTGCACACAATGTCTTCAGCATCTTCAAAAAAATACCTTTACTAAAGTGGAGAAGACCCCACACACACACACACACACACACACACACACATTACAGACTTACATTAGATCACATTATCTTGACAATCACATGAACAAATGTGATTGTCACCCCCAACCAACATCCTGCACACAGTTAGCAGGCGCATTGAGAGAATGTTTTCTTTTCTTTTTTACAGAATTTCTTTCTATAAATTATACATTGCCCTGAGATAACCACACAAGTAGAAATTTGATGGCTTGTATTTGGGAATTTAAAATAGCCACAAATGGATTTTGTCCAAAGAGTGACACAAAATCAAAGGTTTTTATCCCTAAAGGCACACATTGCACAGAACAGAGACAATACTCACTTTCACTAATCCTCAGGTCCCACACACACTGCCTCTACTTGCACACAGCAGTACACTCCATCAGTTAACTCTCAGTTCAAATACCTGAGTTAATCGTTGTCTCCGAAATAGAGCCGGGCTCATCGCCAGGATCCTCGTCTCACCTGCAACCACTAGAGCTGTTAATCTGTTACAGCCTGCGGCTTAGGACTGAGTCACCCTGTCATCCTTTCATCACTGAGGTTTTAGTCAACAGCATTACCAACAGAGACCAGGTCATGACCAAGACCAGAGTGTACATTACCAAGACAAGACCAGGGCTAAGGCAGGATGAGACTAAGACAAAGACAAGTGCAAACTACATCAGCACTCACTCATCAGAACTGTGACGCGGTAATTTAACACACTACAACTCCAGGAAACAACAATAATAGTCCTCTCTGTTTTTATCCCATCCATTTCAGATCTGAGCCAGTACTATTGCATTGGACTCAAGCATAGCCTGAGATTTTTGAGTGACTGAATGGAGTGGTTGCTCCAAAACACTACATCTCATAAACACAAGTTAAGAAACCCTACTGCAGCGTTGAAAATGGTGTGCCTTTTATAGCGCTTTTCTGTACCCTTCCCGGGCAAAAGTGAATTCTGTATCACTGGAGGCAAGGTAGGTTATGCCCAAGGACACATAAGCAGTATGAACCGGGGAGAGCAGGACTCAAACCATCATCCTTCCGATTATAGGATGGCTGCTCTACCCTGCCCTATATATACCCCCTATACTGTATATACCCCTATAGCCTATATAAAAATATTGGACTCCAGTAGTATTACTTTCTGTTTTGGGATGAAACTATTTGTTATCACCAAGCATCAATCTTCTGGCACATGACTAATACTAAAGAATCCTGTGTATCTCTGAGTTGCGTGACCGAACTGTTCATAAAAGAAAAGGACCGTGGGTGAAAGTTGAGGCTGACAGGCCGTGATCTCGCAGTAACCCACCCTTTGGCAGTGTAAGTCTCAGCATGTAGCGGATGCTTTTATTAGTGAGTGTGAGTGATATAACCCACCATGAGGAATGTAAACCCAGGAAAACACTCAAGCATTCCGCACAATGTGTACAGTTGTTGCTCAATGTGTCCAATGAGCAGCCAAGAAATAATGTATAAGATACTTCAGTACAAATGTGGTCATGGTAAAATCTTGTTGTTGAATAAATGTCCACGTCCAGATCCAAATGCTTACATAGGCTAGACCTGGTACTACCATGTATCATGAATTATGGGTCACACATTTACATGACACATGTCGAAGAAGATCTGACCAGACTTGAAACGTCTTAGTGCAACTGTAATGACATCAGTTAAAATGGACCTTAGCTGACACACATAGTCAAGCCACTCCTGCTGGATGTAGTAACAGTGCATGTGACATATAACCAAGCTTGATAAAAATGCAGAGAACCAGACAAGACAAAGACAGAGACAAGAATGTGCATGTTACAGTTTCAGAATAAATCAAGATGGAAAACAGCAAAATAACCCCAAAAACATTTCCGCCTTAAAAAAAAAAAATTGGATCAATAGCCCCTTTAGATGAAGCCTGTTGAAGCTCAAACACTATTTTAATTCACACATGTCAACATTACCTGCACTAAATATAATTCTTCTAATGTGAAACAAACCAAAACTATTAAGATTTTATTATGAAATGGTCAGGCAGAGTCTCTTTTATAAAGAATAGGGCACAATTTGCATATTTCGAGCTCCAGCAATAGGGAGCAGTCTCTTTATTTGCCTATGCCACTGACCAACCTGTTTGACAGTTTTGTGGACTCAGTCGTGCATGTTACTGCGAAAGAACAGTGGCCTAATAGAGCAGTAAGTGTTGACATGAACAAAACCAGTGCTGCATCTTAATGTCAGGTGTGAATGCTCTCTACGCTGAATGCAGGTCTGAGAAATGTCTGTGGAACAGGAATGTAACCCGCTTCTTTGACGATAACATAATTATCTGTGAAAGTAGAATGCATGTCTTGTAGCCAGGCATTACTTGAGTGTTTAATGACTTCGGCGTCACATCGTCACTCAAGCATTTGTCATAAATACAGTCAAAAATGAGGTAACAGTTCACACAGCTAAGTAAAGTCAATATAACAAAATTACAAAACTAGGAAACAACAGCTCCGTCTCAGGAATGTAAAACTTTTCACAAAGACATCTGAGATTTTGGAGCCAGAAGTCAGGGTGACAAAAATAAGGTTCTGCTTTTTGATAATTTTTGTGCCTTTTCTGGTGTTTAGTCTAACTTTTTTGTTTAGTTTTTTTGGATTATTTGTGCACAACATAAAAAAAAAAAAAAAACAAAGAAAAAAAAAACACCGGCCTATACCATGGGCTAACTGTTTGCCTACAGCCCATGTTAGTGATGTTAGCAGCCAGATTATTGGGGTTTGGTTGGCAGATAACATTCTCATAGGAACATATATCTAAAATATACCGATCTATGCCTTAAGTTTAATAGTAAGTGACATCCATGTGATGTGGAGACAGAAAGACAGAACTAGAGCTGGAAAAAACAAATGCTAGGTCTAAACTGGGCCTAAATCTGCTTTGAAGGAGTAGTCCCCATGAGGAAACCTAGAAAGTGCCCCACACAGGTTATCAGAATCAGAATCAGACTCAGAATTACTTTTATTCATCCCCAGGGGGAAATTCTTTTTGTTACAAACATGCAACCGACCAATGTAAGAATATAAGTTTATTTTTAAACTAGATATAACTTAACTATAAACTATGATATCTCTAACAAACAATAAACAATAAACAGTCTATTTACATATTCACATGATAAATATTCACATGATGTACAATTTACAAGTTTCCAAGTGCACTTAATATTGTACAGCAGGCAGAATATTGCACAGTGACTCTATAGGTTAACGAGAATACAAGCGACAGCAGGTATTTTAAGACAAAAATGACAGCAGCCAGTGTCTCCCTCTGAATTGGAAGTGTAAGTGGGACAGTAGCCTGGTGAGCAGTGGTGGACATTTTCATTAGGATGGAAGAATCACAAACTCCTGAATCTAAAGTACCAGTGCCACAACATCCGTGGCCTTATTTGCGCTGTTATTTTGAAGTTGTTGAAAAGAAAAACGAGTCCTTAATTTTTAACTGCCTTCCTTTGCCTGCCTCGGAACTGTTAAATTTCTTCGTACTGGAATTCTCCTTCCAATCTTAGGAAACACATTGAGGTAAGCCATTTTCATTCTGGTGGTCATTTTTTATTGAGTAATCCAACAGTAGCTCGCACCATTGTGTTTAAGTTTACGTTAGTTCGCTGTTTCACCAACGTTTGTAATATTTATTTTAAACTGAGTGATTCGATTTGTGAAATGACCGTTGATTGATGTTAACACTTTTGGTAGAATATAAATTAAATTTTGACTAGTTTTATAACTCGAGGGAACAAATTAGTAAATTGTGCGCACGATTTAGCTTATTTTTTTCCTGCATGTCATGTCTGAGGCTCCGTAATGATCTACTTTAAGAATAATTTTTAAAGATATCACTAGATTTATTGAAATCAATTACATCTATGACATGCAAAAAGCATATTCAATTATTTTAAGCACGAGACTGACAAAAATTATAAGGGCATTATAGCCATAATAAATGATAGTACTTGGATACTTAAGAACATTTGAAGGCAAATACTTTTGTACTTTTACTCAAGTGAAAGCTAAAAGGGAGTACTTTGGATTTTACTGAAGTAATATTTTACCTAGTGTATCTGTACTTTAACTCAAGTACTTGGTTTGTGTACTTCGTCCACCACTGCTGGTGAGCTCGAGGCTTAACAACAGCAGGGTAACTGTCAAAGGGTAAGAGCAGGGAAGGAGCTGTTAGAGATATACAAATAATATTAATACTGAGGATGAATGTAATCCCCTTATTCCATTAGTGATATGAAAATAACCCTATATTCATTCACAAGGACCACACAAAAATTTGAAATTGGAGAGCAACTGTAAAAACTTATTTTTGGCAGTCATGGGATTCAAACCGGCTACCTTCCGGTTGAAGGACAACCGCTCTTACCACTCAGCCATTGCGCATATTTTCAACAGACAAAAAAGCATTAGCCACAAATAATAGCATACAGATGGTTTTGTAAGGTAGACTGACTGTGTGTGTGTGCTGCCAGTGAGTAGGTTTATATAATCATTATAAGAATTTGTACAGAACAACGGATATGGGGGTCGTTGCTGCTCTTTCTGCTCCATAGCAATTAACACAATTGCCCTGTGGAGTCGTCAAAAATGAAACGGTAGTCTGGATTTATTATTTCTTTGAAACAGCCTGTTTTTTCCGATTTTGGTTTTCTCTTATCAACATGAAAATCCATTGACCGGTAAATACATGGATCATTAAGACTACAAACTGCTTCAGTGCTTTACAAAAATACATAAAGACTAATAGCTTCTTATCATTCTTGCTTCATCAGCTAAAAGTATGTAACACAGCAGCCAACAAACTTTTTCTATGTGAGTCTAAGTGTCTTATTTAGTGCCTCTAAATAAATGTGCTTTTTGATTACGTCAAAGGACAAAAGGGTCTAAAGGTTTATAATGTTTAAAGAATTGGAAAGCAATGTATGACTAGAACAGAGCAACCCTTGCACACTGGTCTAAAAATAAATAAACTGTCACTTCTCTGTTTTAGAGTGACAGTCTGTGGTCCCGCCCTCCTGCGTGGCTCTTTATTTAAAGCCACAATTGGATTATTTGACTGTGTCTGGACGGGACATGTGTGCACCTGACTGACCCCTCATGTTAGGGCAGCCTATACACCTCCCGAAAGAACACCAGGCTTAAAAATGTGCTTCTCTTGATCTAATTAGTGACTCAACGGTGAATGTGGAGCAGTACAGGCATGTCCCAGCCACTATCCAAATAAGCATTTATATGACTCAAAACAACAACAAGCCACTGAGCTGTGATTTTAAAAGATATGAATAACTCTTTTACATAAATTAGCCTTCTTGTGTTGTGTCGTTTCAGTTACTGACTCAGTTACACAACAACACAACTCCGTCTGATTAGGTCCATACGCTCATGTAACAAGCTCATATCATTCACTGAAGGCTCTGTGAAGTTCAGTGGAAACTCTACAGTGACAAGTCTGCACTTAATTTGCACTTCTTTCTCTAGAGCATTGATTACTTTCTCACAGCAGATTGACCTTTGAGGTGTATCAGGCTTGTTGTGAAAAGATAAAGAGTTTATCTGCTGCTGACACAACCTGTTGCTGGCGGTCTCTGTCTCCGCTGCACAAGATTTGGAGGAAACAAAGCCTGTACATTTGGTTTAAACCTGTTGCACAGACACTAGGGCCTACAGTTCAGAGGGAACACAAGCTTCTTTTTGAATCCACTTTGTTCAGTATATTTTATTGGTATTATTGTGAGTGACATGATATGACACACTAGTGGAAAACAGTAGAAAACTGTTTCATGGGTGAGAAGGAACTAAACAGAACCTGTAATTTTAAGCGATAAAAGCTGTAAATCAGACAGCTCAACCACAGAGCAATGGAAATTGTCATAAATTCCACAACATAGCTAAACCACATTTCAGCCTACACTGTTTATCCTACATGTGTTGGGCTATAGCCACAATCTAACTGCAGGGATTACACTTGCACAGATACACTCACTTACAGACAACCGTTCACTCTCATGTTCAGTCCTTTAGGGTAAGTAGATTTAATGTCTTTTGGGACTTGTTTTACTCTGAGCTTGATCTGTGCAGCTTCACTTTCACATGACAAACTGTGCTCAAAGCAGTACCTGTTACATCAGTCACATTTTGCTTATAAAACTAATGCTTATATCTTAATGGTGTTACAGAGGATGTTTTGTTTAATACATTTTTGCAATATTACTTGAAACTGCATCTACATCCTCATCATCCTTGTCAATCACTGTCACTACGTGTGTTACGTTGTGCACGTGTGTTCCAGTTGCTGCACATGTGCAGACAGTGTGTTTATGTAGCTCCGATGCTATCCCCGGCTTTCATGCATTATTGCTCCACTGGTCTGACCGCAAAGTTGCAAAATGCCTGAGAAACAACCTGAAGCAGATTGTGGCAAAAGAAAATTTCCTTTTGAGAATATGAGAAGTGGAGAAAAACAGCTGAAGAGCTAAATAAAACCAGTGTGTGTCTAGGGGACTTTTTCACAATGGCATGCTCTTAGGACCCCGAAAGGACTTCCTACTGACCTGTCTGTTGTCAGATTTCTGCTGGACAGGTAACTTTTGTTACTGTGTTATGCTACTCAAATGTTAAAGCTATTGAAACAATTCTAAGCAATGAGTCCGACAGTGAATCCACTAACGCAACAAAGCAAGTGCCGGTAGTTAACAAACAATCATGTTCCCATGCTCATGCATGAGATTTGGGAGGTGTTCACTCAAAATGAGTAATGAAGGAGGGACTGTTCTTACGCATGCGCTTATTTAAAAAACTCACTATCAGTCGTTGGTTTCTTAGTCGTCAAAAACACCCTCTGTAACACCAAAGTAATACAAATGTCAACCAAAACTGAAAAGGTTGACTGAATGTACACACGTCTCAACACGAAAAAATCTGTGATTTCTAATGTTAAAGGGATGGTTGAGTATGTTAAAAATGTGGTTCTATTAGAGACTTTTGGAAAGACAATATATTATACATTAGAGGATATGCCAAATTCACACAGACATAGGAAATGACTCAGTAACACTCTAGAGTAGGGGGCACATTTTATCATGACTTCATGCATGTACTCATGTACTCATGCATGTGACTCTTCCGTAGATATTCACAAACTGTCTGTGCCCCTCTCATCATAAACAGAACATAGATAGTCAACTTAATTCAACTCGCAACAAAACTCTGTTTTCACACATTTATCCAGAAATAACATCTCTAATGCGCATTTCATAACATTAGTTGCTACTCTTGATGCCTTTCAACTGACTTTGCAAATTTAGCAGCTATTGTCATTTTGAACATGACCCACTTTGGGCAGCATTGTCCCATTTGTGCTTCAGTGAAAGCATTGTCCGGTCTGGACCACCAACATTGCCTGACTACTTTCTCAGAAACGTTTGGAGTCTACTCCCAGTATCTTTGGCGCGGGGCAGGAATTTGGCAGCTGTGAGAAGGAACACTGCCAGAGTTGTTTATGACTCATAATCAAACTGGAGATGTTTTTCCAAATAGTCAGCACTGAAGCTAGTCTTTGATTGTTCTCCTCCTAAATGTCAGAAATACAATTTAACAACATCCAAAGAGATACAGTACATATTTACTTTCTACATGAAGCAGACCATGGTATTTATTGTAAAGTTTTACACTGCAACATAAAACAACTTAAAGGGCGATGTTTAGAAAAGAAATACGCCTGGTTAAGGTTAGAGTACGATATACCAGAGCTCTGTGTAACATAGAAGAATGTGAAACCTTTTGAGATTTTTAAAAGAGCTCGCTGCACTCTTGCAAACTCACATGGGACTGTTACAAATGCCCTGTCCCAGTGGAGCTCTGGACGTCAGACTTAGTGTCACATTGGCAGAAAAACGTGAGTGAGACATGAACAGTATTATTGTTGGACATTTTATTTCCACTATTATTGAGCTTTACATCACAAAACTTAATAGGATCAATATCCCCGGCTCTTATCATGCACCAGGCATTAAAAAAAACATCATTGAGACTATTAGCTCTGTCCCTTGTAGCTGCTCCAGAGTCACTAAAGCAGCAAGATCTTCAAAGTGTCTAAAGTTTGCAGTCTCTTTCATTTTAAAAGGATGTGCTGTTTTAGGCGGAAAAAGGTATAATGGACACAATTCACAATATTTTGGATAACCTTGCCCATCCTAAACACAAGCAACTTTAGACAGAAATGGACTATTCCCAGCTGCAACAGAATCAGTTTCCATTTTGAAGATTAATACAGTGGTATTCTATTGTATTAACATTCATGATTTAATTAGCTTTTCAATTTCACTAAGCTCTGAGGAACCCGGCAGCGGTAATTATTGTCATTACACCTGAAATATCATCTTTTGGGATTTAAGTTCAATCTCAATCTCAACGAACAAACATGCTCCTAAAGATTAAAGATGCAATAACCTAATATGTCTGACAGAATCTGTGTCCCACTGAGTTTTAACACTTAATACACATAAAGCCCAAGCCTGAGTCGTACTACTTAATTTTCTTGTAAATTGGATGTAAACAGTAAAATTCAAGCATGTATTTGTCAGAGATTCCATGCAGCGTCACCCTGCAGAGTGAAAAGTACAGAGCAGTGAGAGTTCAGTGCTGATACAGTTGGAGCGTTCGTTGGTGGGAGGTTTATCAAGCTGTGTGCCAAACCAACAAATCCTCCAGAGGGATTTTCACCAGCCAATGTCTGAACGCTAATGCCATCCAATTGAGTCCAGATGTTGTGGCACCAAGGGGCACATGTCAAAGAGAGCACCGGTCTCATCTGTGCCGCTCAGGTTTCTGCTAATTCTGGTTAAGTGTTTATGTCAAACCTGAGCAGGAGTGACAATGGAAACAGAAACAGAAACACAAACACGCCACTGCGAATCGTATGTGTGGGGTTGGTATGAATCTTTCTAGAAATGTGGAATGTCTCCATGTAATTAGACAAGTATTTACAAGAGTCTTTATGGCGCAGGAATGAATAAATGGTATTAGGCTTGTGTTGCTGCCCAGAACTTATGAAAAAAAGCAGCTGTAAATGTTGTTCAATTAGATTTTCTGCTGAAATCAGTGCATTTTTTTCAACATATTTACGATAAAGTAGACTGTTTTTTTGTTTTTCTTATCTTATTGTTGAAAATAAAATAAAAAAGTGAGCAAAATAAAACAAAAATGGAGTCACCAATATAAACACCTTTGTCCCCAATTGCCAGAACAACTTCACAAAAAGGCTTGAATTAAAGTGACCTCAAAAGTGAAAAGATCATTTTTACAGGCCACCAGGTTTCACTGTGAAAAACCAATACAACTTTTACAATCTGAGTCTAATGTAATAATCTCTCTTACATTTATAGACATAAGCTTAATGTATTTACAGCAGAGAACATGTTTGAGCAAACCTGGTTAGAACAAGGTTGGAGGCCTTTAGAACTAGTTAAAGTTTTCTTCTGTAAACTGTTTAAATTCACTTAAAACCAGGAAAGGTCTAGGTTAAACCACTTTAAGCATGTCCAAATCCTGTTTTAAGCAAGTAAAAACCATTTCCAACTAGTTATGGTCTGAGTTTAACCACTCAAAATGCCTCCAAATCTGAGTCAAACCAGTTTTAATCTATTTAAACCCACATAGGGTCCACTACTTTAAACCTGTCCTGGTGTCTCAGTTGTATTACAGTGCTTGTTTGGTCTTTAGCAGTTCTCTCAGTGTAATGTTGGCACCTTTCACGTTTAACACAGCTGATGGTGGTGTTTCTGCTCGTCTCATAGACTACAGCCGCCCTAGGACGCCATAAGTTTATTTCTTTAAAAAAAAAAAAAGTTTTTTATGTTAAATTAGCAGTTCCCATCAAACTGTTTACATAATTTATCTCAAGAGTCTGCAATCAGGCAACAGAGGGGATCGAAAGTTTGGGCACCCCAGGTAAAAATTGTTAATGTGCATAAAGACGCCAAGAAAAGATGAAAAAATCTCCAAAAGGCATCAAATGACAGATTAGACATCCTTATAATAAGTCAAAAAAGTTAGATTTTATTTCCATCATTTACACTTTCAAAATAACAGAAAACAAAAAAATGGGGTCTACAAAAGTTTGGGCACCCTGCAGAGTTAATACCTTGTACTGCCCCCTTTGGCAAGTATCACAGCTTGTAAACACTTTTTGTAACTAGCCAAGAGTCTTTCAATTCTTGTTTGAGGTATCTTTGCCCATTCTTCCTTACAAAAGTCTTCCAGTTCTTTGAGATTTCTGGGCTGTCTGTCACGCACTGCTCTTTTAAGGTCTATCCATAGATTTTCAATTATGTTGAGGTCAGGAGATTGTGAAGGCCATGGCAAAACCTTTAGTTTATGCCTCTTGATGTAATCCACCGTGGATTTTGAGGTGTGTTTAGGATCATTATCCATTTGTAGAAGCCATTCTCTCATTAACTTCAGCTTTTTCACAGATGGCATCAAGTTAGCATCCAAAATGTTCCCTGTGCCACTGGCTGCAATACAACCCCAAAACATGATCGATCCACCCCCATACTTAACAGTTGGACAGAGGTTCTTTTCATTAAATTATGTGCCCTTTCTTCTCCAAACATACCTTTGCTCATTCCGACCAAAAAGTTCTATTTTAACAGAACTTGTTTCCAAAATGCATCAGGCTTGTCTATATGTTCATTTGCAAACTTCAAACGCTGATTTTTGTGTTTTGGATGTAGAAGAGGTTTTCTTCTGATGCCTCTTCCATGAAGTCCATATTTGTACAAGTATCTCTTTATAGTGGAATAGTGTAACACAACTCCTGTGTCTGCCAGATCTTTCTGGAGGGATCGTGCAGTCAAACGTGGGTTTTGACTTACTTTTCTCACAATCCTGCGAGCCGTTCTGTCTGATATTTTTCTTGGTCTTCCAGATCTTGCTTTAACTTCCACTGTTCCTGATGACTGCCATTTCTTAATTACATTCCGAACAGAGGATATTGGCATCTGAAAATGCTTTGCTATCTTTTTATAGCCTTTTCCTGCTTTGTGAGCGTCAACTATTTTCAGTTTCAGATTTCTAGACAACTGCTTAGAAGAACCCATGGTGCTGATTGTTGGGGCAAGGTCAGATGAGTCTGGGCATTTAAAACCTTTGAGATTGACATCACCTGGTCTATCCAGACGATGATTGAGAACAATCCATGACACTGTCAGGTCCTAGCTCGCCAAAGGGGACAGTACAAGGTATAAACTCTGCAGGGTGCCCAAACTTTTTCAGACAACTTTTTTTGTTTTCTGTTATTTTGAAAGTGTAAATGATGGAAATAAAATCTAACTTTTTTGAATTATAAGGATGTCTAATCTGTCATTTGATGCCTTTTGGAGATTTTTCCATCTTTTCTTGGCGTCTTTATGCACATTAATACAATTTTTACCTGGGGTGCCCAAACTTTCAATCCCCACTGTACAGAGGACAAAAATGAGAAAACTGATAAAACTAAATCTAAATTCAATTTTAAATCTGAATATTTGTTTCTGTTAGGGAAATTTCTTGTTTTTATAAGACCATACAAAATTAGTTGTTGAGACGTGCTGTTTTTTTAAACTTCATCCTGTGTTTTGTGACAGTGACAGCTCACTACAGTCAAACGTCAGGACTCGTTTGTTTGGCTGTTTTTTTGTCTTAATGTTGGAAATGTGGTCAATAAGTCATGTCTGTGAGTTACTTTGCCGTTTAACGACGTTAGGTTTGCTGTGGTTTCTGTCCCGTTTAGAGTCTATCATTTGTGAAGTAAGAGGTTTATGAATAATTTAATTAACTTCTAATGTAGAAAACACAGGTTAGGTGTTGTTAAAGCACTGTTCTGTGATTTAGTCTAAGACCATGTTAAGTCAGGTGGCTTACAGTGTTTGGAGGAAGGGCAGAGTTACAATCATAACAGGGAATTACCCTCTGAATGTTTGTTTGTCCCTCGTCAGGTGAGTCATGTGAGTACTTTTAAGTCTTTTTAGGATCCGTGCACCTGTTTCTGACGAGCTCTATGAATCTTTATGCTCTGTAAATAGCCTTATGTGATTATTTTAATACTGCATTGTATTGTTCTTATTCTTCTTGTTTCTGGTGCTGCTGCCCCTTGGCCAGGTCACTGTTATAAATGGGAATTGGTTCTTAAATCAATCAATCTACCTGGTTAAATAAAGGTTAATAAATAAATGTGTGCTCCTGATGAGTACGCTGCAGCGTGTGGGTGGACAGAGAAAGTGAGAAAGTTTGTCAGCAGCAGGTGATAATGCCTGCTCTGGAGTAGGTTTGTGTTGAAAGCATGTTGTATGTTTGTAGGTGTGTCCTTAAATGCAAACAAACACCTACACGATCTTTGAGCTGAAAGAACAGTAGAGCAGGAACACTTGCTAAAAAGTATGCAAAGAAGATATATAAGGACTAACGAAAAAAAGGTTGAAGTAAAAGCATCTGAACTCAGTTTTCAAGGTGAAGACGTTTCGTTTCTAATTCCAAGAGACTTTATCAATTCTGAGATCAACTGGTAAGAGAGCTGAGCTTATGGGGCCTTCACACGGAGACGCGAGTCACTGTATACGTATACATTTTTTATCGTATTGGCGTTTCGTCCACACGGATCCGGCGTTTTGAGAGACTGAATCCGCTATTTTTTGAAACCGGGTTCTAAAGTGGATAAATCTGAAAACGACACCCTTGCGGTGTCGTGTGTACAGCCAATCCGTATATTTTGTGAAATGATGATGTCATCACATCACGTGTCGGCCTCGTCACACGTAACAGCAACAACAATAATGGCGGACTACGTGATTGAGTTTGTGCTGCAGAAGCTACTAAGCCTACTAGCTTTATTACAGCAAAATCAATTTTTTCTATGCAATTGTGGTGAGCAACAAGCGATAATGGACAACACCATACGCCACATGCTCTTAGATCCACCGCGAAAGAGAACCAGGAGAGCAACCAGGAGAAAATGAATGGAGGGAGAATTTCCGCATGTCCAAAGCATGTTTCGTGTGTACGCAGATATTTCTTGAGACGACGCCGTGTTAACGGAATTTTTTTTTAGAAGGGGAAAAAAAAAGATCGGCTAGGGGATGCACTGGCTTCGTGTGGACGTAGCCTATATCTCTAGAGGGAGGAGTTTAACCTGAAACCAAACCTGATGGACCAGGCTGTTCTGGTCTCATGGTCGTTGGCTCTGAAAGGGAAGTGTGACTCCTGATGTGAGAGTCGTTAAGGCTCAGGAGAGTCGTTAGTGACACTGCTCCATTCAGGTGCTGTGTTTGTTGTTCTAGGGTGCAACTCTTTTGTTTTAGGTTTCAACACACTGTCATAAATACTAGGCAACATGAATCTGAGGCCACCTCCTCTGTTCAAAGTTCATTGTTCACTGTTCATTTTCACAAACATGGCTTCCTTCACCCCTCTCTCAAACCATCTGGCCTCTCTGCCCAAGATTCAGACATTGCTGTACTTCACAGACATGAAGGACTAACACTAACCTCTTTCTAAATGAACAGTGGTGCAGACAAAATGTCTGTTTAAATGTTAAGATACAATCATTCTAACAGTGTCGATCAATCAGTGGATCTCAATATAATGCAGACAATTTGAGCTCTTTAGATTAGATTAGATTAGATTGTTTATTTAGCCACACGACAATGACGGTGGAATTTGTTTTCGGTACAGTATGTTTAAGCTCTGCATCATCATACACTTACAAACAACAAATAGACAGTATACTTCACAACATGTAGCGATACAAGATACAGTGTTTACATAACCATGCCTAGTGTGTAAGAGGAGAGGCTAGACTAAAGCGAGTAGTTCAGAGTCCTAATAGCTATGGGATAAAAGCTGTTTGTGAAGCGTTTGATCTTGGTAGAGAGTGACCTGTAGCCCCTACGTGAGGGAAGAAGCTGAAAAAGGTGGTTCGCTGGATGTAGGGGGTCAGAGATGATTTTCTTTGCCTGCTTTACAGTCCGATATTTATAGAGGGAATCAACTGAAGGCAGTGGTTCTCCTATAATCTTGGATGCTTTGTTGACAATCTGCTGTAGTTTTTTCCTTGTTTGGCTGTCTGTGCTACCATACCATACTGTTATTGATGATGTAATTATGGACTCAATGATAGCGGAATAGAACAGAACAAGGAGCTGATGCCTGATCCGGTATTTTTTAAGCTGTCTGAGGAAGTAAAGTCTTTGTTGAGCTCTTTAGTCCATTTAGTATAACCGTGTATAAACCTTCAAGTCTTGAGCCTATCACATCGTTAGCCAAAGTTAATGTGCTGGCTCCAGTTAACTCTGCCACTGGTGCGGACACTTCTTTCACTCTTCATGCAACATGTTTCCTCCTCCGTCACACTAGCAGCTGTTTCTTATTGGTTGGTGAGCAGTTTTTCTAAACTTTATCTAGAACCTTAACATGCTTCCGAGTGGGTGAAACGTTTGTCAAGTTTCCATTAAGATTTACTGTATCTTGCTTGAATGTAAACCAGCTTTGTGAAACTGAAAACCCAGGTTAAACTCAGAGTTACCTCACTAATGCCCTATTCATCTGGTCTCACATTTAAAAGCATTTTATTTGATCTCATTCTTGAACATAGACAACTCAGTTCTTTATATTGAGACTGGCCAAAAATACATCTCTTTTATTCTCCATATTGTTCTTTTGGATGCAGTTCTATATAGGAAAAAAATTGTGGAAATAATAAAGGTATGGTAAAATGACAATTACAAGAATGGTGTGGAATAATAAACCAGTTGTTGTCTTAACTCTTCAGGGATGTTCTCAAGACTACAACTCAATAAGAGACACTGTCTGCTTTATTAAAGCCATCGTACTGTAAGATCTAAACAGGACATTGGCAGACAGTCATGTATTTTAAGAGAAACACAACAAACAGCAACTGCACACAAGCCAGTATCTCTGTGTGAAGGTGTTTACAGGTCAGGTTATCCAGGCGTATTCCAAAGCTAGAATCAAACTTTTATAGCCAAACATAACAGCTTGGATTCATGTTACTGGATCTGTGCTGGTCTAGCTTCACTTCATTTCTTGTTAGTGTCTGTCACCAAATGGATTCATTAAGTCAAACTAACTAACACTCTGCCCAACGCATACATGCTTCATTAAACAGACCTAGAGCAGACAGACTAAATAAATGTAAAACTTACCCAAAAATCCCAGTAGGTCTTCAACGTAAGCAAAAGCAGGAGCAGGCCTTGAGTTAGCAACAACAAACAATGTAAACATGTGTAGGCCTTAATGATACATGTGTAGAATGTCAACAATATGAAAAATGATATGCTCGCCATGTGCTTTTTGCAAAATGGCTACCCAAAAGAAGAACAAAATGCAGAAAAACTAGCTGATTTTGCAATTAGAATGATTCATTTTTTTGAGTAGAAATCATCCCTTTTCACCTCTACAGTATCTTCCCTTACTCCAGGACTTACCTGCAGAAACACTCATACATTTCTTTATTTTTATCTCATGCCTAGACTATTGACACTCAAGGACTGGCTTCCCATAAACATACAATATTCAATAAAAGATCCTCCTCTTCACCTACAAGTCCCTCTATTTCCTGGCCCCTCTGTTTCTCTCAGACCTCTACAGACTATCACACACCTCCACCAACACTCAGATATCTGTTCCCTGTTCTATGGTGCAGACTCTGGGAGATAAAGCCTTCTGTGTCCAGGCCTAAAAACTGACTCCCTCCTCTCATCCAAACAACTAAATCTATTGGACATATATTTGAAACTTACATTCAACCTAAACCCACTGACTGGTTGAACTGTCTGGTCCAACTATATGTTTTTGTTTTTTTTTTATCATGTGACCTATTTCCTCTGACAATTGCATGTCCTTAAGGGTCTACTATAAGGGCTCAAGGGGCTTTAGAAAAGAGGGGTATTTGCCGCAGTTTCAAACCCATTCTCACGCTACACAGTAGCGTTTACACCATGGTTTTCATCAGTTGAATGGTTTATGCTTTTATGACCAAACCAGTCTCATAAAAGCGTGGTGGGAATAAAAACTGCAGTGTAAAATGTCCACTGTTCAAACATGCTTGTTCACATTACTAGTAAAGTTGACTCTCATAAATTGCACACACCAGCTGCATGACACAAGTATAGGTCTAAAAACATCACCAAACGCCCCCTAAATGCAATACAGAGCCTTTTATGTGAGCCTTGGGTTTGTTTGGTAGCATATAGACAAATGTCACTCATGTGATTCATTGCAGACTCGTGTCATGCTCCTCCATCCTGAAGGCACTAACATGTGAATGTTGTCTCCTACACACCGGACAGACAACTGCTATGACTTATGGGAACCAGAAATATGAGCTTGTGACACACACAACGTAATGCATTTGCTTGGTTACAATATTTGCAGGAACCAACAAAACATCAAATCTAAATTACAAAGTGACATTTGTGGTGTGTTTTGGAAAAAGCACATGTATGCCCCATTGGAACCAAAGTTAGTTTTACTTCAATAAATCTTAGAGAAGCAGAGAGCAATAACAAAAGTAATGCACATTAAGTTTTCACATGGATTTATCTTTGACATATGACTGATGACTTAGTTTTATTGTGACCTTCAGAACCAAATACTAAACTCAATATTCTAAAAAAAATTATTCTTGGAAATGACCTCATTCACTCAACCACCTGTTTGACCTTAAAAAGCTGGTTGACAAGAGTCTGTTTCAACTTTTATTGCCCCTTAACAATAGACTAGACTGACTTTAAACCATTGCAAAGTAACAAGATTATATTTGTTATGTTAATCCTCTGACGGCATTTGGTAAGAGTTAAGGGATTACAAGCTTTTATTTTGATTCATAAAGATCAACTGTAATATTATTTCAAATGCATTTTATATGGTTTATAAAAGTCAACACTGCCACATTTGGTGCTGGGTTGAGTGTAAAGAGGATATAGAGACAGGCACAGCTGTATTCACAACAGCTCAGGCAGACAGTGTTAGATTACTGTGGTTTTCTCAAAAGAGGAGATAAAGAAGCTCCTATTTCTTTGATGTGGTTCTCCTAACACACTCTCGATTGACACAGTTCACTCTGCCCCAGGTTTTTCAGCAAAGACAGAATGAGTGCCAAGGTATTTAAAAAGGAGAGTGTGTTTTGGAAATCAGTTTCTGGCATTGTTTGTCATAAACTAAGCTCTTTGTTTGACAGCCATCCACATTTGTATTTGACTGGTTATGACTTTCTGACGGTGAAAGTTAAGCACTTGCAATGTTCATTTTTAATTAAATTCAGTTTTTATTGTTTTCTTACAACTTCATCTTAAACTTATTTAACTAAATGTATCCACTTGTGGACGTTTGTTTGGCAACACTTGTCACCATGTCAGACATTTACAGGACTTTTTCAATAAAGTCAAACACCAACTTTACCAAAGGACAAAATTGTCTCTTTCAACGTCATGACCTTGTTCAGATAGACCCCAAGTCACAGCTCTGAGGAAGAGACTGCTGTAGGACGCCAGATCACATGACAGTTTAGTTTAGTTTAGTCAGAGAACTTAAAAGGTATGCTTTCCACGTACTTCCAGAAGAGTTGGTAGTACAGCGCTAAACCTAGCGACTGTTTTTGTTACAAAGACGGATGGATGATGGATTTTAAAATTACTTTTAGGATTGCCTTGTGCTGTGATCTTTGGTGTCCCAGTGTATCCATACTGACCCCAGTGTCTATTTGGAGCCTAAACAGTTACCTACACAATGTTCACAGTCGCGCTCCAAAATTAACTGTTGCCCTAAGGATCATTGTCAAAGGACAAGTTTACTCTCAAATAAACACCATTTTGTGTCCTCCTCTTTCACAGGTTTGTAGAAGACAGGGGTCAGGAGGTTAATAAGAAGCCAACATTAGTCATTAGGACACTAAAGCACAGAGTCCAGGAGGTACCCAAGAGCTCAAAAGGAAAACGTAACAAGGAAGTCCTGAGAGCCTGAGGATATACACTGAGCTCACTGACCAGTTTAATTTAGGACTAACAAAGTCTTTTGGTTGAAGAACTAAACAGTATCTCCATTTTTTTTCCCCAAATGGATTTTTTTGTATTTGCAATGAGAGAACAAAAAACATATTTACAATCACTTTATCCTAAATTCAAAGACTTCTCAAGGTCCACTTCCTACTAATGGTTTGATCTCATAGTGTAACATGATAAGCCTACTTTTGTTTTTTTAATAACATTTAGTCAGATTTATTTAGAAAAAATTCAGGGTCTTATTTTAGTCTCTTTTTTTGTAACCTTTGAAATGAATCCTTTAATACTTTTTAAAACACACTACAGATTTTCCAGCACCCTTTCACACAAACAATACAATCTAGATCGACATAAACACACACTGTCTCGGCTGACAGCTCAAACCACATCCACACGATGCGTAACACGGTTGATAGTCTTTGATGAAGCGGTGCCTGGGTGAGACATGGAACAGTAATAGGTTGTAACCACTTGCCTAAATCCACCAGCACAGATCAGGAAAGAGCTAATCCTGTGTCAGGGTTAATACAATCACCGACAGGAATAGTGTAGGACTCAGCGCTGCCTCTGACCTTTCCTCACTGCCTACAAGATAATGGCAGCATTAACTAACATACCAGGTACTACAGAGGAATCTGTTTGTAACTGTTCAATGTACACTGTGTTGATAATGTCATAAGTCTGATACAACAACAGTGACATGCACATGGACTGCACGTAACTGCACATGGCGTTTCCAACTGTGTAAAAAAATAACAAGAGGCACCATAAATATTTCTTAAACATTATGTAAATTGCAATTGCCATTTCTCTGAAGTGGAACTAAATATGAACCAGCAGACCATTAACAAGGCTCAAAATAATTATTGAAACTGTCTATAAATGTCTATAAAATTCTGCAGATGTTTTTTTCAGGTGGCAATGGCTAACTCTGTTTTTATGCTGTAGTCTGTTGAAGGCAGTCTCAGAAAAAGAGATTGTAGGCAACTTGAAAAACTAATAGAGAGAGCTGGTTCAACTATAGGAAGTAGTTTAGAGACTGGTTGAGGTAGTGGAGCAACAGACAGACAACAGGACAGATGCTATACTGAACAACATGGACCATCCCCTGCATTGGGCTTTTGAACAACAGAGCAGCCAGTGCACGTCTGAGATCAGTGAGCTGCAGGACAGAATGACTGCCATAAGACTGTACAAACAATCAGTATACGATCCAACTGAATCAACTAACTTGAAAAGACCTAACTGAATTTCCCCTTGGGGATTAATAAAGTTATTTTGAATTTGAATTATATTTCAACAGAACCTGCAGAACTCACTGGAGTATGAGTTTCTACTTTTTGGATATTGGACTGTAACTGATGCTCTGCCAAAGTCAAGAGGCACTACTTCAGAACAAGTCACTGATAAAAATGATAAGCACAAATACTAAGTAAATTAATAATTATAACCTTAGATTAAGGATGGATACATATATTGGGGGATACATGTTTAAATATGCTCAGGTTAAGATTTCCATATAAACAAGCACATAAACAGCACACGCAGTAATATTGCACTGAGCGAAACACCTCGAGTCGATCACGTACCTACACAGACAGTCATCTATCAAAGTGTTAGTAAAGCCCAGATGATGTCTAAAAATCTCTTTTTCACAAAGGAATTAGGTAAATGAACAGAAATAAAAAGTCATCTTGGATCTTTTGATTAATTTATTCACATTTCAGTTCAAGCAAACAGCAACATTTATTGTTTCAGTGCTAGTTGCTTAACTTTCTAAACCTTCTAGAGACAGATAGTGACAAATTGAGAAAGACTTAGGCTTCACAGAGGAGCCACATGAAAGCACCTCTTCAATAGGTTTATATAAAGCAAAACCTAAAAGTAGTCATTTCAGAAGCAGACAACGGCTCAAAGGGAAGTAATTGTGGTGCACACTCAGACTGTGGTTTTGTGGTTTAGTATAAAAAGAGCGCAAAGAGAGGTGTCTCATAATAAATGATATTCAGTTTCATCGGAGCAAAACAAAAACTCGAGCAAAGGAACAATCAGGGCAGGTTAACAGCAGCTTACATCAGAGATAAGGTCTCACACAGCCATCGTTACAGATAATCAACAGCAAATGACTCAGCACAGTCTATAGCAGGGACTGTGCTGTTAGAGGCAAAGGCCCATAACTTACAACCAAGTCATGGCCACGATCAGTGTTAGATTCCACGTAAAGAGATACCAGGAACTACACCATCTAGCTAGACATTTTCTAATCTG
The DNA here is from genome assembly GCA_024416835.2 of Perccottus glenii. Lineage (NCBI taxonomy): Eukaryota > Metazoa > Chordata > Actinopteri > Gobiiformes > Odontobutidae > Perccottus > Perccottus glenii. Next base: position 11,915,073 of record CM044547.2, on the reverse strand, counting down.
CATTTGAAGAAAAATGTTTTACATCCATTTCAAAATGCAATGTCCATTTTTGGATTACATTGTAAATGAGCCACATTTTAATAATCCACATGGAACGTTTACCAATGATTTCCAGGATTTTGAAAATATCTGATCAAAAACATGTAAAAAACCTAAAAGACAATCATTTTGAGAAGATTGTGTCTTTGCGGCTGCTGCTCCCAGACCTACCTTTAAACACAGACAATCCCGTTCATTGCCTGTCTTTAAATCTCGTTCAAAAACAGACCTTTTTCATTTCTATTTTGCACTTTTTTCCAACTTACCTTTGTTTTACGTCCTTTATATGAGTTTATTTAAGAAGTTACTTAGTGACAAGGCAACTTGGTTTTTGCTGCTTGGATAATTTGTTTGTAAATCTGAGATTAAAAAAAAAAGTGGTTGTATGTCTGTATATAAGCATATGTAAAGAGGTGGAGTCAAATGTAGATTAAAATAAATAAAATAGAAAAAATAGAATAGGATCAAATTAGCATTGCTTCCTCCGACTCCTTTTCGAAAACCTAATATGTGTTTTCAGTTTGTGTAAACTACTGTATAGCTATTATGTTGGAGTTGAATATGTTATTTTTCTATCTGTTTGTTTTAACCATACATTCAAAATAAAGACTTAACTCATTTAGTTCAGGTTTCATGTTGTTGTCTTGTTCAAGATGTCGCTGTACAGCACCTTGGCCTAAAGGTCGATTTTAAAGTGCATTATAAATAAAGTTGGGCTGGATTGAAAGTGACTCATAAAGCCACTAGCTTTTAGATTAAACATCTGTATATAACTGTTTGGCATAAGAACCCTTGCAGTTATTACCGTTATGTTTCTTGCATACTATTAATGTTGAATTTTGAAAACCACTAAGAAATCAGTGGGATCAGACATCTTGCACAACACATCTTAACTTTAAGGCCAACTTCTCTGCCAGTTTCTTTGACCTATTAATTTTAATGATGCAGACGTAAGTCGCAAAATGTATTACATCCTGTCATTAACCGGTGGTCCATCTCCAAAATGTGCTCAAACCAAACCATTCAACACAAAACAATGGGCCGCGTCACATGCTCCTCACAAGATCCACCTTCTCTTGAGTGAAACAAGTCAATTGGCCTTAATATTAACGAGCGTGACCAGAAAAACACGTCTCGATGAGAATTAGCGGTCTGCAGCAGCAGCAGGGTCATGATGAATTAATTTGGGATGTGTTCTGCTGCGTCGTTCTCTGGGGCACTGTTTGTCATCTGACTTTGTCCCAAAATGACTCAACAGTTCGCGGCGAAAACACAGCTGATCCTGTCGATTTCAAAAAACAACATTCACCCGCCGATATATTTATTTACTCGTGCAGTGCAATAAACATACTGTCACTATGAGGACTTTATCATAGTGACAATACGCTGAAGGCCCCAACACTGATCTCTATCTACATTATTTTTGGAAATGGCCACCAATTTTGGGAAATTGGAGTTGGCGTCAAAGAAGTAAGAGCATGATAAAAACCTGGAGAAAACAGAGGAAAAAGTGGAGCTCTTGGTTTTGTTGGAAAGCCAACAAACCAACCATAAACTAAGCTTTCTATATATATTACATTATTAACAGACAACACATATTATATGTTTATGAATGATCCTTATACAACACAAAACAAATACCTTAAAACATGTTCCTAGGATGCATAGGTGCAAATCTAACATTAAAACAGCTTATTTGATATGAGTAAACAAACACAGGTTGTGATCCCAAATCCAAAAGTTAGGTCAGTGCTATTGTCAACGTATTAAACATTATAATAGGGCAGCACAATATAAAGAACAAATGACATAATGACTTTTGTTTTAATTGCTTTGGGGGTCTGTAGACTAAATCTCTCCACATAACAAGTGTTTAATTATCAGTTATTAATATCAGATTGGTTTGAATCATGTCATTATCAAGTACTTTCAAAGCTCTGCACAAGTACATCTTTCATAAGGGCTGTCCTAAACATTTGTCATGTAGGCACTCTAAATAAAATCCTTTATGTTCTACTTATATATCTAAATAAATCAATATTTAACCATACTTCAGGGCTATTTGTGTGTGAAGGCCCTATACACTATATCTTCCACCTGATGCCTGCTTCAGTCTGTTCTCACACGTAGGGCCTGCCTCACATGCATTAAACATCTACAACTAGACTCAGATGAGACAATTGTCTCTTTTGATGTCACATCACTCTTCACCTGCATACCCACCACTCGTGTCTGTAAGAAAGAGACTACTGCAGGACAGGACCAACCTCACCCCGGACCATATTTGCAGTGTACTGGAGATATGTTTGAACACTACTTATTTCCATCTCAGATGTAACGTCTACAGACAAAAGCTGTGCCATGGGATCACCTGTCTCCCCGATTGTGGCTAACCTGTACATGGAGGAACTGGAGAACAGAGCTCTGGTCTCTTTCCCAGGTGCAGTGCCCAGTCAATGGTTCAGATATGTTTATGACACATGGGTCAAATTCAGGACCCAGGAAGTAGAAGCCTTCACAGAACACATCAACACAGTGGACAAGAAGATCAAGTTCACACGTGAGGATGCCATAGACAACCGCCTGGCTATTTGTGAGGACAGGACTCTCCACGTAGAAGTTTATAGGAAGCCCACACACACAGATCAATATTTACTGTTTGATTCCCACCACCCACTGCAGCACAAGCTGAGAGTCATCAGGACTCTTTAGCACAGAGCTCAAGAGGTGCCCACGACCGCAGAAGGTAAATGGAAAGAAGAACAACACATCCGTAAAGCCCTGAGGGACTGTGGATACCCCAAATGGACTTTCAACCAAACCAAGAGGACACAGAAACCAAACAGACAGGAACCAGAAACAAAAGAGAAGGGTGTAGTTATCCCTTATGTGTCTGGTTTATCTGAAAAAACTTAAAAGGATTTTCTACAAACTCAACATTCCAGTCCACTTTAAACCAGGGAACACGCTGCGTCAAAAACTGGTCCATCCTAAAGACAAGATCCCCACAAACAGTGTAATGTAGTTTATACAGTTCAGTAAAGAGTGCAGTGACAGTTATGTCGGAGAAACAAAACAACAGCTTCACAAGAGGATGTATCATCACAGAAGAGCCAATCCTGGAGGACCTGAGTCTGCAGTCCACCTCCACCTCAAAGAGAAAGAGCATTCCTTTGAGGACAGCAATATCTGAATTTTGGTCAGAGAGGTTTTTCATTTTAGTGAAAATGGAAAAGCCCTCTTTAAACAGAGGAGGTGGCCTCAGATTCATGTTGCCTAGTATTTATAACAGTGTTTTGAAACCTAAAACAAAACAGTTTCTGTTAAAATAATTGTTAGGTTCGGATCACAAACGAGACGACAGAGACCGTACATGGTACATGGTGGTTATGAATGGAAGACCGGTTTAATTCTTGCAAGAATGAAACAAATCAGACACATGCAACAATACTACATGGTGATTTGTTTATCATGTTTACAACACATGAAGCTTTTAGATATGTACATTATGTCCGCCTCTCAGCTCCAGGGTCGTGGATGGACGTGTATTGAGCTGACGTGTCAGTCATAGATGTGAATAAGTTTACGTGTACATGTCACTAAGTGTACAGGACAGAGTGTTCCTGAACAATGATGAGATGTAGTGCAAAGTGATGTCTTTATCTTGTTTGGATTAGCCTGGCGCCAATAGGAGATACACCTAAAGACATTAACTTGTATGTGGATAAGCATATAAACTGGAGCAGGAGTGAGAGCATAATATACAATTACTATGACAGTTTCCCTCTAGAACAACAACAAAACCTGAATGGAGCAGTGTCACTAACGACTCTCCTGAGCATTAACGACTCTCACATCAGGAGTCACACTTCCCTTTCACAGCCAACGACTATGAGACCAGATCAGCCTGGTCCATCAGGTTTGGTTTCAGGGGAAACCCCTCCCTCTAGAGATATAAGCTCAGCTCTCCTACCAGTTGATCTCAGAATTGATAAAGTCTCTTGGAATTAGAGACGAAACGTCTTCACCTTGAAAACTGAGCCCAGATGCTTTTGCTTTAACCTTTTCTTTTTTATTCACCCAATGTTTCAAACCAATGGATGTGTACAACGCTGCAGAGATATAAATCAATTATCTTAAAACAGTTCAGTCAGTCCAACTACATGCGAGGACAGTAACTAGGCATCGTTGCACATACTGTATTTCTGATAAGTTTTTACTCAAACAAAAACTTTCCTTGTTCTCTGAGGCACATTTCTTCATTTTCACCTACACACACGCACAACAAACTATGATATCACCTTAAATGCCATCATCTTTGGAGCCTTCTTGTGGTTGACTTTCTGCAGGAGGAAGGACTTTCTGCTAAATAATAAAACTCATATCTAGATAAAGGTAGAGTAGTAGGTGAAAAGTGTTTCTAGCTAGTTTCAAGCTAATTAAGTAATTGCTTCCCTCTTCCCCGCTTCTTAGTTAAAACCTGCACTGTTTTCTCGGATGTGTGAACAATAACAACGCAGCCGTTTTGCCTTCTGCATGTGCAAAGAGATGAATTAACACAGCGACTGAATAAACCCTGATTACGTCCAGACTGAATGTGTTGCTTAATAATAGGGTTGGGCCAATAGGAATTTTCCCAGCCGATACCATTATTCAATATTTATCTGGCTTTTGTAACCGATAGCCGATATTGGCCAATGGTTGATATTTAAAATACTGAAAGCCATAAAAATCACATTTATTCTTTTCTTTTTCTTTTTTTTTTATTTTGGCACATTTGGCATTAAAACTGTGTTAGTTTAATGGCAAATGTGCATTTTGTACCTCAATCGTTTTTATTATCCTCTTGGTTATAGATTTGACTTTCACAGAATCTAGCTTCTTGTGTTAGGGATCGCCGCTTGCTAACGCTAGCCCTGTTGCTATCAAACAAGTTGGTGGTATTCAATGATCCTCCTCACATAACATTGCCATTGCATGCGTTGCATATTTCAATCCGTCTGTGTTTTGACTCCGCAAAATATGTCCTGAGGCAGACGAGGCGACTGCTCCCCGAAAGGGAGCGCCACTGCTTTCAGGTAGTGGCACAAACAAACTAGTCGACTGAATATAATATCAGCTCTATATATCGGCCAGATTTTCCTCATCGGGCCGATGAATACAATTTTGGTCTTATGCCTTTATTTGATAAAGATAGTATAGACAGAAAGGAAAGAGTGAGAAAGGAGAATGACATTGGGCAAATGACCCTAGGAATAGAATCCACGTCTCATGAGTATATGGTAGGTGAGTCACCAATGCACCCTACAATTGGCTTTTTATTTCTGCATTTCAGTAGCTAGACTTTGTCTTTCACTGAAGAAGTAGATCTTGAGCTCCAAGGTTGGTGACTATTGCTTTAGGACATTTATGAACAAATTGATTTTGCTTCATCATCACACCCATCTGATGTATTTACACTGGGGATACCATAGCTGTTCACATGCCATAGTGTACATAGAATTGCAATCTGAACTTTCATCATAAGTTCCCAAAAAAGGCCATAAACAACACACATGACTTTTAAACAAGTAAGTTTATTTTCAATCACAAAAGAAAAAAAAAAAAAAGAAAAGAAGAAGAAAACAATGTACTGCTCTTGTTGCAACGAAGAACTCTGCTGACTCCAATCATATGGCTGTTTTCCATTACTGCTTTGATTAACAAAGCAGTCCTCCGGGTGCCCCAGTTTTCCCTACCACTAAAGACATGTACAAATAGCCCCCCACCCCTTCTCTCATGGGGCCAGGAGATTTGTAATCTCAGTGGGACTTTCCTGCATAAATAAAGTTTAAGTAAAAATAAAAAACAGTGAAATGCTAAACCCCCAAAAAGTTGCTCCTGAACCATAAAAGCCTTTGAAATCTTGCCTTTGTGAAGTCTAACAGCACACAAGGTAATGGCACAGATGATTAAGGCCCTCCTGACAAGTCTTTGGCCTCAAATGGAAACTCAACAAATGTCAATACGAGAAATAATGTTGACTGACTGTGGAGATATTCTGTTAATCCCTCGACGGAAACCCGGCCTTATATCAATAGAGCACTAAATAAAACACTGACAGGCTTTCAGTCCAAACCAGCACTTAAGCACTTTTACATCCAAACAAACAGGGATAGGCTTTTACCATGGTGGTTATACCAGGACACATTTAGTCTGAACAGGGACAGTCATAGCAGTGCTATAAGTGAAGAAGTGAAGTGAATTAATGTGTCCATGCTTTATGGTTCAGTGTATGGTTACTATAATGAACTATTGACCTTTAGCCAGAATAAAACTCAATGAGATTAAGAATTTTCTTTCCAAGTATAACCCAGGCCAAACATATACTTAAACAGGGGCTTTATCTCAAGTTGTATTAGCTATGCGTTTGAGTCAAAAGAAAGACTGCAAAGAAATCTCTGAAACAACTTCTCTATTGTTTTCCTAATACTTTACCATCTCTTCTCGTGTCTCTTTGCGCGTATCGGGCGGCCGTAGCTCAGTGGTAGAGTGGTCGTCTTTCAACCGGAAGGTAGGCGGTTCGATTCCCACTCTCCCCACAGTTCATACTGTCGTTGTGTCCTTGGGCAAGACACTTAACCCACCTTGCCTCTAGTGACTGTAACACTGGTAATTACATTAGAACAATGTAAGTCGCTTTGGATAAAAGCGTCAGCTAAATGAATAAATGTAAATGTAAATGTAAATGTATCCATCGCTCGTTGCTCACGCAGCTGTGGAGAAGCAAAACACAAGACGGAGCTGGTTTTCTGGAGAGATGTAAAGTAGAATTCCTAATTCTGCAAACATATGTAGCCTTTCTGTGGCAAATATAACTGCCTGAAGGCCTCAGAATGGGAAACACTGCATTAGATCAAACCAAAGTTTAGCTTGCCTCAAGACTAGACACTATCCTTGTCGGATTTCCTGTCACCAGTGAATCAACGTTGACAAGCCATGTAATATTTAATATAGACAATTTACAAACCAAAGACAATACAAACTAATGATGAGATTTTGACATGTCCTAAATTAAATTAGCTATGCGAGATAGTGTATATGAGGTTTGTGTTATTACAAAGAGAGCTGATGAGCCTCTCTATGTGAGTACCCAGGACAGAAACCTCATATTACAAAGTACCTGCTGTGTCACTGAAAGAGGGTATGTTCTCACTGTTAGATGTCAGGTAACCATTATGTTATAAGGTAAAATGTTATGTTAGCTAGTCATATTTTAAAACCTGCATCATCACATCCCCAGGTCTATGTGGGATTAATAATGCAAAAAAACGCACTATGCTTAATGCATATTTTATAATAACATAACCAAATGACTTCAGAATAGCAGCTATTACAGTCCTGTGCTGTATTACTCTGTGTAGTCTCTGCCTGCACTAACCCTGCTTTGAACTGTGTTTGTAAACAGTTACATCCCATTCCTGTGTAGCCTGAACACGTCTAGACCTGTTAAAGGGGCTAGATTCAATTAGCATATAGCTGTCAAAAATAAATAAAAAATACTGGAAGGACCTGTGTTTAAAGATTGGGTTTCATCTGAATTAGATAATCATCATAGACCCTTTCACAACAACAGATACGCCCACCTCGGCAACAAAAGCAGAGGTATTCCCCATTCACTTGCACGTAAAGTTAAACTGGAGCAAGACACCAGCAGAGCCCTCAAGCTCTATGTGTTACTTCATCTGATTTGTGTTTGTCATGTCTGTATCTATAGGAGATGTGTGTGTTTCACCTTAATGTAGGTATTGGAGCTTTGAGTAATGTGTCTCCCAGTTTAACAGTCTTTGATGAGGAAGCACATGCCCTAAAGCCATTCATTTATAATTCTTGGTCATATTTGTGGCATTACTTACCCCTCTGTACAAGTCCAGCTTAATATAGTCCCGAGCATCTAGCGTAGGTTGACAGTCCCGATTTAAAGCCCTCTGTCCCGTGTCCCAGTGGATAGCCACAAAAACACTGAAGTGCCCTCTATCTCTACTTTTAACCAATGCTAGAACCAAGTCCATTGAGCTAGCAACTTTTCTGTCTAATATTCTCAGAGGTACCATGGCGATAGCAATATTAACCAATTGACAAAGAGTGTTCTGCAGGTCTTTAGCTCAATAATGATAAGGCGAGGCTATTGCTATCCTTCTGTAGCGTTTACTGTTTTACCATCAGCCAAAAAGAAAGTTGTGATTTACAAAGAAGCCCCAGGAACAATACAATACAACTGTCTGAGAAAAGTACATAAAGATTTAACTCGGGATTAGTCCCACGTTAGGGCTAGAGTTCACCTAAACAGTAGTATTTGTTTCACTCCAGGTCCAGGTGGATTTAGTTTGCCGTTTGTGTAAGGGCCGGGAGAGTAAGCGACAGGTTTCACCCCAAGGCTTTTTAGCACCTGTCAGATCCAATTTCAAAGGTGTCCACAAGCTGACATTTGTCACCTGGAGGCGTCTCATGCTATTATGAGCAAGGGACGCTCCCGCACATTGAGCCACAATTATACAATGACAACAGGCCAGTCCTGTAGAGCCAAAGGAGCTAGATCTGCTGGAGCTCTGGGCTTCGTTAAAGAAAAACACGCCACCATTATCACCTCATTTATACATGAACACATATTTAAAGGTGAAGCGAAACACCCATTAAAAGCACCATTATGGAAAAAGATCTATGATAAACAGCGGCTCAAGGTCATTTTTCCTCTTCTTTGCATTTTTACAGTCCAGAATTCCTTAACATTAGCAACAAAAACACCTCGCCAAGCCACTGCAGATGTCAATAAAAATACCTTAAGCATAGGTTTTCACATACTACTGTAAATTAGCACACAATATCTGTGCATGTACATGTTAGCAGTAATGACCAATTGAAAAGACCCTAGACTCTTAAGCTAAGCTTAAGCTGCTTGTAAATAGAAATAGGATACTACTAGTGTTAGTAAACACCATTAAGATTGATTGTTGCCTGTAAGAAACCTATTATTGGAAACTATATAATAGACATGAAAATAATAGGATGTTAACTGACATTAACACAACCTTAAAGGGGGTTAATTATGGATAAACTAAAGGCTGTCCCTGATGAGAAACGAATATATTTGTGTCACACACTGTGGCTACAAAGCTGTGGTTGTAGGTGTGACGAATTAACATCGAGAAATCTCACAGTTTGAATGTGATTGTGTAAATATATGGCAGTGTTACATTACATTTACATTTAGTCATTTAGCAGACGCTTTTAATCAAAGCGACTTACAAGTGAGGAAAACAATGGAAGCAATTTCAACAACACAAGGTATAAAAGGACTAAAAATGAGTCAGTGTAAACCCAGCACAGTATACAAAGTTAAGGATAAGAGAATTTGTTTATTTATTTATTTATTTTTTTAAGAAAGGAATCGATAGAAAGGAAGTAAAACTCAGTGTTTGTCAGTCAGGTGTTGATGGAAGAGATGTGTTTTCAGGCGTTTTTTAAAGATGGCTACAGAATCTGCTGATCTTGTAGCAGCAGGTAGATCATTCCACCAATGTGGAACAGAGCCAGAGAAGGTACGTGAGAGTGATTTTTACCTTTTGGGACGGTACCACCAGACGTTGTTCATTTGCAGAGCGCAGGGATCTGGTAGGAACGTAGGTCTGTATTAGTGAGTGAAGATATGAGGGTGCAGAACCAGAGGTGGTCTTGTAGGCCAAGAGCATAGCTTTGAACTTGATGCGGGCATCAACCGGGAGCCAGTGTAGCCTAATGAATAGAGGAGATACGTGCACTCTCTTCGGTTCATTAAAGACCACTCTTGCTGCATTCTGGATCAGCTGCAGAGGTTTGGTTGTGCAGGCAGGGAGTCCAGCCAGTAGAGCATTGCAATAATCCAGTTTGGACAAGAGAAGAGCCTGGACTAGAATTTGTGTAGAGTGCTCTGATAGGAAAGATCTAATTTTCCTAATGTTGTAGAGAATTAATCTACAGGACCGGGTGGTGCTGGCAACATGACTTGTGAGGTTTGTGAAGATTAATAAGTGATATTAATCTGATTTCAAATTTCCAACAAAAAACTAAAACAAATAAACTAAAGAAACTGAGTGAGGTTGTCCCAGTATCTTTTTGTCTGAAGTCAGCCATTTCAAGTTTGGGCAGGAGCTGAACGAAACACTTTTTCAACAATATTTTATAAAACCTGCTTCTTCGGTCACTGTAGATCTGGACATATTGAGTGTATTGTGATTATATCCATGTGACTGATATCAATGTGGTGTAGACGCTAACAGAGGCCATAAGCTCAATCTGAACCTTCCCCCTTTAATTCCTCTGACCCAGTGTGGACAGATATCATGTGATAAAGATTGTTCTATTTAATTTGACTGTACTTTTTGAGGACAAAGTGATACAATAGTCACAGTACTGATGACTATCATTTCTATGTAAAGTTGATTGTGGTCTAAGAACTGACCACAGATAAATCTGCCAATAAAATGTGGCTGAGCTGAGTTGGTAGCTCCTCTTGTAAAAGCGCAGTTGGTAGATACATGCATACACCAACCCAAAGTGTGTAAATGATCTCAAACAAAATGACTTTTGGATGCGTCAGTCCACACCAAACAGAGGGTGATCCACTTGATTAGTGACCTACATCCTTTAAATGTACAGTCAGCACAGAGGAGCACACTGTGGATGGGGGATGTCCTGTTGCAAATGTTACAAAAGGATACACACTAATGTAGGTCACAGTAAGGTATCCTTGAATTTTTTATTCTTCTTCATTTAACAGCGTCACTACTTGACACTAGCCTTGATAAAATAAATAAATTTGTTATTGAAAGTGTTGTTGAAGAATCGTTTAACAACACACTATTCTGATTTCTGAAAGTCACCCATAGCTAGTTGCATTGGGTGCAACTAGCTACATTGCAGTTGAAATCAGTGTAACTTAGGAGTACTGTTGTACCTTTCCGGTTATCGGACACATAAGTTACCCAACACACAAGGTAACCACACCTCAAAAATGTGAAAGTTCAGCTTTTTTTTTTTTAGCACAAGACAACATTTAACCTATACATCATAGGGATGGGCGATATGGCCAAAAATCCATATTGCGATATACATTGCAGCCTCTTGCGATAACGATATATATTGCGATATATAAATTATAATAGAATCATTTCAGAACAGGTTACATAGATCCTAAGGAAAGCCAAACTGCTAAATGTATTTTTTAATGTTATTCCTGTATTCCTGAAAAGGAACTCACAATCTTCTTGCATAAAGCAACAGCACGGTCAATTCGGGGATCTTTCACACTTTTTTCTGTTGACAAACGTGTAAGATTTTATATGTTAATTTAATCTGCTCTCTTCTCTCTCCCGCGCTCGCTCCCGCGCTCGCTCTTTGGCTGCATTGCCTGGCTATGCTAGCTCCGGGAAATGGATTAACCCCACCATTAGTTTCAACAGACCCCGTGGACCCCTCCACTTTCCCCGAGTGATGACCTTTTCTCACACATGGTCTCTTTCATTCCGCTCCGAGGTTTGGTTTAAGCTGCGGCTACACTGGTCCCACTTTACGGCTCTCTTTCTCCTTTCGCAAACCCCCTTCACAGTGTTGGCCTCGTAGCCCGCAGTCATTCTGCTTATAATTGACGTGGCTGGCAAAGCTGGTATTCAGTAACATTTTTCGTTTTGAGGTAGTACAACAGATTAGTCGTGTTACCTCTCTTAGCCGGAACTGTTGCCCCACACACTCTACAGAGTATAATTTGCTGCTGCACGTCAGACGGCTTAAATCCGAATTACGTCCAAATAATGGATGTTGCGTCTTTTTCACCAGCTCCTCCGTTTCGCTTTCAGCCATGTTTCAAGCTGCAGCTCGTGGCTGTAAATTTTGCGTGGAAATTGCGTCATCAACATGTATTATCGCGGTAGTGCAATAGAATTAAAATCTCTATCGTATGCCAATTTTTTATCATTTATATCGCATATCGTTCATATCGCCCATTACTAATACATCATATAGCAATAATATACTCCTGACTGCACACATTTATTATTCAAAAAACCTAATCTTTGGTTCTAACAATAGCACAGTGCTTATATTACTCATTCCCACAAGAGGCTCACACATCTACAAACACTCCAAATAAAACATATTTTTAAAAGCAGCCACTGTTTTCCTTTCAACAGTCCAATTCTGAACTGATGATGGCGAGCTGACAATTTTAGTCATTAATCGTTGCGCAGCGCATGCTGGTTGATTCTGAAATGTTTTGCAGCTATCTTTTTGTGAAATTTCAGACAAAAAAAAAGGTTTGACTAGAAACTCTTGTGCTAAGAGATTATGTACAATACTGACTATATGCAGCATTCAACTTGTCTAATGTATAAACCTACTGTATATCATAAAGCCAAAATTTTCAGCTGGTATGGGACCATTTGTTTGTATTGTCTGTTGTAAATTGACCTGCTCTCTGAATGCCTCTGATAAGGGAATAAAAATGACGAGCCGTCTTCGGGAAGTCGTCCCAGTCATCTGTATATCAAGCATCAGCTCTATTTTGTTTTGTAGATATGGTTGTTATCAGCAGCCTCTAAACTTTCAATTTGGGACTGAGCAAGAGAGAATGAGAGCATAATATCAGGGACGATGGGAAAGTCAAAGATGTTCAAGGTAAAGGGCACAGTGCATTAAAGACTATGCTTGAGTAGATAAAGGAAATCATTGCAATAGAAATGCAGATTAGCAGGTCAACACGGACGCATCGCCGAGAGATGACCCGTCATATGACTGAGCTGCCGGGAAATCAGGCCTCACCTTGAAACCGCATGATCTCTATCTGCTGTCTCTCAGGGAATTGTGGGAAAGATAATAAAACCCACATGGAGAGAAAGTGGTCTCTGGCCTGCGCTCAGTCGTCAGTCTGGTATTTCGCACAGAATGAGGTTTACATAAGTTAAGTGGCACGGTTACAGGTAAAAAACAAATGAGTTTCTTAAATGAACGCTTTGACGTCTGTATTCATCTGCACAGTGTCGTTTTCACAGCCCAGTCTTTACAGTGTGTTTGGCCTTAAGAATGTGCAACGTATAAACAGTGGGCTAAATGTGTAAACCATCTCGGAGCAAGCAAAGCTACAACTATATAGAAAAGAAGGAACAGCTGGATTCTTAGGCCATATTCAAACAAATGCATTCATTCTAGTAGCGCTTGTATTTTAAGAACTATAACAAAGCTTTGTAATAAAAGTGAGGCTAACTTTTGTTGTGTCTTTACAAAGTGTCTCCTACGGTGATAAAGACCAACAGGACCAGTCAAGACCAAGATAATGACAAAGTAAGACTTGTTAAGGTTAAGACCAGTGCATTATCCATAGAATACAAACTCTGGACACTCTCTTTCTTAATCAGCCGCTCTTTCTTGTCATGGGACAGGGGCAGCTGGCGCCCTCTCTGTCCCGTAGAGTCTACATGTCTGTCCTGTGGTTTGCCTCAGAGCAGAGGGTGCCCGTGGCAACTAACCCTATCATCGGATTGTGCAGTGAATGTGCCACGCTGTCACCGGAGTGGTGGACTGGCCTCTGCTCGGGCCGCTCTCTAAGAGCACAGAGCGGGCTGTTTGACATGTATTAAAAAGCCCAGTGATTAAAAAGAAATGAAGAAGAAATTTCAGGGATACAACACAAACTGTACACCGAGTTTATATAATTTTTCTTTCTACACCACTGTTTTAGATTGAAAAACATAACTTTTTTTTTTTTTTTTACTGTCAATGCTAATCATAAAGCCAAAGCAGTGCACTTTGCTTGTAACTCATTTGGTCAGTAGACTGTCTTTGTGTCAATAACAGAGTTGCCATGGTTACGGTAATATCAACCAATTGGAAAAGGTCAACAGTGTTCCACATCAACATCTGTAACTGAATACTGATTGGTCCTTTTACGTGCTTCTCTTCGTCATCAGGCCAAAAAGAAAGTTGTGATTTACTAACGATCTTAAGGAACAATAAAACTAAAAAGTATTTTAGGAAAGCACGTGTTTGTTATATGTTAATAATAAAACAAAGTACTTAAAGCAATCAGTTCACGTTTTCTTGGTGTTTACTGGTGGTATATTGATTTTGCGCAGCATTTAGCATTTTCCATTAAAGATTTTCCGTTAAGGTGTTGCCCTTTGATTTGCATTCATAAAACTAAATTCTCCCAGTTTTGAGGTCTCCTTATTTCTTATAGTATTAGTAAATGGAGTTAATAGTTACTGCCTCTTCCCTGGACATTTATATGGCTCTTTTGATAAACACATCCCCGGTTCTGCTGTATGCTAAAACACATCCCTGAAATGGTTTCCAAAAATGATACCCTTCCTGAGAAGCCAAACTAAAATATCAAATGTGTGGCATGAACTCTCTGCAGAAATCCTTTAAGCTACAACAAGTGGCTCTATCCCCTTCAGGTGCTTGACCCAGAGCTCTACAACCACTGCATTGACACAAATCTATTGGATAAGTCCTTGAGCTCCACTTGACTTTAATCACTAACCCCTTAACATCTCACAACAGAAACAAGCTGCGAGAACCATTCATGGAGAGCCTCTAGAGCTGCAGAGTGACGAGGTGAAGTAGGACTTGTCTGATCTACTGTCTGGGTTCAACTCTACCAGTGACTATAATTCTTAAGTCTAAGCCCAAATAAGTTCACATCAGTCAGTTCACATGACTTACATCTATTGCACATTAGATTATAATAATTGTGGGTAGATTAAGTACAAATTAAATTACAAAAAGAAGAATTGGAAATGAATGAGTTTTCAGAACAAGGAGGTTCGAGTGCTGCAATGTGGGCTGGTTTGACAAGAGGAATTTATATTGAATGTGAAAGCAGTCTTAATTGGACACATACAGACTCTATTTACAGAAAAGTTCAAAAAGAATTCAACGAATCCCATATTCTTAACCTTTTAATAAAACGTTTATGGCAACAAAATCAAAAATATTTATTAATTACAAAATTTCTGACTGGCACGTTGTTACAAACAATTAACAAATTTTTATTTCAAGCCAATCCAATTACCATAGACACATGGTACGGATATTTAAGTGGAGCATTATGCACATATTTTTCCACAGTTTCAGGCTTCTTGGCTTCATTCCCTTCTTTTCCCAGTTTGTCCTATACATAATATCTTTTACCTGATTGTAGATTTACAGTTAGGACCACATGGCCCTACTGTGCTCCCCTCTTTTCTTCATGTTTGTAGTTCTGAGTTGTGTTATATAAGTAGCATAAATGATGTACAATGACTTGACACACTGTCATGCGTAAAGGCCCAAAGTCTGTACTTTATGCTCCATTTTGTTATTTCATACAAGCTTCTTTCAAAAGGCAATAATGAAGAACAGATTTTCTGTTACCATAGCAGTGTTGCAGAAGGCAAATGCCACAAATGACATATGAACATATATCTTCTTTGGAATGTTAATATGCAATATATACACATTTCTGGAAACAGGGTTAGGATTAATTGATATGTAATTTTTTGAAGATACGTATCTGGTCCAAGTAATGGTCTAAGGTTTTTAAAGCATGGCATTTTTACTTATAAAAGTCTCATCAGCTACCTAATAAAATAGACTGATAAACGGCACATAAAGCAGGGAGGAGCCAAACACAGAATGAAGACATTATTACTCATTACTAGTTGACAGGAAACCGAAAGGCACTGTTTTTAGTGCTTTCAAGGTGAACAACAAATCATGTTTAAAGATATGGTGAATCTTAAAACCTCCACAATTTAATTCAATGCTTTTTTTCATTTTCCATCCCATCATGAAAAGCTTTATAAACTAAAATGTCCCATGCGTTGTCTGTGTACACTAAAATTATGTTTGATGACGGGGGATTTGGTTAGATTTCCTGAGTTCAGAGTCAGGAAGGGAATTGTTCAGTCCCAATTCATCAGACAACACCACAATCTGTTGACATTTCCCTGATAGACACTGTTTTCTGTCGCCTTGTCTGACGTCAAAGACACTGCTGTCATTTTGTGGACAATGTTAGATGAGCTATAAAGGACATGGTTGGAAAGTGGAATCAAAGCCACAGCATCAGTTTATTCAAGCACCTGGAAACCATTTGTGCTCCTTATCTGCTCTCTATATCCCCCCTGGACCTCTTCAAGCGTCTCTCAGCAGTAAAAACACAACACTGTTAAACTGAGGCTGAACAGCTGTGGTGCACACAGTTCCCCTCTGTTGTCTTCGAGCAATGGGAGTTCTGCTTTTACATTAAGGACCTGTTGAGTCTTATAAGTGCATATCCTGCTTCTCATCACATCCTTATACGCTGGTCTTAAAGAGGGCATCATTCTGCAGGTGTCTCAGGCCCAGAGTTAGATATTGATTGTACAGCTTAACCCAACATTAAATGTTTTTCTTTTCTGTACTTTGTAAAGTGTAAACCAATGCTGAAAAAATGTACTGTGGCATCAGCTATGGATTGAGAATGAGATGTCTGCACACTACATACACAGTATGTTCCTGGATGGGCAAATAAAACCGTGTTTGTTGTAAATTCACTAACGGGAAAATACTTCCCTGATTTGTCAAGAAAATGCTCTGGAAATGTCCTGAAAAAAAAAACGTTCTAAAAACGAGCATGACCAGACAGGCCATCCCACAAAGCGTCAGTACATTACGTCCTTCGATGACAATTTGTGCTGCCTTCTGCGTCAGATCCGCTGCTGTTAACAGCTGCTCCAGACCCGACCCACAAGCGCACAAAGCCATTCAGGAAAAGCCCTACAGCCGCTGCTGTGCGCCATTACGCACAGCTGCACAGAGCTACGTGGCTCTGCGCGCGGCAAACTCAGAAGGCTTTTATTGTCAATTCGGCTTCACAAAGAGATTGGCTGTTTCTCTAAAAATAAAACCCCACACCGTGCACCTGACTCTTTTGTAAAGTAAAACAAAATGTGTATAATGTTCTACATAAGTGCCTTTAAACATAAAACTTGCATTAAGTTAACCTATAGCAATATAAAAAGACAACAACATGACATAAGTCTGAAACAAATCCATTAACATACAGGAATCTGGAGGGGGCAAAAACTGTTAGGATCAATTATAGTTTGTGCAGTTTTAGACGGACTAAGAAATGTATTGTTTAAAGACTGCATGGGTCCGCACAGGCCTCACTTTTTCATATCGATTTGAGTAAAAATAATACTCAGATCAAGGCCTCATTTATGCGTATGTGGCCATGCACTAGACGCCTGCAGTTATCGGACACCAGCTTACACATAGATACTCTCAGCTGTATCTGGTGGACACACTGGCACGCACGAGAGCCCACTGGGAGCATTTTGGGGGACTATTGACCAGACTATTCACATCTAATCTTCGGACTCAAATGCTGGTAGAAAGTTTCACTGTGCCTTCCCACGTTTACGAACGACGCACACGATAACTCCAAGGCATCACGGCGTCACTAAATACAGCTCATGTCAATGTGTGAGAGAGGAGTTTCAGCCACAGTGCCCACAGCGAGGGATATGATACAGGTAAACCTTTTACTCAGCTTCTTTGGACAAACAGTGAAAAAACAAACAAAAATAAAATACATTTAACTACATGTAACTACCTAAACTTAGAACACTAAAAAAAAATAAGTTTGTTAGTTACACCCACAAAAAGTCACACTGGAGATTATAACAGAATTAAACTACTGTATGTGCATCTATCTCTGCAGCTGTGAGCGTGACTGGTGCATACGTCATCACTTCAAAGGGAGCGTCTACGTTAAGCAAACACTTTTTTTTACGTGGCGTCTTAAACAAAGCATTAAGGGTGTACACAAGGGTGAATTTGTTTAGCGTGTTATTTATGTCCAAGTGTTCATAATAATAAAGAAGAGCCTTTATGACAGCTGTGCCAAGTTTTCTGTTCCCGTACACGCAAACACATGTGCCAAGAACGCACAGGAAGAGACAGAAGCACGCTACATTATAATAGTGCGCTTTATGCAAATAAACTGTGTCAATCTGTATATTCTTTCACTCCAAGTTCACTCTCAATCAACACCAGCTCTAGTCTAGCCCCAGTCCATCAGCCCTGACTTCAGCCCCAATTCACAAAGTGGACCACATCCCGAAACGCGTGCAGACACTTTCACTGCACTTTCTCTGCTTCAGAAAAAAAAAAAAAAAAAAAAAAAAAAAAAAAGACTTCTGACTTTGGCACAACAGCAGTTTGTGTTTGTGTGCTCGGCGAGGCCCAACCCTTAAGTTACCTGTGCTTAGAGAGACTATGGACGCGGTGAGTGCTGTGCCTCTGGGCAGTGCACGTTCTCAGGCTTTACCTGCACGAGCTCCGGCTTAATGAGCACATTAGAAGCAACGGCTTTGGGACATGTGTAAATGTTTGATTAGACTCACCACATGCGATTTGGATGAATTATGAGGGCAAATACAGGTTCCACAAAACTTTTTTCAAGCGTTTGTTTTAAGTGGTGCCTCCACAACACGCCTCAATGCAACTTCTAAAGAACTCCTTTAATTCATATTAGGCCACTTTAGGTTATACTTTCAACTACTGCGGCGCATTAAAGCAAGCTACAAGAGCAAAAGATCATTGGATGAGGGGTTCAAGCTTAAAAACAAATCCACGAGGCGCCTAAAGAGTAAGAAGTAAAGTAAACACAGCCCCTTACCGTAAAGGTAACCATAGCCTCGGCGGGTGTGTATCCAGCAGAGTCGACATGAAGGTGATTGAGTTTTAGAGAATCCTTTGAAGAAAACTTCCCACTGTTCGGTTTCCCAAGAGCTGCTGCCGCCTGTCTGCTCTGCGCGCCACACCGCTCTGTCCCGAGAAGAGCCGGGGATCAGCCTGTAATGCTCGCGCTGCTCTGCGTGTGAGTGTATGAGTGCGCGTAAGTGCGTGCGTGCAGTGTGTGTCCTCTACATAATCTAGCGCGCTCGCTGGTACAGGACAGATGGCTCGACGCATGTTGTTGAACAGACCTGTCTGCAGCAGAGCGAGCCTCGCGTGAAGTAGGACACAGAATTAGGAGCGTGTGCGCGCGCGTGAGGGCTGGAAGTGTGTAGAGTATATAGGGAAGACTCAGTGTCAGCAGGCGGTATATGTTTTTGTATTTAAAGTGCATTTTTAAGACACTGAAAAAGCTCAATGATACTTGGCAGGGGCTTTATTAAAGCGATAGTCCGGGCTCAGTTAAACCAAGCTTTAATTCAAACTTAGATTTGTGCTTAACTTAACCAAGGTTTAAGTTATTCGGAGTTGTATTGCACCATTTTAAATAATATCTGGTATAGAGAGGAAAAGGGAGTTTAGGGAAACTAAGCCCAGTTTTACCAGCCTGGGTATGTAATTCAAATTCAAAATAACTTTATTAATCTCCAAAGGGGAAATTTCATTTGTTAAGTCTCTTCTAATGAATTGAATCAGCCTTTCTCTTCCACAGACTGATTGATTGTAAAGTCTTATTTCAGCCGAGAAGAACAAGTTCTTGAGGTGTTCTGTCCTTTAATTTTTTTATTCTATATTTAACAAGGACAATGCACAGAAAACATTTATCTTAATTAGAAAAAATATTCTTCACACTAGATTTAGATTTAAGCTAATTCACATCTGTAGTCCTTGGGCAGGTCACTAATTTATGGGGCGCAGTGGTAGAGCAGTTGTCCCTTAACTGGAAGGTTGGTGGTTCGATTCCCACTCTCCCACAGTTCATGCTGTTGTTGTGTCCTTGGGCAAGACACTTAACCCACCTTGCCTCCAGTGCCACAGCTCTGGTGTATGTATGTGTGAGAATGTTTGGAGGTTGGAGCCACTAAAAAATATACACAAATGAAATCATCAATATTGATTCTTACTAAAATTACATAAATACTAATTTATTAACATTATTACCCGTTCAAAATATACACAGTAAATAATTCCTCAAGAGTACAACAATCTAAACCCAAAGTCCAGCCCTACTAACCCTAATCAAAAGAAACGTTAGCTCAATAGTTTGTTTTAACCCAAGGGAGAAAGTGTTGAGGTTGGTACATGTTTTAAGCTCAACTGGTAGTGAGTTCCAATTTCTTCCCGTAGTATATGAGAAGGAAGATTGTCCCATAGCTGTAGTTATGATAAAGTCCGGAGGATAGATCATATGTGTAAATGGGATATAGTTTGAGAATAAGTCTAAATCAGTGTCTTTTTAACAATTTAAAGGCATTTAATAGTGGAAGGATTAGCTCCATAAAACAAAACTTGTATTTATTCAAATTCTTTCACAATAGACAGCCATTAAAGATTTCTCCTAAAAGCTCATTTGCCTAAGTTTAGATCAGAAAAAGTAAACGCACACACTTGTCATATTGAAGTGGATTTGTTTTATGTTAACCACAAGAACGCACACAGCACAATGTTTGCTCATGACTAAGCATCAGTTGTTCTTCAGCTGAAGTCTCTTAATGCATCATCACTGTAAAGGATGTCTTCAATTTTTAACAAGTACATAGCAGCCCACATCTCCAGCAGGTCTCTGGGGCGTTCCACATGACATGACAACTATGTAATTATTATCCTGGACCGCACCAAAATCATAAAATATGTAAAGACAAGAGGAATATTTAAGAAAAAGTGGCATACGTAGTGGAAAAAAGAGACAGAGCAGAGAAGCTCATAAAGCTTCAAAAATGTCACAAAGTGCTAGTCTTTTGTCATGGGATTGGCATAATATATTAATGTAACAAATTGAGCTTTTATTACAGCCTAGAAGAAATATTTAGAACTTTAGCAAAGTGTCCCAGAATTATCAAAGTACATGGATCTGTGCAGTATTCTGTTTAAGTGTGAGTTTAAGCTTCATAATTAAAACTGTAAAAATAAGTCAGTTTTATTTTTTTTTCAGTCATTCTCAAAGGGTGCCAGGCTTCTTGGAACTAATCATTTATCCATCTTCTCTGTCTATTCAGAGGCTTCTCCGAAACTATCCTCTCCCTATATATTTCCTCCAGCTTATCTGGAAGAATACACAGGTGGACAGCTGAGAGGAATAGTCCCTCCAATGTTTTCTGAGTGGGACCAGGGCTCTCCTCCTGGGCCAACAGATGAGCTTTAGCTAGTTGGTTCCTTTCGAAGAGGAGAAGCAGTGGCATTACCCTGAGCTCCTCCCAAGACTGAGCTACTCACTCTGTCCTTGAGGGAGCACCCAGCCACGCTGCTGAGGAAACTGATTTTGGTCGCTTGTATCCTAGACCTTTTCCTATTGGTCATAACTCACAGCTTATGAGCATAAGTGAAGGTAGGAACGTACAGTGGCCTTGCAACCCAGCTCATTCTACCACACAATGGACTGGTTCATTACTATGCTCGTTCTCTATAGGCAGGTACTCTCGACTCCAGACTGGAGAGGGCAAGCCACCTTTTTCTGACTGACAATCATAAACTTTGAAGGAGCTGCTTCAGGTTCAATTCATGCTTCTGTAAGCTTGTCACTGTAAACTCTATATACTTAACTACTTACTGCTCTCTCCTGGTTTCACTCGGATCTCTCTGACAGACAATAGTTCATTTCAATCAACAGATCCCACTTACAACCGTCCAGTTTAGCATGGTGTACTACAAGGCTCAGTCCTCAGACCATTTCTCTTAATCATAAACATGCTCCCACTTGGACAGATCATACGTAAACATACACTCAATTTCCACTTATATGCTGTTAATACTCAGTTATACATTTCCACTAAGCCCTCAGTTGCTCACCTGCTGCTTCTCTGACCTCTGAACTTGGCTTACATCCAACTTTGTACAATTCACCATTGACACAACAGAGCTTATGGTTGTGGCCACCAGACCACTT
Source organism: Perccottus glenii (assembly GCA_024416835.2). Classification (NCBI taxonomy): domain Eukaryota; kingdom Metazoa; phylum Chordata; class Actinopteri; order Gobiiformes; family Odontobutidae; genus Perccottus; species Perccottus glenii. Next base: position 11,893,154 of record CM044547.2, on the reverse strand, counting down.
GCTTCAGAAGGTTAGAGATCTGGTCAACACCTCCCGCCTCCGTCACTCACTACTGGACTCAGTGGCAGAAACGCTCATACACTTCTTCATAACCACCTGGACTAATGTTATGGTGTCCTGTCCGGGATCACTCAGAAGCTGTCACACAGGGTTCTCACACACACCAGACCATGGCAACACATTACCCCCACACTCATCCATCTACTTTGGTTTCCCATTAAATATCACATCCAGTATAAGATTCTTCTTCTCACCTACAAGTCCCTTCATTTTCCGGCCCCTCAGTACATCTCAGACATCTTTCACTTCTATACACGCGCCTAAAACCTCCGCTCCTCCTCTTATACCACCCAGCTCATTGTTCCTTGTTCCAGGTTGCAGGCGATGATAGCCAGAGCCTTCTTTGTGCACGCCCCAACACTCTGGAACTCCCTCCCTCCACACTTACAATCAGCTGAAACCACTGGACAATTCAAATCTCTTCTCAGATCATTTCTGGCCTTCTACTCCACACACTAATTCATTTGGACTTTGTTTTCTCTGCTTGTGCGTGTCGTATGTGTGCGATGGTATATTGTTAAGCGATTTGACATTGACAATCTTCTTTATTTATATAGCCTCGTTCATCAGCTCTGTCCAAACGGGATCAAGGGCTCTCTTCTCATCAGTCTTTTGGGACCACTTTTGTTTTTGTTTAGTCTCTTGTCGGATAAATATAAATTACTACGTTATTTCCATGACTGTATTTCACTGCTGTTGCCGAACAAAGTAATGATGGCAAGATAAGCTCAAACAGTTAGACAGAAGCCTACCTGACAAACTAAATCCTGACCAAATTGCAAGCTGCGTCCCATATTATATGAAGTGGATTACATTTGTTAGCACAGTTAAATTCCCCATTCTCTCCAGTGACATCTGAACACATCTCATACCAAAAGAGCCGCACAAAAATTTTAGCTGAAAGGGACGTGAGCTAAACAATACCAGCCTCCAAGAGCAAACAGCATTAATCTTATCAACAGGCAGTAATTGGGACAGTGTTTTTGTCACGGTCTTCTGCTCGTCATTACACGGAAAATTAATTACCTTTGTTGACGGAGTTATATCTAATAAAAAGAGATGAATGCAGGCTCAATGAAAAGAAAGGGGAGCATGTACACACACAATTAATAAAGACAGGTGCAAACTGGAGCAAACAAACAGATAGAGGGGCCATTATTAACTTGAAGGTTTAAGGAAAGGAAGTAGAAAGTAGTGGAGAGGCTCGGACTGAAGAAGAATGAGGCTACACAAAGAGTGTGCTTTCATCAGTTTAGATAATCTTTCAGTGTCACTGTATTATATAGTTTAGTTTTTTATTCAAATGCACTTTTAACATATCAATTTTGTTTCTTCCACACCTCACACAAATGTCCTATCGCTTTGAAAAACTATTCAGTTTGCCTAATGCGCCAATATCTATGACTGAAGAAATGTACAACATTTCCTTAAAGGAGAAAGTAGGCTGCGAAGAGTACAAGGCTTCTATACTCTATGCAGTCTCACAAGAGACCCACATCACACCCACTCTTGGCAAATGTTTTTCCTACAGGATGCTCCTCTGTCATCAGCGTGACATCCTCTGAGTGAAAAAGTAAAAACTGAGCAAATTGTGTTTATACATGCAAACCCTCTGGATAAAGTCAGGTCAAGCCATCACCACTTGCTTGTTTGAAGTGTGGGAGCGTCTGAATAGAGTTACAGTATAGTGGGATTTTGTGTGTTTAATAAGTGCCTGGCTTTTTCTTTAGACCTGTGTCCATATATTGTATTGAGTACTTGAAACGTATATGATAATATTTATTTAGGATCCTGTTTTTGATTTATGAGTCAGGTCTTCTAAAAGACAAACTGGAGAGGATAGGTGTGGACCATCTTCTGGCAGTGTGGGTCCTGATCTTTTCTGTAGGTCAGGTGCCCCCCAGGGGACTGTCTTGGCCCTCTTCACCCTCTACACTGCAGACTTTAGACACAACACAGACAGTTGTGTTCTGTACACTTTGTGGACTGTTCACAGCAAAACTATCTCCTGACCAACGCAGAGAAAACCAAGGAGATGGTGGTGAATTTGCCGACGATCTGCCGTCCCACATTGAGAGGGTGGACTCTTATAAGTACCTGGATGTTCACCTGAACAATAAACTGGACTAGACTCATATCACAAACTGTACAGGAAGGGCCAGAGCAGGCTCTACCTCCTGAGGAAACAGTGGACCTTTGGAGTGAAGGGAACATTCCTGAAGACTTTTCATGACTCTGTGGTGGAATCAGCCACATCCTAAGGTGTGGTCTGCTGGAACAGCCACATCACTGAAAGAGAAAGGAAAAAGCTGGACAAGGTCATCAGGAAGTCCAGTTCTGTCCTGGGCTGTCCTCTGGACAGGTGGGTGACAGAAAGGTGCAGGCAAAACTGTCATCTATGCTGGACCATGAGCCTCACACCCTGCGGGACAGCTCTGGAGAGCAGCTTCAGTGACAGACTGCTCCACCCTCAGTGTGTGAAGGAGAGATTCTGCAGGTCTTTTCTTCCTGCTGATGTCAGACCTCACTGAACACTGCTAACATACAGTTGTGTTCATAAGTCTACATACCATACATGGGCACAGTAAAGGTTAGCACTCCTGCCTCGCAGCAAGAAGGTCCTGGGTTCGATTCCCATCCAGGGCAGGGCCTTTCTGTGTGGAGTTTAGGGTTAGAATAGGATCCTTAGGATAGTAAGGGCAGGCGTCTGTGCGAAGTTATGGCGGTGCTGGTTGTGTGAGCTCAGTGGCCTTGTCCTTGATGGGAGTACGGGAAGTACCAGGAGGATAAGACCCAGCTGCTGGCCAGACTTCTAATCGAGAAAACGACATTGGACATTGGGAAGGGAGACAGAAATTTGTAATTTATCTATATTGATCTTCAGTAATTTATCCTGATCATAATCAATCAGTTCTGGTTCTCAGCGTCAGGCGTGCGTCCATTTTGTGGAGTAACCTATCCATTTTCAGGCACGTAATACCACGAAGCAGCTCACGAGTCTGTTTCTCGGTGTTGTCCACTCTTCTCTGGATGTAACCCCTTCATATCCGTTAAGCTGCGTAGCAGCTCACAGGTCTGACTCTCGGTGTTGTTTACTCTTTTCTGTATGTCCACAGTCCGTGCTGAGATGTTGAGTCAGCTCCTCGGACTGTGCGTCTCTCTGTTGTAATCCCTTCAGTCTGTCACTCACGTCACAAAAGCACAGTTTAATTTCAGCAGACAGCGGCTGGGTAGATTTAAAGGCAGCTGTCTTACAAATTTTCCGATAGTTTAAGGCAGTCTCTAGACCATTGAGCAGGAACCCCACTATCATAAATCCCAAAAGAAATACATCCTCAACGCAGAGGTCGCATTAACCGAATATTTCCAGTCATTGACGGGGTTTTTTTAGCAGGGACGGAAAAATCTGAACGTCATTTTGACGGATTATTCTCAGGGTGATCTATTGTAATTCCTACTCCTGACCAGTTGGTGGCGAATGTACATATATCAATCAGCAATTATCTTGAATCGTGTTGTCTTTGTCACGATGCATTCAGTTGCAAAAAGGACACGGCCGCTGAGTGCGAGTAGTTTTTTCAAACCACCAAAAAGTTCTGATATTGTAAATAAAGGTGAAAGAGGACATGATGCAGTGGAGGATGAAGGACAAACGGAGAACAATGAGCAGTCACCGACAGGTGTCAGGGACAAGCGGCAAAAAGGAGGTGAAGAAGAGGGAGTATTGTGTTCAGTGGGAACAGAAGTTACGTGGCTGAGGTGGGGAGGACGAAAAATGTTCTTCACAACAACAGTGATGGAATTAAGTTCAGTTCATTTTTGTCGGAATCATATTGTGTAGCTAATATACTGCGTGCTCTAGAGTTCAATCACAAAATATCCTTTCACTTTTTGTGTAACGTTATCTGTTGTTCTTAAATAAAACAAATATTCTGTCCTATGCTCGTCTTGAAATTTCTTGAAACGTGAGTAAAACAAAAAGTAAAGTAAAGTATGAAAATTAAAAATGACAGGTAATGATAGACGAGGACGGAAATTTTATGACTCTGTCCGTCAAAATGACAGAGAGTGAGAAAGTCTAGCGCGACCTCTGCCTCAACGTCCTCAACGGACAGAACTTCTAAACACAGAACTTGCCAGTTCTTCCAGGCGTCTTGTGAGTAGCTTGTCCCACCAGGGCAAATGGGTTCTCCCGGTGCACCCTTCTTATGGGAAAAAATTGTGTCAATTACGCTCAGAGACCAGGTAATCAGATCCATTTTCAGTTCTTAGGAGTCCAGCAAGCAGTAGAGTCAAAGAAATAAGAGAATTTTAGTATGATGAGACGAACGAGACAAAGAAGCATAAACTGAAGCAGGAGGAGCAGGAGGAGCAGGAGGAGCAGGAGCAGGAGGAGCAGGAGGAGCAGTGGGAAACGTCCGCCTTGTCCGAGAGAAGGAAGTGAAGTCACAATGACAACAGAAACTACCAAAATGACCTTGATCAAAAGTTTACATACCCTGGTGATTTTGACCTGATAACATGAACACAAGTTGACACAAACAGGTTTGAATGGCTACTAAAGGTAACCATCCTCACCTGTGATCTGTTTGTTTGTAATAAGTGTGTGTTTATAAAAGGTCAGTGAGTTTCTGGGCTCCTGACAGACCCTTGCATCTTTCATCCAGTGCTGCACTGACGTTTCTGTATTCTGAGTCATGGGAAAGCAAAAGAATTAGGATCTGTGGGAAAAGGTAATTGAACTGTATAAAACAGGGGAGATAAAAAAGATATCCAAGGAATTGAGAATGCTAATCAGCAGTGTTCAAAATGAGGGATTCTGTTGAAACCAAACCATGGTCAGGTTCCCCAACAAACATTTTAACCACCACTGCTCGGAAAATTGTTCAGGATGCAAATAAAAACCCACAAATAACTTACAAATACACCAAACAGCACAGAGACCAGCCTCAAAACTTATGGAACAAAGTCATTTGGAGTGATGTGCCCAAAATGTAACTTATTGGCCACAACCATAAACACTACATTTGGAAAGGAGTCAACAAAGCCTATGATGAATGGTACACCATTCCTACTGTGAAACATGGAGGTGGATCACTGATGTTTTGTGGATGTGTGAACTACAAAGGCACAGGAAAAGATGAATGCAGCATGTTATCAGAAAATACTGGAGGAAAATTTGCACTCATCAGCCCGGAAGCTGCGCATGGGACGTACTTGGACGTTCCAACACGACAACGATCCAAAGCAAAAGGCCAAGTCGACCTGTCAGTGGCTACAGCAGCATAAAGAGAAGGTTCTGGACTGACCATCTCAGTCTCCTGACCTCAATATTATTGAGCCACTCTGGGGAGATCTCAAACATGCAGTTCATGCAAGACAGACCAGGAATTTACAGGAACTGGAGGCTTTTTGCCAAAAATAATGGGCAGCTTTACCATCTGAGAAAATAAAGAGCCTCATCCACAACTACCACAAAAACTTCAAACTGTCATTGATGTTAAAGGTGGATTTACACAGTATTAGAACTTTTGGTCAGGGTCATTTGGGTAGTTTCTGTTTTCATTATGATTTAAAAAGAGTAAACACAGTTTGACAGTAAATGGCTTCACCCAACCACTAACTAAATAATTTTTGTTCTGTCAGGTTGGCTTTTTACTCGTGTGATACTTTTGCTTCTCCACTTTCTCCAAGTCTACCAGAGCTCAATAAATTCAAGAGTTATCTCACTGTGACTTAATTGTGAGTAAAAGCCTCATAAATCCAACTGTGTGAGTTTTTATTCCTCCACACTGTATTTTGACAGTTTCAGAGCTATTTTAAGCTTTATTAAATCTGGTCAGAAGCTTTTAAATTCTACACTAGCATTACCTCATGGAGAGTATATTAGTGCTTAGTGTGGATTTAAAATGTAATGATGCCTCTAGAGTCAATCTGCAAAATGTGTCATAAAACTTGTAACTCGCTGATTTGTGTGAAAGACTGGTCTGTTTTAGTTTTAATGTTAAAATGTATGTTAAAAAGAGGAGGAGGAGGAATGTCCGATGACTGACAGGGGATAAGAGATGTCATGTCTCTTTCTTCAACTTTTTCTTTACACAAACTCCAAATCTATCTAAAGAAAAGACACAAACATCTTGACCCCGACAAAAGAAAGCACTACATGACAAATGTTTAAACTTTATTGCCCAAACTGTGCACACAAGTATTTGAGAAAGCAGCAGTGAGAAATATGACATTCTGTTGCTGTTTTTTTATATTTTCTATTGCTAAAATTCTTTAAATACAAATAAAATGTTACATGCACAATGTGGATTATGTAATTGTCCCCTCCCCTCTTGTTTCTTTCTTTGTGTGTTTGTCTATCCTAAATCAGCAGCTAGCTGATTTAAAAGCAGCTAAAGACTAATAACCAGCATCAAAAATAATGCATACAATAAAACACATTCTGAGCAAACCCGTTCATTCTACTTATAAGTTATGACTTAATATTACATCTTTTTACATGTGACCTACGTGTAAGTCAGTGTTAATGTCAGCTGTTGCTTGTGCAGACACTTTCCTTTACTTCTCATTTTCTCCTCCTCCTCAACACTGCAGCTTGGTTCTTGTCCCTGATTGGTCTGGTCTTTTATCCTCTACTTGGAACTCAACCTGCTCCGAAGCACTTTAGTCATTCTGTGAGTTTCCATGTAGATTCCCACAGAGATCTACTTCGATAGAAAGTGAACTTGCTTTGCGATACTGAAAGTCCAGGGTCAACCCAAAGGTCTTTCATACAGATTGTAGTGTGACAGCATTAACAGTCTTCTCTGTCTTTGGACTGATATGTGTAATGCAGACAAATACGTTTAAAGCACTGTTGCGGTGTGTGACGCTGAATATGTGTGTGCTAGTTAATTACATTCCTACAAATGCAAAAATTTTGAGCCAGCACAGTTGGACTCACAAAATCTTAATTCACTCCAAACCAATATCTACATAGCGTTCCATAAATTCACCGTGTTGCTGTCCAAAACTTTAAACCATCACATTTCTCTTTGTTCATTCATGGGTCTCTATGCATTTGTGTCATATTTGAATAACTTCCATCTACATTCACAGACACAAAGCACAAAGAAGACAAAAGTATCCTTTGACAGTTATATTAGTTATAGACGCTCCCAGCACTGACGTTCCCATGAGCCAACAGGAACTTGACCTCCGAACCTGGGGAGCTGCTGCGTTGCATCAGTGAGACCAGCTGGTTCAGAGCGAGTCTGCTACAGGGCGTTGTGCTCCGCAAACCTGCCCAGAGTAAATACAACCTTTCTTTTACTTTAATAAAGAGAGGAAAATATACACACACACAATGTCGTTCATGAAGAGCAAAGGGCACTCACTTCCACTGAACTGTTTTGTGTTCTAATTATTTATTTATAATAACAATGTGAACGCTCTGAGGTGAAAAATACACTGAGTGAGCTCTTTGGCTCGTTTCCTGCTGAAGGTGTTCCCCTGCTTTTCACCCAGTTTTTTTTTGCTGCTGCATGACTCATGTTTGTTTTTGTTACAGGAAAACCTCACCAGCTGTTCACTTCAAAACACAATGTGGCAGAGCTTTGGACCAGGGCTACGCTGTGACTCAGGGATTAAGTCTGCTTTTGGATTCTACCTGTTTTACTAGAAAAAAAACAGTTACAATTAGACAGCTGATTGTAATACAAAATTAAAAAGAAATTGGATTGGATTTGAGTTTTTAATCAAGAATATTTATTGGGGATGATAACAATATTACGAGTTAAAGTCAAAATCTACAAAGTTTAGTTAAAAATTATATTTGTATGGCTTGTTCACACTACACAACTGATGTATTGTGTAGCACTTTAAAATCACAACAAAATCAACAATTAAAAAGACGACCAAAGTGCTTTACATTTAAAACAGGAAAACAAAAACCGAGTGGTTGTATCATAAGAGGACAGAGACCACACAGTCCCTGATCTTTTACCATGACTCATCTACTGGGAGTCCAAAACCGTGAAAAAAGGAGTTGTAGCGCTGTACCTTGCTTCTTTGGTTAATGTCATGTGTAGTCCTAACAAGGCTTTAGAGCTATTTCTGTATGTCACAAAACTTAACATCTTACAATACCTGAGTACCAGACAAATATTTAATTAAAGAACAGGGACAATAACATAAACCTGCAGCTCACAGCCATTAACTATTACATCTGTTCAGCACGTTGCCCTGTAGCTACCTTTGCCACAAATCTACTGGAAATTGTGTAGAAAAGGGCTCAATGCTTCTGTATAGTTTGTTTTAAAACACAGATACATACATTTTCATGTTTTAGAGCACTATGAGACATATCCCAGAGGACAGAAGACGATTGTACCTTTAAATACACATTCAACACAAAGAGCAAAAACAGAACCATATTACTACTACTACTGTAAAATACACAATAAAAAAATACTTGAAAACGTGCTGAAATTAACAGTTATTCTTTGCTCTGTGATGAAGTCGACCTGTGTGGCGGCTTCGCCCAGTCAGACGTGTTGGTTTAAGCAGCTGCCACAGAAGAACAGAGCGGGCCACAGGCTGCTTTGTGTCAGGGCCACATCTATTGACTGACTTCTCAGATGAATGTATGTGCAGACAGAGGCATGTGTTCAGGCATCGCTGTATGTGTCCATGCGTGTCCACCGAGTCAACAGGCTCGTCGACTGAATTCTTTCGCTGCACAGTCAAATATCACTGGACTAACAGTTCTGTGACAGGTAAAAATTATCTATTTATAAATAACAGTGCATCGTGTGGTGAGAAAATACTTTACAATTCTCCATCCAGTTAAAACAAGTTTTCCTTTGTAAGGCTGGAATGGACTCAACAAATAATTAGGATAATTTAAAAATGTGCATATTCTGATCTTTTAGGAATGTGACTTTCCTTTTAGTCCAGAACGTTGTTGTTTACTGGATGTACAGGTTTAAAAAGCATGTCTCAAGAGTTTGGATTTCACTACAGCTGAATCATCAAAAATGAGTGATAGTTAACAGTAGTATTTGCTTTTGTGTAAACACAAAGGTTATGAAACTTTTCAAAGGTTTCCTTGGTTTTTGGTGAAAGCTGAAATCTAGCTCCTGGAAAGAAAAAAAGTCCAGGTTCTGGATCTTCATTTGAGGTTTTTATCCAACTCTGTCATTGACAAAGCCAAGAAAAGAGAAGCTATCTTGTAAAACTTCTGTATTAACTATGTTAATATCAGTATTTTAGAAAGCAAAATATACTGCAATGCTCAGTCGAGGCATGGGACAGTCTATGATATTGTGGTATGATAACCTCAAGGAAAAACATCTTGGTATTCTTTCAATTTTGCGGTAAATAAGAAATACAAAAATGTGTGGGTTGTTATAAGTTGCAGAAAAATGAATGCAATGCTTTCTTAAAACTGTGGTGTGTGACTTCTTTCTTTTAATTAGAAGGGATGCTCCTATTGGCTGCATGTCAGCACTGAATTAATGGCAGTGTAAATCCTACTGTGAGAGTGAGAGTCTAGTCCATCACTGACTGTAACTGACTACAAAGTGTCTACATAGGCCCCAGATATATTTGCTGTTGAGCCAAGTGAATACATCTACAAGTAACTGTGTACAATGCCTGTTACTTAGCCACTCCTCGAGAGGACATAATTCTGCTGGTACACGATGTAAGACGCTAAAGTACTGCTTCTGGGTTAGTACTGAGTTACCACTGTGCAATGCCACATTATGTAGATGCGTATTTTATTGTGCTTTTAGTTTTTCTTAAGATTTAACTTGTGAAAGGGAAACTTATATGATGTTATTCTTGGTTCATGTCACCCATGGTATGTACATATATGTACATACCATGGGTGACACGAACCAAGAATAACATAACACATAATATATATATGAATTAAATTTTGTTATAGATTAGTTAACTTTAGATATTATATGAAGTAAATGTGTGTTTAACAATAGATATTGTAAAAATATTCATTAAGATTGTTTCTATGTCCCTGAATCCTGTATACTAGACTATACAACTTCACAGAAATACAGTTCAAGCCTTGGTCAAGTAAACACCTGCTGCACTAGAGTTAGGGTTACACAACTTGAATAGAAACCAAACAACACTGTAAGCTGGTGATCCCGCTGCAGACGCTACAGGTCGTCAAATTACAAAAGATAACATTCTCAGATGATTCTTTTCTTTAATGTCTGTCTGTAAATGTCTCTGAGTGTGATCTGTTATGTTCAGCCCGGTTTTAATGCTCACATACAGTACATTTGGACTTTATCAGGACACAATGCTTCTTTATGGCCAAGCCTCAATGCAGAATTTGTGTAGGTGTTTCTCTCTAATGCTTTTACAGTATAGACATGCTCTCAATAAAAAGCATCTGTAGCCAATTAAAGCCCTCTGACCAAGACAGATAAGTACAGTTACAGTCCATCAGGGTTGATCTGGAATTTAACGACAGTGGGTGGGAAAACAGCAGAAGAGGGGGATTAGCTCGAAGTGGAAAGTAGATCTACAGAGTGAAAAGTCTCTGTTCGTAATGATATGATTTTATGAAGCCAAGATTTTTTAATGAATAAGCCACTGAAACTCATGTGTTACCATGGTCTGTAAAATAAAAATAAAAACTGAAAAGTAATTACACCAGCACAACAACACATAAAATAGGACTGCACTGCCCTGTTGCTATTGGTTTTAAGATAGGGCACCAAATAATTAGATTAGATTAAACTTTTTTGCCATCACAAAGTACAAGGAAACAAAATGCAGCTAAGCATCTAACAAGAAGTGCAGAATGTTCAGTGAAAACAAATGTTTGTATTAATGTTTTTGTCAATCTTTGATAACCTTCCACAGTTGTTGGATTTGCACACAATTTGAGAATAAAACACTCACAGAAATGTATCTTGTCCCTCTCAAAGCAATATGATCTCCACCAAACTAAGGCAGTTTGAACCAATGGCGTGGCAGCACTGAAAGTTAAGGGCATGTTTTAGGTTTGACAAGAAAGTAAGCTTTGCTTTTACCAATGTTAACAACATGGCAATGGTTTGATTGATTGAAATTTGGTGGTTCTTTCAGTCCTTACCAGGAATTTATCTAAAAAGACCTGCAAAGAGTTTGGTTTTAATTTTATTCCATTCACCACTTTTGGGTTTTCTTTGATATACTCGCTGCTAAAATGCAAATGTGGTTTACACTAATAATCCAGATGTTCTTTATTTTATCAATTATACTTGTTTGTGCCAAATTGGCAAATTTAAGAACTGTTTACAGACAACAGAAACACATTAGCCATTTCTGTGTAAGTGACCAATCACAAGTAGTTTCTCTTTTATCTTATCAACATACTTTAATGTTTCTATTTCATGCATCAACGTTTTCCTATTCATTAATGTTGTATGCGGTTTTAAGTCATATTTTATGTAGGTTTCCAAACACTTATTCTTGATTTTAAAAGTAACTTTAGTTCACTACATTATATTTCTGATGCAGTTTCAGTCAATTTGTTCTTTAAATGGCAAAAAAACACCAAAATGTGACTCTTGACTTTTTGAGAAGTTTAAGAAGATTAAAAAGACTGGACCAAAAGATTATAAAAAAGAGAAAACCAAACAACTGACCGACAAAGATAGCCATCACCATCTGGACTGGGACATATTCAGTAAACAGCAAATTACAAAACACTCAACGGACTCTGTCGTGATTACGCTAAAACACCACAAAACTAAACTTGGAAGGAAACTGTTGACTGTAAACCACACCACTTGCCTTTCTCTAAATTGCAGTAATCTACTTATCTGTCAGTCGCACTCTGCAGCCAAGCCACATTTTAACCTCCTAACGCCTCTCCCTCAGCTTTTAAGGGCTTTCTGGGCACTGTCCTAGGACCCTGTTCTTTTTACTGCATTCTTCTGAGACTGAACAGTTGGGCAGACATCATTGTCCCGGAGCAATTTGGGGAGGAGCGGATAAGGACACAGCAGAAAAAAAGACAGGAGCAATAGGGCATAGGTGCAAATAAAGGAACAGGGATTGGACAAAGTATTTATAGACTCTGCAAGACACATTATAAAAAAAGATATGCAACAGATTTTCTATCAGGTCCAAGTCAAGTATCAAGTCTCATGGTCACAAGTCCAAGTCAAGTTATTTGGTTACATTCAATTTCAGACTTGAGTCCTTATGGTAAAAGTCAGAGTCGAGTCTCAAGTCTCTGTGAGGAACATCTTAAATGCGACTTGTCCAAATCAGGTCCAGTTTTAGGGGCACAGAGGCAGAGTGGTTAGCACTCCTTCCTCCAGCAAGAAGGCCCTGGGTTCCTTTTCCATCCAGGACAGGGCTTTTCTGTGTGGAGTTTGCCTGTTCTCCCGTGTCTGCATTTGGTTTCTTTGGTTTTCCCTACCACCAAAAAAAACCCAAGTACAATAGGACAACAGATGGAAATGATCTGTTAAGCTATAATCTTGTACAAGCATCTCTGCTTCGGCTTAATGTACGCTGTCCTAAATAAATAAATGAAATCAATTGATTTTTCAATTTTCTCAAATTGAACTATCCCTTTAAATTTAAATCTAGAAAAATGTAGTTAATTTTGTAGTGGAAAATGTGTGGGATCCCTGACAGTAAGAAAGTGAGTGAACAGTTGAGACAAGGTCAGAGTCTGCTTTTACTGTGAACATATCACATTTCGAGCCAGTTTCATGGGTCACGGCTTAGCTTTTACTCACAGCGCTGACATTCAGACACAAGCCACTCGTGAGAACAGGGACTAACCCTGTCACCAGAAAGAGCAGCCAGGCAAGCTTTTACAGCACGTTAAAAGGCTCTTTAATATGAAAAGCTGCAATTAGACGAAACAAAAGGCAGAAGTAATAAATGCACACAACCTGCTCAGTGAGTATGTTCTCAGGGAAAGGTTTGTGACTTGTGCCTTGGGGCCTCATTGATCCTCAGTTACACTTTCTGTCTTTATCTCTTCTTCTTTTTTGCTTAGGTGCACATTCTCTCTTACACATAGTGACATTTAATCTGCGTTTACCACAAGTAATCGGACTAATACAATTATGATGTTACTCATTACAGAGAACCATCTTGTGTTTTTGACCTCATTGTGATTTTCTTTTTTATCCTTAATATAACCAGATAAGAAACCCATTGAGATCATCATCTCTTTTACAAGGGTGACCTGACCAAGAGGTCTGCAGCACACATCATTTTGAATAATACATTACAAGTTACAACAAGGTGCATTAGTATAAAGTACATGCTAGTTTGTACTAAAGTGCATTACTGAGAACACATTAACAATTTAAAAATACAAGTAATGTCCAATAGTCTCACATTCTCTATTTTTTAAGATTGAGCGGAAGTTTCCAAATGAAATAAGGTAGGACATTTTCAGTTCTTACTGGAACATATTACACGCAGAGGGGGCAGAAAAGCTGAACGCTTCCCATTTCCGTTCTAACTCGAAGCACAATTGAATAAAGTAAATGTGAAACAAAATAAATTCATACGTGTTAATTAGTTCAAAATAAGTTTCTAAAGTCTGTGAATGTTGTTCCCCACACACTTGGAGCATGTTGCACACCTCTACCCCACATTAGCTCTACTCCACTGTCAATGGACACAATTGGACACGGGCAGTTGCGAGTTGCTCCCAGCAACAGTGTGGCACCATCGCTGTTTGTTGCTGTGTCGCATTTAGGGGAAATAATTTACACCTACTGGCTGGCTCATGGACTGTCCAATTGAATTGTAGCAAGTCTGTTCATTGTGCCAAAAAGCTTAAGTCCATCAAATTGTTCACAAAGTGGCACAGAAAATTTTTATCAAACATGCAATTTCCCTCCCACAAGAGGACAAGCTCATTGAAATATGGCAAGGATTTGTCAGGCTCTCGGGATAGATGGCTCCCACTTTAGAATTAAAGCCTTGGCACCACATGGACAATTTGAATTACAAGGTTTTTTTCCCTCTATAAACACACAAACCATATGTGACTCAAATGGAAAGTTCTTAGATAAATGTGTTACTTACCCAGGCTCTAGAGCAGTGTCTTTTATAAACTGTGATTTGTGCAAACCTGTCACATAGAGATCGGGTTCAATTGAACGTTTTTGGAAAGGTTTGGGTGGTGGCACAATGGATTGTGGGATGCCAGGAAGTTCCCTACCTTTCAAAGTCCTTTCTTACAGACAGCTCTTAACATGGTGACCATAAAATACAGCTGGTCAGTGGTAAGGAGTTAGGTATTTGGATTGAGCCTCACTTTATTAAGGAAAGTAGCTAAGAAAAGTAAGTTTTATTGCTGGTATATTGCTGTATATCGCTGTACATTGCTGTACATCGCTGTATGGTGGCGCCCTTACTCGAGAATCTTTTAAGAGGTTCCATGAGAGAGGCTTGGTATAAACCTATAAATGTTCTTTACTGAAAGGTAAGAAGTTTACTGACATCCCACAATCCACTTCTAAACCACCCAAAGTCTCTTTTTTCATGAGCCATGTCACCATCACATTAACATCAAACTGCTTGTTTTTTCATTGTATCATTTTGGTAATTAATGAAATACTTAATTTTGTTGGTTAACAGTTCTGCAGCGCCTCAAAGGTTGCTGGTTTGAGTTCTTGAGGTCTTGTTGTGATAGGTTCAGGTAAGAGGTCACAGAAACAGAGATGGAAGCAGAGAACTTTAGTGCACAAGGATCAACATGAGGAGGAGACGTTGTAAATAAGGAGGGAGCAGGCGGGGGAAGAAAGGTAACTGAATGCGGACGGTTTGGTTTACCTTTGTGGCAGCCAGACGGCAAAAGAGAGCTGCTGCTGTTAGATCCCACTGCCAGATACTGAGAGGAGCAGAGAGACTGTGTGCGGAGGAGAGTGGAACACAGCGGAGGAGAGCGGCGGGGTTAGATTGCCTTGCGCGATAACTCTGCAGTTCCCATATGGGAGCAGGAGCGCAACAGGTAACACTAGAATAAGTGGTCCTCCTGGAATAAATAAAGGCTGTTCTACCGTGAAGACTAGGAGAAGCGGGAGGGCAATTGAAACATTTACAAGAGCTGAGGTGAGCCGCTGCAGGGGCTAGGATTAATACTTTTTCTTTGAGTATAAAGTTGTGTAATAAAAACAATCTCCCTTTTGATTAGGAATGTTTAAATATAAACTGCACATTTAAATAAAGCCGGGCCATACACATATATTTTTAGAAGACAGATTCTAGAAATTGACGAGAGCTTTTGACAAAACATTTCTCTCCTCAATCATAGATGCTGAAAAAACAACCCTGGGTAAATTACATTTGTATGTTAGAAATTTGTTGCATTGACTTGAGCTTGCATCTATAACGTGAGTTTCCCAACTGCTCAGTGCAGACTCTGTAGCAGCTGCCGTATTTTGCTGCCCGCCACTGAGTGATACGTTAGTGGTTATTTCCCAGTAAATAGTATTTTAGTTTGCAAACTTTGTAGTAAATGCAACAACTCTCCAGAAAACCAACATTGATGAAAAAGAAAGTAGTTTTGGGGTAAAATGTTTTGTTTATATCTGCTGAATTTTATCTTCAGTTGTGCTTTTGAAGAAAAAAAAGGCCAGCCTTAAAGCTCTAAGCTGCAAAACTATCCCTCTTTATTATTAAGAGTTATTACTGACACAATACGTGTACAGCAGCATGATTTCATTCAATGGGGTTTGGTCTGATTAATCACCAGGCCACAAAGTACATGAGGTGCATGCTGGGAACAAGGGGACACACAATGAAGAGGAAGAGGGTGTAGCCAACACAGAATAATGTAGTAACAGGGTAACAAAAAGGCTGGCAAATAAAAAGGTAGGGAATGGCACACAGGAAGGGCGGTTTGCCTTAAGACACTTTAGAGCAATGACCCTTAAGGACAGACAGGGAGGGGTTTACAACATGTTCTTAGCCAGAAATAAGTTTAGCCAATGAGTTTATAAATAACATTTGAACATGACATGCATAAAAGGGACCAATAAATGCTATTTTTCCCCAAATATTTCACATGAGCTTGAGTTCACTGAGCAAGGATTTACGATATTTTAAAATGTTTAAGTTTCAGTGTAAAGCATGGTAAATGTTTTCTTACATGCTATTGCTACTTTAACTGGAAAAGTACATCACAAACCATTAATGGAACACCTTTTGATGGTATGGTTATTCGGATTATAATAACAGTAGTCTCCTGTTAAATCATTGTTCTGCACGTACAATTAGATACTTTTGGAGAAATTTGTGTTACAGCTATTGTCGGCCTATAATCAGACTTTTAAAATGCATGTATATGTCTCTAAAAAAAAGTCTGAAAGGAAAAGAAAGTTGGCCAGTAACTGAAAGGTTTGTTGTGATCCGATCAAGCTGTCAAAGTGTCCTTGGGTAAGACATTGAACCCTACCTTGTGTCTGCGTCTGGTGTACTGCAAAATAAATGGGAGAGTGTTTGCGTGGTTAGAATTTGTTAATGGATGCTTGATGTAAAGCACTTTGAGTGCCTTTGCAGTTGGAAAAGCACAATATTAATGCAGCCATACACCATTCATAACAGAGAGGGGATGCTATTAAATTCATGAATGGAGCATTAGCCTGGGCAGAGATTTGCTGACTCAATAATTCAGTTCTCTTTTGCAAAGACAGGAGGCCGCTTAAATAACCTAATTGACTAAAGAGTATAGTTTGACTAAGCTCTGCATGTAGTAGGAGTTGCAGAAACTTACAAATAGAAACAGGAAGAAACCAGAAGACTATGTCTTCTACTACTATACACAGGGAACAGGGATATAAATAAAACAATTCTGTGTGCACACTTGTGTGCCAATGTGCTGCATATTGAATAATCTACTAACCACAATTAACAACATGTGGGATGTAGCCAACTCTGTCTTTAAGGTTTTTGAATGACAGCTTTAACAAAGACACTAAAACAACTTGTCTTTACCTCGAAGAGCACCTGTTGGCTGCTTCCCCTTGGCTCAGTGTCACTTCAGGGGCCTGGTGCTGACCATCTGTGGTCTGTTTGGAGGTGTGTGTCTGGGTGGGGCAGCAGCCTGAGGGCAGTACAACCGAATAAAGGCCATTACATACTCCGCAAGAACAAGAAATTAGTTCTTGTTCTTGAGGCGGCAAGAACAAAGTTAGTTCCGACCAAGACGTTCCATAATTAACAAGAAACTTAAGGACAGAACTCCTCACTTTTCTGCATTAACCATGCCCACTTCAGATTTTTGACCAATCACACAATAGTTCTTGGACACCCACAAGAATAAGTTCTGCTCAGACGATGTTTCAAGAACAATCTGCAGAAACTCCCAAACCAGGGCTGCAAGAACAAAACGACACCAAAATGACACAAGAACAAGGTTTTTGTTCTTGCGGAGTATGTATCGGCCTTAATGCCCTGATGTGCTGCTGTTTTTAAAGGCTATAAATCAACTCTAAAAAATGATGCAACGGAAGAGGAGCTGCCAAATGTGGAAAATCAGGAATAAATTATATGTAAAATGATACACCAAGTAGTCACTTTGACATGGTATTTTTAATGTTTACTGCCTGAATAGTAATCATATGTTTTGTCTACATTATTTGCAGTGCATTCAAGTGCAGTGAAGCAACAGACACATAACTAAAAAAAGAAAATGTTCTAGTATTTAGTTGATTAAAGTTGAACACTTTTAATCTCTTTGTACCTTGGAAAAATAAACATTTAAAACCCCAGTGGAAGCATCCATTTTACTAGTGTTGTGACCGGTCTTAAGACTATTTTGTAAAGATCTTGGTCTTGTCTTGTTCTCGGACGGCAAGACCAACCAAGACCACAAATGGCATATTTGATCAGATGAAAACTTTAATCGTTTTATATTCAAATAAAGATCTGCTTCTAACTCGGTCTCCTTCACCAAACACTGACCTCCGTGAGTCTGGACCTGGTCTAAGACCGGACTAACTCTGTCTCCTTCACCGAATGCTGACCTCCGTGAGTCTGGACCTGGTCTAAGACCGGACTAACTCTGTCTCCTTCACCGAATGCTGACCTCCGTGAGTCTGGACCTGGTCTAAGACCGGACTAACTCTGTCTCCTTCACCGAACACTGACCTCCGCGAGTCTGGACCTGGTCTAAGACCGGACTAACTCTGTCTCCTTCAACGAACACTGACCTCCGCGAGTCTGGACCTGGTCTAAGACCGGACTAACTCTGTCTCCTTCACCGAACACTGACCTCCGCGAGTCTGGACCTGGTCTAAGACCGGACTAACTCTGTCTCCTTCACGAACACTGACCTCCGCGAGTCTGGACCTCGTCTAAGACCGGACTAACTCTGTCTCCTTCACCGAACACTGACCTCCGCGAGTCTGGACCTCGTCTAAGACCGGACTAACTCTGTCTCCTTCACCGAACACTGACCTCCGTGAGTCTAGACCTGGTCTAAGACCGGACTAACTCTGTCTCCTTCACCGAACACTGACCTCCGTGAGTCTAGACCTGGTCTAAGACCGGACTAACTCTGTCTCCTTCACCGAACACTGACCTCCGTGAGTCTGGACCTCGTCTAAGACCGGACTAACTCTGTCTCCTTCACGAACACTGACCTCCGTGAGTCTGGACCTGGTCTAAGACCGGACTAACTCTGTCTCCTTCACCGAACACTGACCTCCGTGAGTCTGGACCTGGTCTAAGACCGGACTAACTCTGTCTCCTTCACCGAACACTGACCTCCGTGAGTCTGGACCTGGTCTAAGACCGGACTAACTCTGTCTCCTTCACCGAACACTGACCTCCGTGAGTCTGGACCTGGTCTAAGAATGGACTAATTCTGTCTCCTTCACCGAACACTGACCTCCATGAGTCTGGACCTGGTCTAAGACCGGACTAACTCTGTCTCCTTCACCGAACACTGACCTCCATGAGTCTGGACCTGGTCTAAGACCGGACTAACTCTGTCTCCATCAAACACTGACCTCCATGAGTCTGGACCTGGTCTAAGACTGGACTAACTGTCTCCTTCACCAAACACTGACCTCCGTGAGTCTGGACCTGGTCTAAGACTGGACTAACTGTCTCCTTCACTGAACACTGACCTCCATGAGTCTGGACCTGGTCTAAGACTGGACTAACTATCTCCTTCACCAAACATTGACCTCCATGAGTCTGGACCTGGTCTAAGACCGGACTAACTCTGTCTCCTTCACCAAACACTGACCTCCATGAGTCTGGACCTGGTCTAAGAATGGACTAACTGTCTCCTTCACCGAACACTGACCTCCACGAGTCTGGGAGTCTGGACCTGGTCTAAGACTAAACTAACTGTCTCCTTCACCGAACACTGACCTCCATGAGTCTGGACCTGGTCTAAGAATGGACTAACTCTGTCTCCTTCACTGAACACTGACCTCCATGAGTCTGGACCTGGTCTAAGACCGGACTAACTCTGTCTCCTTCACCGAACACTGACCTCCATGAGTCTGGACCTGGTCTAAGACCGGACTAACTCTGTCTCCATCAAACACTGACCTCCATGAGTCTGGACCTGGTCTAAGACCGGACTAACTCTGTCTCCTTCACCGAACACTGACCTCCATGAGTCTGGACCTGGTCTAAGACCGGGCTAACTCTGTCTCCTTCACCGAACACTGACCTCCATGAGTCTGGACCTGGTCTAAGACCGGACTAACTGTCTCCTTCACCAAACACTGACCTCCATGAGTCTGGACCTGGTCTAAGACCGGACTAACTCTGTCTCCTTCACCAAACACTGACCTCCATGAGTCTGGACCTGGTCTAAGACTGGACTAACTGTCTCCTTCACCAAACACTGACCTCCATGAGTCTGGACCTGGTCTAAGACTGGACTAACTCTGTCTCCTTCACCAAACACTGACCTCCATGAGTCTGGACCTGGTCTAAGAATGGACTAACTGTCTCCTTCACCGAACACTGACCTCCACGAGTCTGGGAGTCTGGACCTGGTCTAAGACTGGACTAACTGTCTCCTTCACCAAACACTGACCTCCGTGAGTCTGGACCTGGTCTAAGACTGGACTAACTGTCTCCTTCACCAAACACTGACCTCCATGAGTCTGGACCTGGTCTAAGACTGGACTAACTGTCTCCTTTACCAAACACTGACCTCCACGAGTCTGGGAGTCTGGACCTGGTCTAAGACTGGACTAATTGTCTCCTTCACCGAACACTGACCTCCGTGAGTCTGGACCTGGTCTAAGACTGGACTAACTCTGTCTTCTTCACCGAACACTGACCTCCGTGAGTCTAGACCTGGTCTAAGACTGGACTAACTCTGTCTCCTTCACCGAACACTGACCTCCGTGAGTCTGGACCTGGTTTAAGACCGGACTAACTCTGTCTCCTTCACCGAACACTGACCTCCATGAGTCTGGACCTGCTCTAAGACCGGACTAACTCTGTCTCCTTCACCGAACACTGACCTTCACGAGTCTGGACCTGGTCTAAGACCGGACTAACTCTGTCTCCGAACACTGACCTCCACGAGTCTGGACCTGGTCTAAGACTGGACTTACTGTCTCCTTCACCGAACACTGACCTCCGTGAGTCTAGACCTGGTCTAAGACCGGACTAACTCTGTCTCCTTCACCGAACACTGACCTCCGTGAGTCTGGACCTGGTCTAAGACCGGACTAACTCTGTCTCCGAACACTGACCTCCACGAGTCTGGACCTGGTCTAAGACTGGACTTACTGTCTCCTTCACCGAACACTGACCTCCGTGAGTCTAGACCTGGTCTAAGACCGGACTAACTCTGTCTCCTTCACGAACACTGACCTCCGTGAGTCTGGACCTGGTCTAAGACCGGACTAACTCTGTCTCCTTCACCGAACACTGACCTCCGTGAGTCTGGACCTGGTCTAAGAATGGACTAATTCTGTCTCCTTCACCGAACACTGACCTCCATGAGTCTGGACCTGGTCTAAGACCGGACTAACTCTGTCTCCTTCACCGAACACTGACCTCCATGAGTCTGGACCTGGTCTAAGACCGGACTAACTCTGTCTCCTTCACCGAACACTGACCTCCATGAGTCTGGACCTGGTCTAAGACTGGACTAACTATCTCCTTCACCAAACACTGACCTCCATGAGTCTGGACCTGGTCTAAGACCGGACTAACTCTGTCTCCTTCACCAAACACTGACCTCCATGAGTCTGGACCTGGTCTAAGAATGGACTAACTGTCTCCTTCACCGAACACTGACCTCCACGAGTCTGGGAGTCTGGACTTGGTCTAAGACTAAACTAACTGTCTCCTTCACCGAACACTGACCTCCATGAGTCTGGACCTGGTCTAAGAATGGACTAACTCTGTCTCCTTCACCGAACACTGACCTCCATGAGTCTGGACCTGGTCTAAGACCGGACTAACTCTGTCTCCTTCACGAACACTGACCTCCATGAGTCTGGACCTGGTCTAAGACCGGACTAACTCTGTCTCCATCAAACACTGACCTCCATGAGTCTGGACCTGGTCTAAGACCGGACTAACTCTGTCTCCTTCACCGAACACTGACCTCCATGAGTCTGGACCTGGTCTAAGACCGGACTAACTGTCTCCTTCACCAAACACTGACCTCCATGAGTCCGGACCTGGTCTAAGACCGGACTAACTCTGTCTCCTTCACCAAACACTGACCTCCATGAGTCTGGACCTGGTCTAAGACTGGACTAACTGTCTCCTTCACCAAACACTGACCTCCATGAGTCTGGACCTGGTCTAAGACTGGACTAACTCTGTCTCCTTCACCAAACACTGACCTCCATGAGTCTGGACCTGGTCTAAGAATGGACTAACTGTCTTCTTCACCGAACACTGACCTCCACGAGTCTGGGAGTCTGGACCTGGTCTAAGACTGGACTAACTGTCTCCTTCACCAAACACTGACCTCCGTGAGTCTGGACCTGGTCTAAGACTGGACTAACTGTCTCCTTCACCAAACACTGACCTCCATGAGTCTGGACCTGGTCTAAGACTGGACTAACTGTCTCCTTTACCGAACACTGACCTCCACGAGTCTGGGAGTCTGGACCTGGTCTAAGACTGGACTAATTGTCTCCTTCACCGAACACTGACCTCCGTGAGTCTGGACCTGGTCTAAGACTGGACTAACTCTGTCTTCTTCACCGAACACTGACCTCCGTGAGTCTAGACCTGGTCTAAGACTGGACTAACTCTGTCTCCTTCACCGAACACTGACCTCCGTGAGTCTGGACCTGGTTTAAGACCGGACTAACTCTGTCTCCTTCACCGAACACTGACCTCCATGAGTCTGGACCTGCTCTAAGACCGGACTAACTCTGTCTCCTTCACCGAACACTGACCTTCACGAGTCTGGACCTGGTCTAAGACCGGACTAACTCTGTCTCCGAACACTGACCTCCACGAGTCTGGACCTGGTCTAAGACTGGACTAACTGTCTCCTTCACCGAAAGCTGACCTCCGTGAGTCTGGACCTGGTTTAAGACCGCACTAACTCTGTCTCCTTCACCGAACACTGACCTCCGTGAGTCTGGACCTGCTCTAAGACCGGACTAACTCTGTCTCCTTCACCGAACACTGACCTCCGTGAGTCTGGACCTGGTTTAAGACCGGACTAACTCTGTCTCCTTCACCGAACACTGACCTCCGTGAGTCTGGACCTGGTCTAAGACTGGACTAACTCTGTCTTCTTCACCGAACACTGACCTTCACGAGTCTGGACCTGGTCTAAGACCGGACTAACTCTGTCTCCTTCACCGAACACTGACCTCCGTGAGTCTGGACCTGCTCTAAGACCGGACTAACTCTGTCTCCTTCACCGAACACTGACCTTCACGAGTCTGGACCTGGTCTAAGACCGGACTAACTCTGTCTCCGAACACTGACCTCCACGAGTCTGGACCTGGTCTAAGACTGGACTTACTGTCTCCTTCACCGAACACTGACCTCCGTGAGTCTAGACCTGGTCTAAGACCGGACTAACTCTGTCTCCTTCACCGAACACTGACCTCCGTGAGTCTGGACCTGGTCTAAGACCGGACTAACTCTGTCTCCTTCACCGAACACTGACCTCCGTGAGTCTGGACCTGGTCTAAGAATGGACTAATTCTGTCTCCTTCACCGAACACTGACCTCCATGAGTCTGGACCTGGTCTAAGACCGGACTAACTCTGTCTCCTTCACCGAACACTGACCTCCATGAGTCTGGACCTGGTCTAAGACCGGACTAACTCTGTCTCCTTCACCGAACACTGACCTCCATGAGTCTGGACCTGGTCTAAGACCGGACTAACTCTGTCTCCATCAAACACTGACCTCCATGAGTCTGGACCTGGTCTAAGACTGGACTAACTGTCTCCTTCACCAAACACTGACCTCCGTGAGTCTGGACCTGGTCTAAGACTGGACTAAATCTGTCTCCTTCACCAAACACTGACCTCCGTGAGTCTGGACCTGGTCTAAGACTGGACTAACTGTCTCCTTCACTGAACACTGACCTCCATGAGTCTGGACCTGGTCTAAGACTGGACTAACTATCTCCTTCACCAAACACTGACCTCCATGAGTCTGGACCTGGTCTAAGACCGGACTAACTCTGTCTCCTTCACCAAACACTGACCTCCATGAGTCTGGACCTGGTCTAAGAATGGACTAACTGTCTCCTTCACCGAACACTGACCTCCACGAGTCTGGGAGTCTGGACTTGGTCTAAGACTAAACTAACTGTCTCCTTCACCGAACACTGACCTCCATGAGTCTGGACCTGGTCTAAGAATGGACTAACTCTGTCTCCTTCACCGAACACTGACCTCCATGAGTCTGGACCTGGTCTAAGACCGGACTAACTCTGTCTCCTTCACCGAACACTGACCTCCATGAGTCTGGACCTGGTCTAAGACCGGACTAACTCTGTCTCCATCAAACACTGACCTCCATGAGTCTGGACCTGGTCTAAGACCGGACTAACTCTGTCTCCTTCACCGAACACTGACCTCCATGAGTCTGGACCTGGTCTAAGACCGGACTAACTGTCTCCTTCACCAAACACTGACCTCCATGAGTCTGGACCTGGTCTAAGACCGGACTAACTCTGTCTCCTTCACCAAACACTGACCTCCATGAGTCTGGACCTGGTCTAAGACTGGACTAACTGTCTCCTTCACCAAACACTGACCTCCATGAGTCTGGACCTGGTCTAAGACTGGACTAACTCTGTCTCCTTCACCAAACACTGACCTCCATGAGTCTGGACCTGGTCTAAGAATGGACTAACTGTCTCCTTCACCGAACACTGACCTCCACGAGTCTGGGAGTCTGGACCTGGTCTAAGACTGGACTAACTGTCTCCTTCACCAAACACTGACCTCCATGAGTCTGGACCTGGTCTAAGACTGGACTAACTGTCTCCTTCACCAAACACTGACCTCCATGAGTCTGGACCTGGTCTAAGACTGGACTAACTGTCTCCTTTACCGAACACTGACCTCCACGAGTCTGGGAGTCTGGACCTGGTCTAAGACTGGACTGATTGTCTCCTTCACCAACACTGACCTCCGTGAGTCTGGACCTGGTCTAAGACTGGACTAACTCTGTCTTCTTCACCGAACACTGACCTCCGTGAGTCTAGACCTGGTCTAAGACTGGACTAACTCTGTCTCCTTCACCAACACTGACCTCCATGAGTCTGGACCTGGTTTAAGACCGGACTAACTCTGTCTCCTTCACCGAACACTGACCTCCATGAGTCTGGACCTGCTCTAAGACCGGACTAACTCTGTCTCCTTCACCGAACACTGACCTTCACGAGTCTGGACCTGGTCTAAGACCGGACTAACTCTGTCTCCGAACACTGACCTCCACGAGTCTGGACCTGGTCTAAGACTGGACTAACTGTCTCCTTCACCGAAAGCTGACCTCCGTGAGTCTGGACCTGGTTTAAGACCGCACTAACTCTGTCTCCTTCACCGAACACTGACCTCCGTGAGTCTGGACCTGCTCTAAGACCGGACTAACTCTGTCTCCTTCACCGAACACTGACCTCCGTGAGTCTGGACCTGGTTTAAGACCGGACTAACTCTGTCTCCTTCACCGAACACTGACCTCCGTGAGTCTGGACCTGGTCTAAGACCGGACTAACTCTTTCTCCTTCACCGAACACTGACCTCCGTGAGTCTGGACCTGGTCTAAGACCGGACTAACTCTGTCTCCTTCACCGAACACTGACCTCCGTGAGTCTAGACCTGGTCTAAGACCGGACTAACTCTGTCTCCTTCACCAAACACTGACCTCCGTGAGTCTGGACCTGGTCTAAGAATGGACTAACTCTGTCTCCTTCACCGAACACTGACCTCCATGAGTCTGGACCTGGTCTAAGACCGGACTAACTCTGTCTCCATCACCGAACACTGACCTCCATGAGTCTGGACCTGGTCTAAGACCGGACTAACTCTGTCTCCATCAAACACTGACCTCCGTGAGTCTGGACCTGGTCTAAGACTGGACTAACTGTCTCCTTCACCAAACACTGACCTCCGTGAGTCTGGACCTGGTCTAAGACTGGACTAAATCTGTCTCCTTCACCAAACACTGACCTCCGTGAGTCTGGACCTGGTCTAAGACTGGACTAACTGTCTCCTTCACTGAACACTGACCTCCATGAGTCTGGACCTGGTCTAAGACTGGACTAACTGTCTCCTTTACCAAACACTGACCTCCATGAGTCTAGACCTGGTCTAAGACTGGACTAACTATGTCTCCTTCACCAAACACTGACCTCCATGAGTCTGGACCTGGTCTAAGAATGGACTAACTGTCTCCTTCACCAACACTGACCTCCACGAGTCTGGGAGTCTGGACCTGGTCTAAGACTGGACTAACTGTCTCCTTCACCAAACACTGACCTCCATGAGTCTGGACCTGGTCTAAGACCGGACTAACTCTGTCTCCTTCACCAAACACTGACCTCCATGAGTCTGGACCTGGTCTAAGAATGGACTAACTGTCTCCTTCACCGAACACTGACCTCCACGAGTCTGGGAGTCTGGACCTGGTCTAAGACTAAACTAACTGTCTCCTTCACCAAACACTGACCTCCATGAGTCTGGACCTGGTCTAAGAATGGACTAACTCTGTCTCCTTCACCGAACACTGACCTCCATGAGTCTGGACCTGGTCTAAGACCGGACTAACTCTGTCTCCTTCACCGAACACTGACCTCCATGAGTCTGGACCTGGTCTAAGACCGGACTAACTCTGTCTCCATCAAACACTGACCTCCATGAGTCTGGACCTGGTCTAAGACCGGACTAACTCTGTCTCCATCACCAAACACTGACCTCCATGAGTCTGGACCTGGTCTAAGAATGGACTAACTCTGTCTCCTTCACCGAAAGCTGACCTCCGTGAGTCTGGACCTGGTTTAAGACCGCACTAACTCTGTCTCCTTCACCGAACACTGACCTCCGTGAGTCTGGACCTGCTCTAAGACCGGACTAACTCTGTCTCCTTCACCGAACACTGACCTCCGTGAGTCTGGACCTGGTTTAAGACCGGACTAACTCTGTCTCCTTCACCGAACACTGACCTCCGTGAGTCTGGACCTGGTCTAAGACCGGACTAACTCTTTCTCCTTCACCAACACTGACCTCCATGAGTCTGGACCTGGTCTAAGACCGGACTAACTGTCTCCTTCACGAACACTGACCTCCGTGAGTCTAGACCTGGTCTAAGACCGGACTAACTCTGTCTCCTTCACCAAACACTGACCTCCGTGAGTCTGGACCTGGTCTAAGAATGGACTAACTCTGTCTCCTTCACCAACACTGACCTCCATGAGTCTGGACCTGGTCTAAGACTGGACTAACTCTGTCTCCATCACCGAACACTGACCTCCATGAGTCTGGACCTGGTCTAAGACCGGACTAACTCTGTCTCCATCAAACACTGACCTCCGTGAGTCTGGACCTGGTCTAAGACTGGACTAACTGTCTCCTTCACCAAACACTGACCTCCGTGAGTCTGGACCTGGTCTAAGACTGGACTAAATCTGTCTCCTTCACCAAACACTGACCTCCGTGAGTCTGGACCTGGTCTAAGACTGGACTAACTGTCTCCTTCACTGAACACTGACCTCCATGAGTCTGGACCTGGTCTAAGACTGGACTAACTGTCTCCTTTACCAAACACTGACCTCCATGAGTCTAGACCTGGTCTAAGACTGGACTAACTATGTCTCCTTCACCAAACACTGACCTCCATGAGTCTGGACCTGGTCTAAGAATGGACTAACTGTCTCCTTCACCGAACACTGACCTCCACGAGTCTGGGAGTCTGGACCTGGTCTAAGACTGGACTAACTGTCTCCTTCACCAAACACTGACCTCCATGAGTCTGGACCTGGTCTAAGACCGGACTAACTCTGTCTCCTTCACCAAACACTGACCTCCATGAGTCTGGACCTGGTCTAAGAATGGACTAACTGTCTCCTTCACCGAACACTGACCTCCACGAGTCTGGGAGTCTGGACCTGGTCTAAGACTAAACTAACTGTCTCCTTCACCAAACACTGACCTCCATGAGTCTGGACCTGGTCTAAGAATGGACTAACTCTGTCTCCTTCACCGAACACTGACCTCCATGAGTCTGGACCTGGTCTAAGACCGGACTAACTCTGTCTCCTTCACCGAACACTGACCTCCATGAGTCTGGACCTGGTCTAAGACCGGACTAACTCTGTCTCCATCAAACACTGACCTCCATGAGTCTGGACCTGGTCTAAGACCGGACTAACTCTGTCTCCATCACCAAACACTGACCTCCATGAGTCTGGACCTGGTCTAAGAATGGACTAACTCTGTCTCCTTCACCGAACACTGACCTCCATGAGTCTGGACCTGGTCTAAGACTGGACTAACTGTCTTCTTCACCAAACATTGACCTCCATGAGTCTGTGTATTGTGGTGGCACAGTGGTTAACACTCCTGCCTCACAGCAAGAAAGTCCTGGGTTCGACAGGCAGGGCTTTTCTGTGTGGAATTAAAATGTGGAACACTACATTTTAGTTTATTTCCTGTTCCTGTAAACTGAGGACAAAGTCATGTTATCTTTTGAGCACAGAAATTGACTCACCATCAGTTCAATTTCAACTGGGTTTGTACATAGACAGCAGCATGTCCCTGCTGTTCACACAAAACTACACACATTGGTAAATTATTTACATTGTGCATCTGTGAGATTTTTTCCTCTTGTCCTTCAACCTGCTCACTCTTTAAATCAGACATCCCTTAGGCCTACCTCGGTTAAAAGTCCAGTTGCCTTAACTCTGTCTATTTCTTATAATATTGTACATAGTCAAATCAGAACTTAATAAAAGAAGGCCTGTGATTCACTTTCACTGCTTTTATCCTCTATAGTTCTGGCACATCCTCTCAGCTGGTTTGACTGGATGGCAGGGAATTTCCAGGAAATGGGTGATGACACTCCAGTGAAAGTAAAGGTAGCAGAAGAAAGTAAAACATCGTTATGGACATTGAGGTGGAGAAACCAAGATGGCAGCATGATGGCAACATGTCTTGTGTCTGTTCAATGTGTATTTGTTTTTAACTTATTTAAAATGGTTTTAGATTATATTTTATTGAAGTAGCTGCAATCTGATAAATACATTTTGTAATCTTGACGAGTGGGGATTCTATACCCTGTTCTTTGTGGGCTCTTTTCTCTTGCTGGGCCCTGCATTACTGGCTTGGGCCTGACACACCACACCAAGCCTGTACTGTTCTGTTTCTAAAGTCACTGATTGGGATCACAACTTTTTTAATGCGTTGAGTTTTAATAGGAGTCCTGCAAACTGGCTTTTACTGGTTACAGAAAATATTTTGACTGTGCACTCTTGTGTCTTGTATGACCCATACAACTGGTTGCTGACTTTTTACAGTAGGTCCTCCTTCTGGACGAGGCACAAGAAAATAAATTTTATGCCTGTACACAATTCTGTAAAGAAAAAGTGTGTTATTTTATTGCTGCTTTTACTGTCAGGGAATGTAGAATCCAACCCTGGTCCAGAACCTTCATGTTTGAGCTCTCCTGATGATTTTAAAGCTAAGTGTGGCCTTGGGATTGCTCATCTTAATGTCAGAAGTCTTCTCCCTAAATTAGATTTGATAAAAATCTGGATTGACAGATTGAACACTGATATTCTGGTTTTGTCTGAAACATGGCTGACAAAATCAATCACAGATAATGACATTGATATCAGAGGTTACAATGTTTTTCGCTGTGACCGTCCCAGAAAAGGCGGTGGTGTCGCTCTTTACGTAAGGAACAGATTTTTGGTAACTGTTCTGTCATCGTTGTCTATTAGTAAAAAGTTTGAATGTCTTGCTTTGACATTAGAACTTTATGAGGGCCACTCTATCACAGTTGTAGGCTGTTACAGACCTCTTTCAGCAACAAATGATGCATTGTCCTTATTAACTGAACAGCTAGCAATGTTAAACTTTAATGAGATTCTTCTTGTCGGTGATTTTAATCTGGATTGGCTGACATCTGTTTCTGATCATTTTAAAGTAATTTGTGATTCTTTTAATCTCAAACAGCTGATCAGTAATCCAACACGGCCAAATCTTAAACAGCCAATAAAATCTTCAATCCTTGATCTAATTTTTACAAATGTTCCACATAAATATACTGCTGTTGGAATATTTGCCAATGATTTAAGTGACCATTGTGTTATCACCACTGTTAGACAAACAAAAATTATTAAAAGAAGACCTCAAATTGTGTTTAAACGGGATTTAAAACATTTTTATGAACAAGCTTTTTATCATGACTTGTGGATCTGTGACTGAAAAAAGATTTGTCTTATTAATGATGTAGAACTAGCTTGGAAATATTTTTATGATGCTTTGTCTGAAATTATCAACAAACATGCACCTTTTCGCAAATTTAGAGTAAAAGGTCGCAACAATCCCTGGTTTTCCTGTGAGCTGTCTGAACTTTTGAAAGAAAGAGATGATGCTTGGGCTAAGGCCAGAAAAACAAAGTCTCAGGTTGACTGGCTGAGTTTTAGACAACTCAGAAATTGCTGCACTTCCCTTTTATTAAAAAGAGTAAATCTGAATATTACTTGTCTAAAACCACAAGTAATCTCAATGATCCAAAGAAGTTTTGGAAAGTTATAAAATCTTCTTACGGAAACATACAGACCAATGAGCTCCCAACGTGCATTATAAAAAAATCTTATTCTCACAGATAAATCTGAAATATTAAATTGCTTTTACAATCATTTAGTTTCATCGGACTGTCTATATGAGACTTTGAATCCCATCACAAAAACTTTAATTGAACAAAAAGGGCATTCATCGCCCCCTCCATTACCTTCCTCAATTGGCTCGTTTGTTTTCAGACCAGTGACTGAGGCAGAGGTCTACAGAGCTCTCAAAGAGCTGGAATCAGGCAAATCTGCAGGTCCAGACAATCTTGATCCTTTTTTTCTTAAAATGTCAAAAGATTTTATAACTGAACCCTTGACATATCTTTTTAACTTTAGCCTTTTAAACAATGTCATCCCTATGGTCTGGAAGTCTGCTTTTGTTCTTCCCTTGTTGAAAGGAGGGGACTCGGACGATCTTAATAACTACAGACCGATTTTAAAGTTATGTATTCTGGCAAAGGTCTTTGAGAAAATTGTTGCTGAACAGCTTTAAAAATTTATTGAGGTTCATGAAATTCTATCAAACAAGCAATCTGGTTTTCAATTACACAGTACAATAATTGCTGCAGTTAAAGTAGTTAATGATATCATTGAGGCTCTTGATTGTAAAAAGTTCTGTACAGTGTTGTTTATTGACTTGTCAAAGGCCTTTGACACCATCGATAATGTCACCTTGTTAAATCGGCTCCATAAAATTGGTCTGTCTGACACTGCTATTGGCTGGTTTTCTAACTATCTATCAGGTAGAACTCAGTGTGTACACCTAGCTGGCATGTCTTCCTCCTTTCTTTCAGTAACTAAAGGAGTACCCCAGGGTTCGGTTCTGGGGCCATTGCTGTTTTCTATTTATGTGAATGATCTTTGTGAAAAGGTGTCAAATGCCTTTTTTCACTTTTATGCTGACGACACAGTTATCTATTGTTCCTCTCCTTCAATTGAAAAAGCCTTTGATTTCTTACAGTCTGCATTTGATGCTGTTCAGTCTCATCTAAATCAGCTGAGGCTAGTGTTAAATGCAGACAAAACTAAAGGTTTTATGGTTTTCTCAAATAGAAAACAGCTACCCTCTCAGCTCCCTAAAATAAAAACAGCTGAAGGAAAGGAAATCCAAATGGTCTCTTCTTATAAGTATTTAGGCTTTGTTATTGATGAAAATCTGTCCTTCAAGCGACATATTGAGCATCTTGTACGTAAACTGAAGCTAAAGCTCAGTTTTCTTTTCAGAAACAAATCGTGTTTCTCTGACTATACAAGGAAACGTTTAATTTCTGCAACTTTTTTACCTTTATTGGATTACGGAGATCTCCTTTTTATGAATGCATCTGATCATCTTTAAAAAAAAGTTGGACACTGTTTATCGTTGCTTTACGTTTTATGACTGGTTGTGGAAATCGTGTTCACCATTTTACATTGTATGTTGCAGCTGAGTTTCCATCCCTGTATGTTCGCAGGTGGTCTCATTTGTTGACTTTCATCTATAAATGTATTCTTGGGCTCCTCCCATCTTACCTCTGCACATACATGTGTAAAAACCAACAACAGTATGCTCTGCGTTCTCAGAAGAACATACTGATGGTGGTTCCCAGAGTGAGAACAGAGTTGGGTAAGGCAGTTTCAGTACACTGCCCCCTGTGCATGGAATGAACTGCAAAAGGACCTAAATCTATCTGAACTTGTGACTTTGGGAGAATTTAAATCTATTCTAGAGAGGCGTGAACTCAGTGAGATTGGAAAATGTAAATGTTTCTAAACTTGCACACATTGATTGTAAATATTTGTTTTGATGATGTCTTGTATTTATTTCTTTAAACTGTATATGCTGTCGTCTTGGCCAGGTCACTCTTGGAAAAGAGATTTTTAATCTCAATGAGTTTTTTACCTGGTTAAATAAAGGATAATATATAAATAAAATAAAACAATCTAACAGTAAAAGACAAACCATCTTGTGTTGTCGACTCGACTTTCAGTCTGTTCTCACGGCTCTGCGCTGTTTTCACCTGAAGAAAGGTCAGGAACAGCAGGAACTTTGCTCTCAGGCTATAGGAAGGGTCACAAGGCCAGGCCTACGCCCAGATTAGGTTATTACTGAGGCCTCACCTATTCATTTATCAGCAGCAAGTTACTGCTCAATGATTTATGTACAAATTCCTTTTTGTTCAAATCCAACATGAGGTTTCTGTTTCTTGGTGTGAAGTTATTTAAGCAGTGTGTCAAGAAAACAAAGTCTGACTGTTAAATTATGAGTAGGTTTGGAAATGATTGGCATAAATATGTTTTTTAGAAGTGTTTGTAGAAATACTTGGATTTAGATGGATTTATCAAGACTGACAACTGTAAACTGCTTTGGCCAAACATGCTTTTTTTGGAAGAGCACCCTGTCAATCCTTTCACAAACTGTGAATTCAAGAATCTATTGGGAAAAAGGTCACACACTCCTAGAAAGAAGCAAATTAGTTTTTTCATCAAATTTAAACCATAACAGCCTACTATATACTATTTAAACCACCCAAAAAATAAAAAATAAAAAATATTTATTCTTTTCGCTTGGGTGGATGACCACATTTTTCAGTAACGAGTAATCTAACGCATTACTATTTCCAAACCAGTAATCAGATTAAAGTTACTTAACCAAGTCACTGTCGTTACTATTTTTGTCATTTTGTCAAGAAAGACATACCTTGTTCCCGTTCTAGCTAGGTGCTTAATTATCCACTCCTTTCCTTTAGAACTTAATGATTTGGAGCGTTTTAAAAGCGAGATGAGATTACTTCCTCCTGACTTCCGCATTTTTTATCATGTAGTTTCAACCAGTCCCCCTTTTCTAGACTCGAAATTAACGTTCCACTATAGGTTGAAATAAAAGGCTCATTACATTTACATACAGAGGAGACAAATACAATAAAGTACAAAATAAATTATTACTTATTTACTTTTCCCTTAGAGTTAGTTACAAGGAAGACTGCCTTTATTTTTCATTAAAACCAAGAGATTTATAAGTCAAGAGAGACTGCCTTTATTTATTGTAAAAACATGTATTTTTTCAGGAAATTTAAATTCAACTTTAATTGTCAGGAGATAGATTGTTGATGTTACTGTAAAAAAACACTATAAATAAAGTGATTGTTGGCAAAACCAGTTGTCATTTTTATGTTGTCGACAGCTGCTGAATGTAACTAATAAAGTAACTTGTAAAGTAACTTAGTTACTTTTAAAATCAAGTAATCTGTATAGTAACTAAGTTACTTTTTAAATCAAGTAATCTGTAACGTAACTAAGTTACTTTTTCAAAGTAACTGTGGCAACACTGGTGGTGGAAAGCAAACAGTAATAATTGATCTGTGTGTGTTGGCTTCCTATAAACTTCTACTTGGAGAGTCCTGTCCTCACAAATAACCACTGCACAGTCCAAGAAAGCCAGACAATTGTCTTGACAATTGTCTTGACAATTGGCATCTTCACAGGTGAACTTGATGTTCTTGACTATTGTCTCCTTTGATGTCACATCACTCTTTACTTGCATACCCACCAATGAAGCACTCTTGGCGGTAAGGAAGAGATTACTACAGGACACATCAGAATTGATAAAGTCTCTTGGAATTAGAGACGAAACGTCTTCACCTTGAAAACCGAATCCAATTTTTACTTCAGCCTTTTTTTCTTATGGCAGTTGTTCTGTCCTGCAGCTCACTGATCTCACACGTCCACTGGCTGCTCTTTGTTGTTCAAAAGACCAATGCAGGGAATTGTCCATGTTGTTCAGTATAGCATCTGTCCTGTTGTATGTCTGTTGCTTCACTTCTTTATCCAGCATCTCCAAACTAACACCTGATATAAGGGCATCAGGAAACAGTATCGCTGAATTAATGATATACTGTATAAACTGTAACTACAAAGTTGTCCAAACTCTCTCGGGATATAGTATGGTCTCAGTCCTACTGCCAGCAGCTCCACATCCAGACAACAGATCTTCTCTTTAACTGTAACATGCCCTGGACACCATCACCGGCTGCTCACACATAAGGCAAGCACTCCTCCCACTTGAGAGGTCTCTATTGAATCGTGTCACTATAAATTAATTTAAGTCCACATATGAATCCAGATTCAGTCTAAATTAAACCTTGTGAGTGCAACTGGTGCAAGTGGTGTATCTTTTTGTTGATGCCACATGTGGAAGAGTCTGTGGGTTGATGTAAAACATTTATGCAAACTCAAATGCAATGTAAAAAAGCACTCCTTATCCAATCCAATCCAATCCACCTTTATTTATAAAGCACCTTAAAAACAACAGTGTTGACCAAAGTGCTGAACACAGTCTATAAATAAACAATAACATAAAGAAGCACAAAAATAATAAAACAATAGATAAACATAGAAATAAATGCAACAGTAATACAAAACTAAAAGTTAGAGCTTGTGCTTGTGCAATACCCGCAACCTCAAAAGGTCACTTTTCATGACCAATGTTTTAGTTAAAGTGCACATCCTGACATGTGTATTTAGACTTAGGAAGAATTTTTGACATGTAATATTCTGAGGACAGTCTGGTGAATCAGCAGACAAGCATTTCCACTATGCTTTCATCAAACCAGAATGTTATCCTAGTGGCTCATTAGCTGTCATTCTTATCTCTGCTGTGTATGTTCTCTCATCTACAGCCGCTTTGAATGAGTTAATTTTCTTTTAGTCAATGGGAGTTAATGGCTTTGAAGGAACTTTCCATCACTTCTGAAAAGGACTTCATATTTACTTCTGTCCCACCAAACATGCCTTGTTACCTTTCCATTGGGTTCCATGCAGCTTAGGCAACCATAAAGGGCCATTTTTACTAAGGCACATAATTTGAGTGGCAGGTAGTGGTCTTTTTAGTGGCATTTAATACTGCACAAGGTTTAGGGCTGAGCTGTGAAACCGAATTTAAATGACTACCACTAAGTCACACAAAGCAAACTAGCTCTGTCATTTTAAAGTAACACTGCGTAACTTTTAGCAAGTAGCATCACAAAACTTTGAAGTCCCAAAATATACATTGTTGTATTGATTTAATGGTTCTTAGACACATTATTGGTAAAATCATACCTATTCCGCTGACAGAGTACCCTCAGCTGGACAGAAAACTCTGATATGAATGATATATAATTCCATGCCACCAGGACGGGCAGACCACTCCTGAGTGACATCCTAGGCAGCTAAAACACAGGGAGCAATAATAGCCCGATACACTGGACCCTTGCAAAGTTTTACTTGTACAAAATGCACTTAATATGACTCTACCGTTTCAGAAGACATGTTTTTTCTTCCAAACTTGCCGGTTTTGGATAGTTTCCTCTCAAAAACAAACAACACTGACAGTCTGTAGAGCTGCAGAGAACTCAGTTCTACAGTGTGTTAAGTCATTCAGTGTCATTCATGTCACGCATTAGGCCAAAACTCAGAATCACAATGATACTGCATGAACTTGCAGAGGTCAAAGCAAGTGAGGCACAGTGGGGACATTAAGCACATTTTCTATAGTTAAACTTTGGTATGTGGACCATTGGTGGTACTCTGGCTGGATGTTGAGAAAGCCTATTCTTACTTTTTCATATTAAGGAACCATAAAATGACTTTGAAGCAACATACTGTAGATTGTTTTTCAGTCTTTGTATTTTTTGGTTGAAAGAAAATTCTGCATTACTTTTTTATATTTTCTTATATATATCACATGAAAGACTTGGTCAATTTGACCTCAACAGTCCAACATTAAGAGCATGTAATTGAAACACCCATAGATTGAATTAACAGATACTTGTGTGATTGGGTGTCATTGACTGTGAGTTATGTTATGTGATAGAAGCAGGCTGAGATTTCAGAGTGAAGTATACTTTACACACACTACAATTCACTAAAGAACACCTGCCACACTGGCCCTTATCAGTGATTAAGGCAGAGAAAACATTGTGATCCCACCTCTGCCCCCTTTTTTAATAAAGGGAAGCTTTCTGAATGACCCCAATGCTCTACCAACAACATGCATTCATTTGTCCAAAATCAATCCTCTGAGCAGCCCGACTCAAATCTTTGGCAGTATTGACCGTCTTTGGGGCAAAAGCAGACAGCACAAGTCTTCAAAAGCAATTCTGGTTTTAGACTGTATCTAATTCAAAAGTATGATCATAAAGGCAGCATGTCTATATTTTAAAAAGCAACAATTTAGTTTAGTTGGAGCTGTCAAAAACATTTTTTTCCGCTCTTGAGAAGGTATTGATGAGGTAAAGATGTACTGTAGCTCCAGTGTCTACAAAGCTCAATGATAAATAGCAAAATAGCAAATAGGACAATAGTCATCTGCTGATGTTCCCAGCTTAGAGTTGGATGTCTCTGAGCTCTCA
This sequence comes from Perccottus glenii, assembly GCA_024416835.2. Lineage (NCBI taxonomy): Eukaryota > Metazoa > Chordata > Actinopteri > Gobiiformes > Odontobutidae > Perccottus > Perccottus glenii. The sequence continues at coordinate 11,856,467 of CM044547.2, read as the reverse complement.
AACCCAACCAATCAACTGTTATGTCCTGGTTAAGCGACCACTTCCAAGTCATTTCCAGTGCTTAGCTGTGGATGGAATCGAGATAAGCAAAACCAGCAACCTGCAAAGAGAAGTGACAAGTGACAAAAGAACAAGATTTATTAGACTTTATTAGACCGAGAGTCCAAGAAGAGGTAATTAGAGTAGAATGGACACATTAAGCACTTTACTTAACCAACCCCTTAATCAGATCTATTCAAAGAGGTTACAAGGTCAATATAAAATTCTAAAAGGTTATTCTTATGTTATTCATCTCTAAATTGTTTATACAGATCGTTTTTTTGTTTTGTGACCTATCATTTTAAAACTTTTTATATACCTATTCTCTGATCCTTGTGCCCTTATGGAGAGTCAAAACTTGTTGACTCAAATGTTCATTTATTTTATTTGTCAGACTATAACCTGAGACCTGTCATACATGTTTATCTAAAATAAGATGGGCTTTATGCAGTGCTTTGTTTGGTTTTATTCTTTTCAAACTGTGCTGGTCCATATACAGCTGTGTCTTTTGGTGCTGCTCAATGGAAATCCAACCCAAATCCACAGAAACCAGACTAATTCTTTGTATAGAATTTTAAAAAAGTTCTAGGATGACTGGTCAGACTGTAGCCAAGAATTAATCAGTCTGTCACTGACTAAACCGATTATTGTTATTTTCAAGAATAGTAAAAAAAAAAAATGGAACAAATAGCTATACAACATAAGAATTAGAGGACGGGACAGTGTTTATTGGAGTACCTTAGGGAATGTATGCTATTTTAAGCTGTAAGCCAGACAATCATTCCTCTTGCTGCCAGTCTCTTATCTTAGAGCATAAATCTGTGGTTTAAAGTCTCTTCAGCTTGTATCCTGTCTGATATGAGCATGATTTTCCAAAAGAAAGATCTTTTCATTATTAATGTGTAACTGACAGTAAAATATACTGCGATTTATGAGTGGGACATAGCAGTGCCAGTGTTTCTCAGAGACCATTTCAGCGGTTCTCAATGAGGGCCTGTCCGTGGGCAGATTTTATCAGACAGTAAGTGAATTTAACAGCAGCCTATTTGAACTGGTTTCCTGTCTTCATGCAAAATTGTGGCTTCCCATTTTTCTCACTTGAATAAGTTGCAGAAATCCATGAAACAGCCACTATACTGTATAAATTCCATAAATTTGATCTAATTGTGCATTAAATCCTACCGAGAAACTTCAAAAACTTGCTCAAGACACAGATCAATTTTGTTTTGGTCTAACTTCAGTTTGTCTGTGAAGGTTCTTAGTCATCCAGGACATCTTGAAAAAAAGGTTGAAGTAAAAGCATATGGACTCAGTTTTCAACAAAACCATGGCTGTGTCCAAAACTTAGTCACTATATAGTGCCAGATTCAGTGATTATGCCATTTTGCAGTGGTGCCTAAATGTCTTGTGAATCAAATTTAGTTCACTCAAAGATTCATAAAATGCAATAGACCATTATTCTTTGTGTAATTTGTCAGAAAGTAAATGCACTTTTGGTTTGAATTAAACAAGCTACAAAGGTTTAACTGATTCTGTGACTACATAATAATTTGTACATGGTATTAAATTACTATATTGTAAAATTGCAAATGTTAGCTTACATTTGCGTGTACAGATTTATTTATTAAATGTATAGTAGCTATGCAACCTTTTTTTTCCAACTCTTAATTGAGGAAAACAGTTTAATCAGACAATCTCTTATTGTTATATTTAAATAAACACCCATAAATGTCATCTAGAGTTTATTATCAAGGATTGTAATCGATGACAAAAGTCACAGTTCATATAAAAAGGCGACTATTGCGGTTATATAGTGGTTTTCAACATTTATTATTATTATTATTATTATTATTATTACATCAATTTTATATAGTGCTTTTCCGAGGACGCAAAGACGCTTTACATATCAATTATTCATTCACTCCACAGTCACACACTGGTAGTGCAAGCTACATCTGTAGCCACAGCTGCCCTGGGGCAGACTGACAAGAGACGTGGCAGCCATTCCGCACCTACGGACTCTCCGACCAACACCAAATACATTCCCTAAACATTCTTACACCATTGACACAGACACTGGAGGCAAGGAGGGTTAAATGTCTTGCCCAAGGACACCACGATAGTATGAACTGTGGGGAGAACGGCAATCGAACCTAATCGAAATTACTTCCGGTTGAAGGACGACCGCTCTACCACTAAGCCACTGCGTCCCATATTTACATATTTACTACAGGACCTTACCTGCCTACACGGAGAAACAGCACAAAAAAGATAAGAAGGAAGCAAAAGGAATTGCAAATAAATAATCATGAGATTCATAACAACATAATGTGTAATAATGTTTTCACTTGCTGAGTTTATTATAGTACTATATAAATCCACTTTTAAGTACATTAAGTTAGCATCATATAAACCACTTTAATCTGTACTATCTATTAACGTGTAGGGCAGTAAAAAGAGTGAGTTGTCTCGTATCTAAGCTAAAACCCATTACACCAACTGATTTTGCATAATCTGTTCATGGCTCATTGAAAACAGCATGCTCTTTACATTTTATTTCAGCGTTATCCCCCTGTTCAATCAGTAGAGCACGTAAAGCAGAATATGTCTTTAGTTTAGCTCCATCTGCTCTGTCCATGAGGCAGAAACCTTCCAGAGCAAACCTCCAAGAGATACAAGGAAATCAAATTATTGTCATATTGAGACAAGCGTTTATAATATCTAATGGACCAGACTTAGTGACTGACTCCAGACGCTTTGTTTTTGACATTTTTATGAGATGGACATAATGTAAAGTTAGGTAAGGCATTTTTTATGACAACACCACTTTCTGATACAATTTCATTGTTGTAGCTGTGTAATCTAAGTGTGTCTAATCTATGTCTCACTAATGAACCCTTTATAAATTAAAAAGCCATGACAGTAGCTGTAAAACACTTTCTTATATGGCTTTGTAACCACTCCCAGGGCAGCAGTTCCAAGTATCCAAGTTATGGTCCTACGAATCTTGTAAATGTGAGACTCACACAAAGAAACATAGTGTGTGAACGTTAAAGCAAAGGCATCTAGACTTAGTTTTCAAGGTGAAGACATTTCATCTCTTATTCCAAGAGAGTCAATTCTGAGTTGAACTGATATAAGAGCTGAGCTTATATCTCTAGAGGGAGAGGTTTGACATGAAACTAACTCTGATTGGACCAGGCTGTTCTAGTCTCACAGTTGTTACCTTGAAAGGGCAGCGTGACTCCTGATCGGAGAGTCGTTAGGCTTCTGTGAGTTGTTGGTATCACGGCTCACTTCAGGTGTTGTTAATAATAATAATAATGGATTTGATTTATATTGCGCTTTTCTCCCAAGGGACCAAGGGACTCAAAGCGCTTACAGGCCATCCATTATTCATTCATACACAGTCATACTGGTGATGGTAAGCTACAACTGTAGCCACAGATGCCCTGGGGCAAACTGACAGAGACGTGGCAGCCATTTTGTGCCTAAGGCCTCTCCGACCATCACCACATACATTCACTAAACATTCTTACACATTCATACGAGGCAATGTTGTTGTTCTAGAGTGAAACTGTTTTGGTTTAGGTTTCAAAATACTGTAAATAGCTGGCTGGTGACAACAGCCTGTTCGTAGATTGCTTTTCCATTTGAACAAAAAAGGCTTCCTTCACACCTCTCTCAAACCATCTGGCCTCTATGGCCAGAATTTAGTTAGTGCTGTCCTCAAAGGAATGCTCTTTCTCTTTGAGGTAGAGGTGGACTGCAGACTCAGGTCCTCCAGGATTGGTTCTTCTGTGCTGATACATCCTCTTGTGAAGCTGTTGTTTTGTTTCACCGACATAACTGTCACTGCACGCTTCACTGCATAAACTACATTACTCTGTTTGTGCGAGGGGATTTTGTCTTTAGGAGTTTTTTGACGCAGTGTTCCCAGGTTTAAAGTGAACCGGAATGTTGTGTTTGTAGAAAAGTTTTTTGAATAAACCAGACATTGTGTGAATGTTTTTTAATTTTTTTTTTTTTTAAATTTGAGTTATTTTTTAGGCTTTAATGTTAATGTTATCTGTATGCACCGGGGACTGAGAGTAACGCAATTTCGATTCTCTGTATGTATGTACTGTACATGTGGAAATTGACAATAAAGCAGACTTTGACTTTGACTTTGATGTCCATACTTATAATACATGTTACTTTTCAGTTCTCAAAGATGCTTTACAAATAAAAACAATACAAGCATGCAAGACAGAGAGACAGGAAACTATAAGTTGAAGGTTGAAGAGGTTGGCTTTTTTGAAGACGGTAAAGGTGGAGGCCTTTAATTTGGCATCAGCTGATCTGAGGGTGGAGGAGGTCAGACAGGAAAGTGAGAGACAGGTTATAGAGGGACTGATAAACTATGTTAAGGAATTTACATTTAGTCATTTAGCAGACGCTTTTATCCAAAGCGACCAGTGTTGGTCATCTTACTTCAAAAAAGTAATTAGTTACAGTTACAAATTACTTCTCCCAAAAAGTAATTGAGTTAGTAACTCAGTTACCACATTGTAAAAGTAACTCAGTTACTCAGCAAAGTAACTGAAGATATTTTTTATGTTCTATAAGGGTATTACGTTCTATAACAGCTTAAATATCAAAGATGTTTAAAATAACTGATTGAAGAATAAAAACACTATATATAGTATTTTAGAACATTTGGTATTTATTTCAACTCAATAGATTGCAGTCTGCCATATGATATACATAGAAATAAAAACATATAAAAAATAAATATTGAACAACAAACAAAGGGAGACCTGGCAATTAAGTAGTGCAAATCTCTGTGCATGTACATTATTGCACAATAAACAAAACACAATCCAACTCTCTCTGTAGATTAACATGTTATTCATTCTCAAAGAAAATGAATAATACATTATTCTATTCTAAAATACTCATCTCATCTAACAACTAAACCAGTGGTTGTTGCTGACACGTAAAATTGAGCGTTGATTGTTTTAACAGTGGCTCTGTCACCTTCACTGGAACTCATGCTAGCTTAATTTGGGGTTAGCAGCAGCAACGAGTGTCGTGTTAGCATTCGTTGATGTGAGGTGCTTCATAAGATTTGAGTTGCTTCAGGCAGACGTGGATAAAGTCTTTTTTCCTGGACATAGCATGTTACAGAAACATTCTTGCCTTTAATTTCAATAAACGAGAAGTAGTGCCGGTACTTCCAGTTCGAGAACGCCACCTTTGAATTTCCCCGGCTCCATTGTCGCTGATGCTGTCTTGTGTTTAGTGGAAGTCAGAGACCACATCAGCTAATCATCGCTTTTGCAGCGGTGTCATCATCCCCACCCCTGCTCTCTCCAAGCAGCAGCTGATGTGTAACCAAGGCATGACAACTCGCACTTTAGTCAACCAAATTGTAGTAACGCAACACTTTACATTCTCAGTAACGATAACGGCGTTACAACGATGGGAAAAGTAATTCATTAGATAAGTCCGTTACTGAAAATTTTACGCCGTTAGTAACGTCGTTATACTCTAACGCTGTTACTTGCAACACTGAAAGCGACTTACAAGTGAGGAAAACAATGGAAGCAATTTTAACAACACAAGGTATAAGTGCACTAAAAACTAGTCAGTTAAAGTCCAGCACAGTATACAAAGCTAAGGATTGGATTTTTTATTTTTTATTTTTTAATAGAGAAGGAATCAATGGAAAGGAAGTAGAAGTGTTTGTCAGTCAGGTGTTGATAGAAGAGATGTGTTTTCAGGTGTTTTTTAAAGATGGCTACAGAATCTGCTGATCTTGTAGCAGCAGGCAGATCATTCCACCAATGTGGAACAGATCCAGAAAAGGTATGCAAGAGTGATTTTTTTCCTTTTTGGGACGGTACTACCAGCCGTTGTTCATTTGCAGAGCACAAGGATCTGGTAGGAACATAGGTCTGTATTAGCAAGTAAAGATATGAGGGTGCAGAACCAGTGGTGGTCTTGTAGGCCAAGAGCATAGCTTTGAACTTGATGCGGGCGTCAACCGGGAGCCAGTGTAAGCTAATGAATAGAGGAGTTACGTGCGCTCTCTTCCGTTCATTAAAGACCACTCTTGCCGCTGCATTCTGGATCAGCTGCAGAGGTTTGGTTGTGCAGGCAGGGAGTCCAGCCAGTAGAGCATTGCAATAATCCAGTTTGGACAAGACAAGCCTTGACTAGGATTTGTGTAGAGTGCTCTGATAAGTAAAGATCCTAATAATTTTCCTAATGTTGTAGAGAATAAATCTACAGGACCGGGTGGTGCTGGCAACATGACTTGTGAAGTTTAGTTGATCATCAATTAACACTCCCAGATTTCTGGCAGTGCTGGACGGTATATTGGTTGATAAGCCTAGTTGAATGGAGAGCTTGTGGTGGGTCTTTGGGTTGGCCGGAATCACAAGTAGTTCTGTTTTTGCAAGGTTCAGCTGCAGGTGATGGTCCATCATCCAAAGTGAGATGTCACTCAGACATGCCGAGACGCGAGCAGAAACCGTCGGATCGTCAGAATGAAATGATAAATGGAGTTGAGTGTCATCCGCATAGCAGTGATAGGAAAAGCCATGCTTCTGAATGACAGAGCCAAGGGATGTCATGTATATGGAAAAGAGTAGCGGTCCCAGCACTGAGCCCTGTGGCACCCCTGTATTGAGATGTTGGGACTCATTTCTCCAAGATACTCTGAATGACCTATCCGATAGGTAAGACTTGAACCATTGCAATGCCATTCCAGAGACACCCATCGCACTGGGAGAAGACAGGAGGATGTGATGATTAACAGTGTCAAAAGCAGCAGACAGATCCAGTAAGATGAGTACAGATGACTTAGATGTTGCCTTTGTCAGTCTCAGGGCTTCAATGGCTGAGAGCAGTGCAGTTTCGGTGGAATGTCCTCTCTTGAACCCAGACTGGTTCTGGCTCAGGAGGTTGTTCCGCGTGAGAAAGGAGGAGAGCTGGTTAAACACAACTCGCTCCAGAGCTTTGGCAATGAAGGGAAGGAGGGAAACTGGTCTGTAGTTTTCTAGCAGTGTAGGGTTATGAGTGGGTTTCTTCAGTAGTGGTGTCATGCAGGCCTCTTTGAAAGCTGTGGGGAATAACCCAGTGGAGAGAGATGAGTTGATGATGTGGGTGAGAGCAGGCACGACAGATGGAGAGATGGCCTTAAGGAGATGTGTGGGGATGGGATCCAGCGGGCAGGTGGTAGGGTGGTTAGAACTAATGACCTTGGAAATGTCTGCTTCAGTTAGAGGTGCAAAAGAAGGGAGCAAACACATATCAGGGGTGTGGACGAGTTCAACAGGTGGTGGCGCAGAGAACTGACTGCTGATGGAGGTCATTTTTTTTACAAAGAAAGATGCAAAATCATCAGCTGTTACATCCAATGAAGGTGAGTAAGCAGGCAGACAAAGGAGGGAAGAAAAAGTTTTAAAGAGAGTGCGTGTGTCAGGTGAGTTGATTAACTTAGAATGGTAGTAGTCAGTTCAGAAGAGACGGCAGAGGAAAAGCGGGAAGGACTGAGTGTACGCAGGTTGCGTCGGAAAGTGACCAGCGGTAAAAGAATTGCAGTGTCTGGAGAAGTTAGGTCAAGGTTGAGAGTAATGAATAAATGATTGTGAGCAGTGGCGTGACCTGAGTGTGCTGAGTGGAGCAGTATCTTATGTAGACAAGATCTAGTTGGTTTCCAGACTTGTGGGTTGCCGATGTGGAGACCCGCTTGAGGTCAAATGATGCAATTAGGTTATTGAAGTTAGCAGCCTGTGGCTTTTCAAGGTGGATGTTGAAGTCTCCTAATACCACCAGAGGATTACCATCCTCAGGGAAGGATGAAAGAAGCACATCCAACTCCTCCAAGAAATGTCCGTGGCCCGAGCTGACCTGGGGGCCGATAGATGACTACAAAATGAGTTTTTACAGGGTGGGTGATGCTAACAGCATGAAACTCGAAGGAGCTGTTGTCACACAAGGGTGCTAGCTGTTTGAACTTCCAGTCGGTATAGATAAGTACTGTCAGTGTGTCCCTGCTCGGTGGAGTCGCGTGCAGGTAGAGTCAATGACTTTACTCTCTTCGGGCTTCACGCAATGACAGCTGCCGCCAATGCGGTGGTCTGTCTGCTTCAAGTAATTGAATTCAGCAGGACACGCCTCCAGGTGACACAAAAACAATTGAAACGAAACCAGCCTGCTAGCAAGTGAGAGTAGACGCCGGTCGTAGTAACACACTGCACGGTTTCTCAACAATGACATTTACATCACACACTGTCTGCTGCTAAGTTGCTTCTCCTACTGACTTACACTTTACCACGGTTTAAATGGCAGAGCGGTGCTGGCGTTTGGCCACGCCTCCAGGTGACATACAAACAATTCAAATTAAACCAGCCCGCTAGCAAGTGACAGTAGATGCCGGTCGTAGTAACACACTGCACGGTTTCTCAACAATGACATTTACATTTACATTTAGTCATTTAGCAGACGCTTTTATCCAAAGCGTACTTCCTGTTATCCGTCACAATAAACTTTTGGTCATCAACCAACATTTCAATATAGACAATTAAAATAACCCCTTTTAACCAGGTGGGTTACAGATTGAAAGATTGTTTTGTCATATACTTTTTCTAAATAGAGTTAAAACATGTATTATATGTACAGAAAGAACCTGTAGATTGTGCAATTAAAGCCAAAATACTATAAATACTTAAAAACACTAAAAATGATTTTAGATTCATGAACACGCTATGTTTCTCTCTATAATATGTTTTATAGTTAACATTTTACAAGGCTTTTGAATAATGCTTGTGGTATGTAGCTATAATATGCTAATCTAACTTTTTCTATTGTAGTTTAAAATATGGAAAACGTCACTGTTCAATTTGCTCACTCCCAAGAGCCCACTGCCCAGACAAGTGCAGTTACACATCACTTTGGAGACTATATTTCACTCAGTTACAGCTACGTTATCCATAACTCTGTCTCTTGTAGTTTTCAAGATGGACTTGCACTCTGCTACCCTGCTTCTGCCTTCTGCACCTGGAAACATCTGTTAAAACTAGGGCTGTGAGTTTAACGCGCTAATTAAGATTAATTAATTACGGGACTTTAACGCGTTAATCAAGATTAATTACCCAAAACATAAATAACATAATTTTAACCACACTTTTTTTTGCACCGCGGAACGTTTTTCAATGAATGAGTTTCGACAGACCGATTATACTGGAGCCCCAACTAGCGTTCTTGACTTCTGACAACAACAAACCACAGTCAACATGAACGAAGAAGCTGACGAGACCGCTTTGCTTGGCCCCGTGGATGGGACATTTTGTTTTAAAAAACGAAAGGATGGAAGCTTTGACAAGAGCATGGTTGTGTGCAAGCTATGCAACAAGGAATTTGCGTATCACCACAGCACATCGAGCCTCAAATATCACCTCAACGCGAAACACATAGGAGTTAGCGTGGACGTTAGACCAACTCCGAGTAAAGTTACAAGGACCCACACCCAACCCACATTCCACCAGATGACTGGTTTCAGGACCAGGGTAACTAAACTGCTACACTTAATGGCAAACACTGCATTGGTCTGCTGGACTGAAATAAATAAACAATATTTTGTTGATTAAGCTTATGTATTCAGTCATTATTCAATGGTATACTAAAAATCCATATGAAAAAATACTTCTCACTGTTCTCAGGTCAAATATTTATATGCAATTAAAATGCGATTAATTTCGATTAATTAATTACAAAGCCTCTAATTAAATAGATTATTTTTTTAATCGAGTCCCAGCCCTAGTTAAAACATCTGCAGCAGTTTGTTCAAATAATTATTTTATTTGTGTTCAATTACTTTTTAAATAAAATACTGTGATTTTCAAAACACTGCATTCTTTTTTATTTATCTTAGACAATGTTGTAAACAACAGATTTGACATTTTTGTAGTTTTTGATTTTATACCACTAGATGGTAGATTAAATTATAAGTAAGGCATGCCCATACTTAAAAAAAAGTTAAAATTGTAAAACATGATACAATACATTCATTGAAAATAAAAAAATGCTCAAGTGTGTAAAAGGTGTCACATATGTTTGTAATGCAGTTCCAAAAGGTTTCAGAAGCAACAAAAAAAGCCTTGTCCCATCAGGTTGTAAGGGTGAAGGTGGAAATGGCGAGGATGTGACGAGGAGTTTAAAATGACTGCTGCAGGACGGGACCCTGTGGAAAGTCAGACAAAAAAAAAAAAAAATTCACAAAACAAATTCAAGTTGGCCTGTCTTGGTTAAAAGCCCACTCACCACAACAAGCTGCAGGCTTTGAGTGGGAACATATAAGACGGGACAACAACCGTTAAATAAAATGCACATCCAGAAACAGGACATAAGGATTAAAAATACAAGACAATACAGAACATGTAAAAATACAATGAACTAGGGTGGGCATACTGAACTATGTCTCACAACAAAATGAAATGAAAGCGAACTATACAATATTTAACAGAGGAAATTATTCTGCCAACTCTATTAAAAACAAATCCTGTTATTAGACATATTCCACCGACGATGTAAACTAATGCACACACAGGCTCTCTAAAATGTACTTACCTTGTCCATTGACAATATTTTTTTTTACGCCCAGATTTTTAAATATTAAAATAGTAGTTTATACCTTAGATGTATTGAATGTAACTGAAAAGTGTTAACAGCACTAGGTACTACATTGAAGGTACACGTCCTAAACGGAGGAAATACACATAACACTAGCACAATCTTCTGTGCAATTACGATTTCATTGAAAACATTCATTCGTATTTTTTTTGCGAGACAATCTTACATTATCTCATACATAATGATAGCACGTTATTTTCAAAAGTCATTAGAGGTGGGCTTCAGACCATTGACGGTAGCCTACCGTAGTGTATTTTCTACAGTACACAGTACACCCGATGAATAATGCAGTTATAACAAGTTGGCTCATTTGCACGTTATATGTCAAAACCATAACATTCTTAATTCGATCACTTAAAAAAAATTACAGCTAGCATGAATAAATCTATTGTTTTGCTGTTAAACTATGTTTAATAACCATGTTCGCAATGCAAATAGTGTTTGGATTTGAGCAAAAATTGCCATGATATATTGTATATCTGGATCTATTTTTTAAAGCAAAGCCAGTAAAAATAAATTTGAAACTCTACCTTAACAGTATTATGATTAACATCTAATTCTAAATTACCGTACTCGATGTCATTTTGATGGGGAAAAGTTATTAGCTAGGCTAAATTGCTGAGTAGTGCTATATATTTAGCTGCGTAAGAGCTCTCAAAACCATCCATAAAAACCGAGAAATTGTATTACTTACCAAAAAAACTGAAGACTACACTTCTTGGAGGGTCTGTAAGTACAGCCAACAGCACAGCAAGCCATTTACACAGCTTTCTTCTCAAATACTCAGAGAACAGCCGATGGTCAAGTACAGAAGCCTGACACACTGACACACCTAGCTCCGAGCAGCTCCGTGATACTGCTCCAGAAAGTATCACAGAGCAGCTAACTAGCCACTTGGTAGCCAGCTAGCCAAAGGACGTGCGCGCGGCTCAGTGATTGACACATGCACACCAAGGTATCCACACCCAAATTTATTCTCAAAACTACACTTTTCAGATAGCATAAACGCACGTAATAATCAAAAATTCATGTCACATAGTAAAAACCTAGCTCTAGAGACCGGAGCCATCTTTTTTACCAGGCTGTAAACATAATTTTTACACCTGTAAAGTCGCCATTGGGTTTCTCATTATATTTCCGCTTTTGGAGCCTGCCCTCTAGTGGACAGCTGTATTTCGCTGTATTTCGCTGTAAATCGCCGTATGGCGGCGCCTTTACACGACAACCATTTGAGAAGTACTATGGGAGAGGCTTGGTCGGTATCCATAGCCAGTCTTGTTGATTATTTGGCTGAGGGGGTTCAGGCCTATGCAGAACAGCAGTGGGGATAGAGCATCTCCTTGGTATATGCCACATTTGATGGATACTTGTGCAAGTGGCTTGCCATTGGCCTCAAGGGTGGTTTTCCACAGCCTCATTGAGTTTGCAATGAAGTCTCTTAGAGTCCTGTTGATGTTGTACATCTCCAAGCATTCAGTGATCCATGTGTGTGGCATTGAGTCATATGCTTTCTTGTAATCAATCCAGGCAGTGCACAGGTTGGTGTGTCGGGTTCTGCAGTCTTGGGTGACTGTTCTGTCAACCAGGAGTTGGTTGGCTCCTCTGGTTTCCATGTGCCCACTTATCTTAGCCGCAATGATGCCTGACATGAGCTTCCATGTTGTGGAGAGACAGGTTATTGGCCAATAGTTGGAGGGGACTGTACCCTTTGTGGGATCCTTCAGGATCAGGATTGTACGCCCTTCGGTAAGCCATTCAGAGTGCGTCCCATCCCTTGACCGTACACTTTTGCAGGTTGAGTTGCGAACAGCCGGTTTATTCTTCTGGCTTCATTCTCTCTTGTGTACCTCGTTAGGCGGCTTGGCGGCTGGCCAAGGCTTGGAGCCTTTGTTTGGCAGTTTCAAGTGCTTCAGGTATGGGCATCTGGTTGTACCTCTTGGGTACCTGTTTTCTCATTGCACCTTTCTTGGCCTCTGTCAGTTGGCTTACTTCTCTACGTGTCTGCTCGATCTTAGCCTCCAGCCTTCAATTCCATGGTGGGTACTGTTTCTCACGGCTCCCATGGTTGCTCTTATAGCCAAGCTTCTCAAGGATCACTGCTGCTGAGTTGTATAGCAGCTCATTGGTTTCAGTGATGGTTGTGGTAGGGATCACACTCAATGCTGCATTTACATCTTCTAGGAGACTTTCTGATGGTACTTGACTTAGCCGTTGTAATTGGCGTCGGGGTTGCCTTGCATTCATTCTCGCCATGATCTTGTCTTTCAAGTCAGTCACTGCCTCGTTCAGCGTTATTTCACTTGTTGGGGCTTCGTACCCAATCTCCGGTTGGGGAGCCCCCGTTGGCTCCCCTCTGACCTCTCGTCCTGGCTCCCCTTGCCGTAGCATTTTTTGTGTTGTATCTCGTCAATCTCAAGTTGTGATAGCAGCTGCCGCTTGTGGATGTTGGAACACTGAGCTTCTAGTTGCTTCGATGTAAGCCTGGATTGTGGGTTTCGAAGTAACCATTCATCACACATCCTCTTCATGTAACCCCTCTGACTAGGGTTACTGGAGTAGTAGCATTCCAACAGAGCCTTGTTATCGCATCTCGCCCATCTCCGTCTTGTTCTTGTTCCAGTAGCCGGGCGTCGTCTGATCCGGCTTCTCATAGCATTTATTGTCTCTCATCATTTTTATGAGGTCAAAAGGTCTTGCCTAAGGACCCACACACCTTACCAGCTGAGCTACCCAGCCGCTCTATGTGTGTGTGTGTATATATATATATATATATGTGTGTGTGTGTGTATACAAACTAATGTGAAAAACTCTTCAGAGCAGATCGGACTCTAACAAAAGACAATTCTGATTCTGATTCTAAAATTATTAATCTGCTCAGTTTTTGATTCATCTTTTTGTAATCAATTTTAATTAAAGTCATTGATTAACACATCATAATATAATATAACAGCGTGTATTTAAATTGTACATAACTATTTAGAATAAACACAAAGGGACAGAATAAAACAATTACATTTAAGCATCATTTATTTTGAGAAAAAATGGTATTAAAACTGGGGTAGGATTTTGTTGATGCAGCTCGGTCACTTGAAACTTGTTCCATAAGATTTTTATGTAGAGGTAACAGGACTCTTGGCTTTGGACTTGGACACTGAGTACCGCCTCATAAAGAATTTGTCTCTTGAAGTACCATTTGCCCTTTGTTTTATTGGTCCATGGGTCGGGACAGGAGCACCGATGGGGCACAGCTGAGGTCCAATCATCCCTGGGACGTCTAACAGTTGGACATCTGCAACAGTATCCACTCCTCCAGAGGAGAGTAGGACAGAAGGAAAGCATGTGAACAGCAATTAACTAATGTTGTAAACACAGTAAACAAATAGATAGTGGCAGAAAGACAGAGCCAGAGAATAGAAGCACACATTTTATAAGTGACTGATAATATATAATAAAATAAACCTTCTTCAGAAGTACTTTTGATCAAGAGAGAGAGTTTCTCTGTTGTTTCCTCTTTCATTTTCAAATGCACTGGACTTTTTACAATGAAAGCAACATGTACAGCTTCAAGTTATTTGGATGGTTCTTTGACTTGAAACAGGGCCAATAACCCACCTCCAGTGTTGTAGTCGAGTCACCTGTTTTTGAGTCCAAAACAGTTTCAAGTCCTCAGTGTTCAAGTCCGAAGTACAAAGTTCAAAGTACAAGTCCGAGTCATCCAAAAAAATTTAAGTCGAGTCTGAGTCGTGTCATTTTTAGTTGAACTACAAGTTTGAGTCAATAGAGAAAGGTACAAGTCAAGTCCCAGTGAGTTACAAATCTGAAAAGTGTGGAAGCCAAACCGACACATTAATTGGGATTTTAGTTTTGTTTCAATAAACACATTTATTGGAGTTTTGACTGTGGCATATCAATTAAGGCTGTAGCCTACATAGGCCTATATTTTTTTAATGTATTTATTTAGGCTTAGCTTCTGGGTCTCATTTAGGGACTGGGAGATTGCTGACCACATACAACAGGTAGAGATTGTGAGGAGTTGTTGCTGAGCGTGACTTGTAAGTCCATTGTGCTCAAGTCTGAGTCTTAAGTCCGAGTCATCAGTTCTTGTCAGTCCACATGCTCTTTGTTGGTGTTGTAAACAAACGCGTGATTGTTGTAAACATAAGCGGCAGCCATTATGTAACAGCCCAATGTGAGACAGTACAGTTGCAGTAGCAACCTTCAGATGAAGCAAGTGCAGGAAAGTTACTCTTTGTTGCTTTTATTGATGGCTGAATTTGTGATCATTTGTGAGGAGCACCCAGAAAATACAATTTTTGTATTGGCTCAGTGAGGGCAGATCAACACACGTGAAGATCTCGATTAAATATATTTGTCGCTGTGTTGTCTTTAGTATTTTTTTTTTACATCAGGACTTCAATTGGGTCTTTTAATAGTTCAGTATTTGGAAAATTTAACCAATGGGACTGAACTTCACAGGGACGTCTTCGGGGACAGCCCTGAGACGACCATCAAAAGGTAAGGTTTTGAAGCAGAGCTGTAGCTGGTGTTTGTGGAGAGTTAGTGTGTGTAGCTTTAGATGTGAACTCTCTGTGCTGCTCTTGTAATGGACAGACATTGGAGCTGCTCACTTAGTGGAAGAAGAAGTCACTTTAAACATCAAAGCCCGACCTGAATGAGGAATTATCAGTTCAGGTGTTTAAAGTGGCTCTTTCTGACACTAAGTGAGCAGCTCCGCTGTCTCTGCTGCTGGATAGAGCTCATTACAAGATCAGCACAGAGAGTTAGCATCTAGAGCTAATGCACCAACTGTCCACCACCGGCAGCACTGCTTCAGAAATGTCCTGTTGTCTATCTCAAAGCTGTCCCCCATCATGAAGTCCCCTGTTAAGTCTAGGCCCATTTATCCTGTTTCTAAATCACAGTCCCAAGTTAAGGCCTGATTAAGTCCTGGTCTCGTCCAGTCACCTGCCTCTACAGGATGATGTTGTGGCGGGTGGGGATTTTCCCGTGAACTCTGAAATTGTAGAGGCAGGTGTACTCAGCATTACCCCAGTTGTTATCGACCTGCAGCCTGACGTGTTAGTACTCGTCGTAGTTCTGGTCCAGGCCCCGCAAAGTGAAGGTTTGAAATGAGGGGCCGTTTTGGTCATAAAAGAACTTCCCCAGAAACCTCTCTTCACTTTTCAGTGTTTTCATGCCCTAAAAGAGAAGAACAACACTTTTAGTTCACTGTGTCACTAGTTGTGTTTCCATAAATAGATTTAGGGACATTTCAAAAATTGACTTATGGATAAATACTGTTCAGGGTCAGACCAAGCCATGTCTTGCAGTTGGCAAACATAATCATGTCAGAGTATCTCTTGAAAATTACTTTTACCTGTGTTGTTTGCTTTGTTTCACTCTCTCCCTTTGTGTGACCGTTGCAGGGCAGTCTGGAAAAACATTTTATTTTTACCTGTATAGTATATTTGCTAAATAAAATCTTGACACAATCCTGTAAAGTAATGAGTGCTCTGCCGTTCCTCGTTCATCATTTTGTCTGATCCTATGTCACTCAACCAAAGCCTGAATAAATTTGTAGTGAGCTCTCACGGAAATTTGAGGCCTTTTGAATAAATTATATTTATATATATAAATATACTTATTTGTGCCCTGACATGCTCTTGGTCTTGTTTTTGTCACATCATCAGGGCTTTTATCTCATGTGGTGTCAAACAACTATTATGTACAGTATTTGGTCAGATATTTGAAGTGGAAGAAAATCTGCACTTGAGTTTCTTATGAAATAACAAACGTCTAGGCCAGAACTGTCTTTTATTATTGTTCACCTTGAGACTTTGGGTAATGTTACCCAACGTTTCTTACATGTCACTTGCCATAAACCAACTTTTTTATTAAAAATATGGGATTTTTGCTGATGCTGACTTTATAACTCAAATCTGGAGTCTTTTAAATACACGCCTCTTTAATTTAAACTGATTTTGAACTTATTGACCTCTCAAAAACACCTGTTTTATTGCGCTCCTTTCACTTTCTCTTTTTTTCCATTCACCTAAAACCCTAAAAAGTCTCAAGTCTCAACCGCTCACTTTACTTTTTCACTTCAACTTCTGTCTCTTTCACTTTGTGTAATTTCCTTCTCGGGCTCTTAGTTTCCCGTGGGGCCGACCCTACCTCTTCTTCCACATCCCTGACTCCAAACAAGTGCAGCTGTAACCCCAGACGCACACATCGTTGCAGGATCACTTACCGAATTAGCATCTGGGACCGGACCGACGAGAACAGAGCGATTACAGAACAACGCAAAGATATTTTTTTATCATTGGCTATTATCGACTCCCCTGTGACATCTCCCTCATCACCTGTCCCACACCATTGATTTATCAAATGGATGAATGTCCCTACAACCTTTAGGTTCTATTAATTTATGTTTTTTAATTATACTACTAATTAAACACAGAATACTACACTATAATTAGAAATGGGTAGTTTCAGGACACATAAGGTCTGAGTGGCCTGTAAGCTGAGACTTTTGAGAGTAACATGAGGCTATCCTTTCATCTAACCTATAGTATCTAGCCCCTATAGAGAGAGACTGGTCAGTTTAACTTTGTGTTTAAGAGAGCTGTGATTAAAAAGTAAAAGCCATGTGGTTAAATGAAGAAGTGTATAATACATTTGTGTGTGTCAAAAGCCTGAGTGGAATAAATTCTTTTAGCTCATGAAGGCCAGAAACTGTAGCTGTACATACTAAAGTTAACTGAGAGTTCTTCAGCTTATATCTTACTTATAACACTAACATGAGGAGAAAAAAGACTAAATAATTTGTCCCTGTTAAACGTTTTGTTAGTTCAAATATGTTCATTTGTCTTCCACAAAAGTTAGCTTTGCCTAAAGTTTCCAATAACAGTTGTTTATGAATATCGTACCTTGACATGTTTTTATGCTAAACTTGCAGTCTTCCTCAGAGTCACATAATGTTACTGGGACATGTCTTGTCAGCAGCTTTATAGAGGTTTTTAAAATCAAAAAATGATTAAAACAGAGGACAACAAACACCATCTTTAGAATCGGAAAGCAAATTAGATTTTTAAACCAGCCATGGGAGCAGTGAACCAGGACGAGGGGTTGGACATGCTGTCCCGCACCTGGAGCTGTTCTAAAGAAGTCTAACTACAGGGGGCGCTGTCGTCCAACCGCTCCAGGTAGGCACGTCACAGTAACATCACATGACCTTTCTGAGGAAGACTGCAGGAAGTTTAGCATTGAGACATGTCACGGTACTCATAAACACTGGTCTGTTTATACTTTCTCAGGAGCTGACTCTGCGCTGACTCAAAGTACTGGCTCTGTTTTGTTTCAATATTGTTTATTGGTTGGACATTGGACTGGATTTTATTAATGTTCCTTGGTATCTATTCCAGTATGTCATACACTAGTCTTCCCTCTAATAGACTTGGTCTCATCTTGGTCTTAATACATTTTCTTGCTAAGGCAATGAGTTACAGTAAATCAATCATAATAAAATCTACTTTTCACTTATTAATGTTAGACACTTAAACAATTTAGTTTATATTATATAGAAACAGAAACAACACGCACATCCAAAGCCAGTGGGCCTGTGTGCTGGAACCAGAAAAAGTCATGAGTAAAAATCTGAAGAAGGCGCCCCACAACAAATAAAGCGCCCAGTTATTTTTATTATTATTTCCCAAAATATCTGGGAGCTTTATTTGTTGTGCGGCGCCACCGTTTTTTATCATTGCTATAATTATTGTTTTTTTTAACACAAAAACCTAATGGCAGTTTTGTTTTACTATCAAACTAGTGAGCTTTTGCTGTACACTAATGCCTCCTTTACTATTGTCATTCAGCTCATCATGTTCAGCCAGAGATGGGAAGGCATTGAGTAATCTTTCACTCCACTGGGAAAAACAGGGTTGTGCTAAAAGTTGTTGACAAAGCACCAAAGAGTCATCCCCTTCTCTGTTTCCAGACATGGCTTTGCTCCGTCCCGTCGTCTCACATCAGAGGCAGACCGGGGAGAAAATGTGGCCTGAGACTGGCCCACTTGGTCAACTGCTGGGTTTGTTTTGTGAAACTTAATGTTAATGTGATTATTTTGATTCCATTATTATAGCAACATTTGTCCAGCCAGGCTTGTACACAAAACTGAATTTAATAAATACAAATAAAATAACCAAATAATTCACAGCAACAAAAGTTTTGTTTAAAAAAAAATTATTAGGTAAGGCAAGGCAATTTTATTTATATAGCACAATTCATACACTGGATAACTCAAAGTGCTTTACAGGAATAAAAGACAATTTACAAGATTTAGATTAAGAAACATTAGAAAAATTAAAAACATTTTAAAAGAAGAGTGCAGATAAAAATACTTTAAGTTGTAGTGTATATATTAAAAAATATATTTTTTAAAATAATATAACTTAAAATCTTATCAATTTATAACTAATGAAAACAAATGTAGCAGTGGTTCAGTGGTAGAACGGTCGTCCTTTAACCGGAAAGTAGGAAGTCCGATTCCCACTCTCCCCACAGTTCATGCTGTCGTTGTGTCCTTGGGCAACACACTTAACCCCCCCTTGCCTCCAGTGGTGTTTCAGCTGTAAAGGGCCATACACCGGGACGAATATTGGCGAGCGTTATTCGCCAGCGTTTTTCAATGCGTTTTTTGTGTTCACACCCAAGCAATTTTCGCTGACGATGAGCCGAGTGAACATGCAAATTCATTCCCTGACATTAGATGGCGCTTAATGTAATGTTGTGTTCCGAGACCAAGGAGACCAGCAGCTCTACATTCATCTTGCCTTGCATCTTCTTCGTCTTATTTCTTCCCGGCAGTGTAGACGCTACTTGGCGTATATCTTCTTCGCCATTACGTATGTGTACTCGGCAAGACCGCTTTGTGTTTGAGCGCCCCCAAGTTGTGTTTTACTGTAACTTCAGAAGCTCCAGACACGTGTGCAAAAGCGCCAATCTCATTGGTCGTATAGTTTTTGACTCGGCGCGTCAAACCAAAAAAACGAACCCGAGGCGTTTTTTTTTAAATTACGCTTTTACGCGTGGAGTTTTTCGCGTCGGTGTGCACACTCACATTGGCGCCCTTTGTTTAGTCACGAGGCATTAAATGTCGGCAAATATCGCGCGCGAAATTCGTAACGGTGTGAACAGGTCTTTACACTGGTGAATAGACGCTTAATGTAAGTCGCTTTAAATGAAAGCATCAACTAAAAATGTAAATGTAACACTGTTGAATGGAAGCTGTAAGTCGCTTTGGATAAAAGCGTCTGCTAACAAGGGCACCTCTACCTTTTTTAGAGTCAGTCTGGTGGCTCTCCCTGCTTTTTTCTGTGCTTAGTGTGAGGTGCTCCTTGAGACACACATCATATTTACGCAACAAAATAATCATAATCATAAAGTTTGTAACTGTCTTTTTGGAGGAACGAAAGAAGTATGGCTCAGCACAAACTCTATGATTATTGCTTTGCTCATGCCCTTTGATTCTCAGGTGTATGTGCACCTATGTGAAGGTTGCCATCCCAGTAATGACACAACCACTGTCACTAGTAGCATAAGCCATGCAAACAAAGCAGACCAGTGTGTATTTTTTTTTTTTTTCTACAGGCTTGTCTGCCTGCTGCTGGGGGTGCTTTGGGTCTGGTTAACTAATTAATCTCAGATTGTGGAGCATCTACAGCTCTGGAAAAAATTAAGAGACCACTGCAATTTCTTCTAGCAATCAGCATCTCTACAAGAATGGAAACCATTCCATTCCAATGTGTGTTGAATCCCGACACAGGGATGAGGTGCTGATTAGGTGATCACCTGAACCAAATCTTAATTAAAAAGAAAAAGTATAAAAAAACACTTCTGTGGTCATCACTATCCTCTTGCAAATAAATGCTCTAAATTACAATATTTTTATTTGGAATTTGGGAGAAATGTTGTCAGTAGTTTATAGAATAAAACAAAAATGTTAATTTTACCCAAACACATACCTATAAATAGTAAAACCAGAGCTGTATGTCTTGAGTTGTATCTCTGTCTGGAGCAGGATCATCCTCAGCATATAAATAATAAGTATAAAGCACAAAAACTATACAATTATTAAAAATAAATAATATATCTAATAATATAATTATATTTGTTGTTTTTGTTGACGCCTTCTACCGTCACTGGTTAGAGCATAAATTCAACCTGGAAGACTCCTCCCTCTCATCTCCTACCACTCTGCATCCTCTCAGCTTATTCACATCCCAGCTCCTATCTCTCAGTCAATCATTGTTCAGCACTCAAAATTTAAAGCACCTTCTCTTTCTGTTTTCCGGCTGTTTCTGCTTCATGGCACAACCCTCCGTCATATCAAAACCTCAGCAGTAGATCTATCCACCAGCATCTGGGATCTACTAAGAATCTCCTTCATCACACAATGTCCAAGAGTGAGCTCTTCTGGACAGAGGGGGGATCACTGTGTTGGAGACCACTCTTGCCTTTACCGTTCATACTTTTTTTTACTTCTGTTGCTCCTCTTTCAGGATCTTTGATCTTCTCAGTTATTAAATATAAAAATGCTTTCTCTGTTTAGAGTCGAATGCAAAACATTCTCACTTTACAGCAAAAAGCAATTCAAAATGTGGCAAATTACAGTTACAGAGCACAGACACATATGTGCATTCACAGGGGCAACTTCTTTTCTTAGAAAATAATAAAACTAACTTTGTTTATAGACTATGTCTGTCTTTCCACAGTGTGTTGTGTTGATCAGAAGTATAACCACAGTGGGACAGGAGACCTTCTGCTGTGGACACCACAAAGCGGGCGACAAAGCCTGTTGTGTGCTGCTTGGACATCACATGCTCACATTGGCACGCTACACACAATTTAGGAGGGTTATAAAAATCTTGACACTCTCCAAAATAGTGCTCAATGTTTTTGAGTCATAAAATGAAGTCAGGCAGGAATACGCTGACCCGCCGTGAGGTATATGGTCATCAAAAGTATCAATAGTCCCTTATTAGGTCTGGGCCAGCCCATGGTGAGCGTCACCATGTGATAATAATCATATTAGTTTGTGCAAATCAACAGGAGGAGGTCACAAGTGTTCAGCAGGACAAGCATTGACCGCACATGCCTCAGTGTCAGGATCCTAGTTATTTATGTTTACTTTACAGAGGCACAACACAATCACAAGAAGAGGCCTAAAGAGTCAATACCCTTTCTTTCTCAGCAGTGGTCTTCTAAGACTTGTTTGTGACTAGTTAGCTTAGACATAATGCTGGGTGGTTTCCTTCAATAAAGTGATATTAACATAGAGATGTACATTCACTCATTCTCTATTGCTTATCCCAATAGGTCACTGGAGCCTGTCCCAGCTTTTAACATGTGGTGGGGTACACCCTGCATGATTGTCGGTTAATCACAGGCCTTACACTTACATACACTGACATACCATTCATGATGAGTTCACACTAAAAGCGACAAAATCACTCTCAGCTCAGGTCCCACTATTGGTGACGCAAGCCATCATTCAAGTTGCTGGCAGGGGGCAGACCTTTTCCTCTCAAGTGTCTATCAAATCCTCTTCAGTGAATAGCTGTCACTTGAAGTTGCATAAAGTTAACTGAAATTTACACTTGTATCACAGGATTCACTGTCGCTTATGTAGCTGTTGGTGTGAACTCCCCCTCACTTTAGATTCATTCACTATAAGAAATTTAGATTTACCAATTAACCAGCACATGTATGTCTTCGGATGGAAACAACCAACCAAAGACACACATAGAACATGCAGTAGTTGTAAGCAATTATCTTGTCTCCCTTTGGTCCACAAACCTGCTCCAGGAGCTCAACGGCGTTTGTTTGTTTGTTTGTTTGTTTGTTTGTTTGTTTGTTTTGTTTGTTTTTGCCCAAGTGAGTTTTTTTTTCTTATTCATTTATTGATTTTTTTGGACTATATTAGTTAGAGTCATTTAACCTTGTTATGTGCTGCCCTAACAACAATGTCGACAATGTTACTGTTCAAATAAACTGAAGCTCGTTACTTTTGCTGAAGTGGTCACAACACATAAATAAATAAATGATCCAACGCTTCTCCTGCAGATGCAAATGAAGGTTGGTACAGTATTTGACATATATGTACACATAGATATAGCGCCTCCAGGAAGTGACCTCAAACGCTATATGAACCAATCAGTTGCAAGTAGTTTGTAGTTTTGCAAATGAAGACAAAAAGATAGACAAAACACAGACATAAGACAATGAGCCAAAATAGACACATGTCTCTGGAATATGTATAGTCAGAAATTATGAATCTAAATTGTCAATAGTAAATGAAAGTGAGTATCTGTGCAAAAGTGTCAGCCCGTAAAGCAGTCCTATTCAATTGGTGGCCCGCGCCCCCCAGTGGCCCCACCACTACCAGGCAAAAGCAAAGAAAAAAAAGTTTTTTAACACCCCCTGGTGTAAGTCTGCTAAATGTCTTTCACTGGTACAACACTGTGTGTTGTCTAGTAACGCCCATCCCAGAATGCTTTGCAATACGTGATACTTGTTTACCCGGTTTACCCGCAAAAACGATGTCACTCTCAAGTCTTAAGCCTAAAATTGACAATGAAAATTGTCGATTTAACCATGTCTGGACAGATAAATATTTGTTTATTTTACCTCAAAGCCCTAACCCCAAACCAATGTGCTTAATTTGCAACAAATGCGTATTAAAAGAATACAACGTTCGGCGGCACCACACGGAGAAGCACCACACTTTTCGGGCAAATTTTCCTGAAGGAACGGAAGAAAGAGCAGCAAAAGTTCAGAGTCTGCTGTCCTCTTACAGCCGCAGCTGAACTACAAAAGTAAGGTCATGCACAGCACAATAAGCATTGCTTATTTCTTGCTTAAGCTCAATTGTATGGATTTATGTTGTTTGTTCTCTCTCTTTCTTTCTCTCTGTCCCTAATATGTTCCATGTGTTTAAATCTGACCCAATTGAATTTGTAATTGAATAGGTAGTAGAAATAAAATAATGGCAGACTTCCATGTGTGCGTTGTACAGTAGTAACAACAGTTTTATTAGATAACAACATGCAGCTTGTATTGCAGTGTATTTTACAGCAAAAAAATGATAAACGGCCATTTCCCTGGAGACATTTTGCGAAGCTAAATGTCTCCAGGGGGATCTGAGGGACAAGAAGCCAAACTTAGACTGTATCATCTGGTACTCACATTAAAATATCAAACCAGCTATTCATATTTTTACACGGCTTTACTTTGGTTTGAAAGCTTTAAACAAGAGCAACAACAATATTCACACCACAGCAGACAAAGTTAATCAGTAAAGTCTGGAGACCTTCTCAGGGTTACTTAGAAGTAGTGACCCTACTCGCCTGTGTGTCAGTTCTACGGACATGAAGTATTATTAATAGCACATCTGGGAGAGCGTCTGAAATAGTTTCCCATGTAGACAATCAGTGTTGTTTGATAACCCTCTCTGCATCATTTCATAGATGTCAATGGTTTGAGGAATGAGTAGACATTTTAAGAATCATGGGAGACATTTAAAGAAGGATGTGTGCAGGAATGTGTCTTAAAAAGTAGTCAACCAGAGTCTAAACACCAAACAACAAAAGACCAGCCAAGTCCAAACCAACTGTTTAAGTAAATTTCTGTAATTAGATTAAACATATTATAAACTTTTACTGTAACTAAGAATTCCCTTTACTCAATCACAGACAAAGAAAAATATATATGACAATGGAAATGAATCCACAAAAGTGAATGTGAATATCACCAGGGTACTGTATAGTTCGGAACATAAGCTACTGATTAGAACGATTTTGTAGTTTCCACATACAGACAAAAATGTTAATTGTTTGTTTTTCATCTTTGTGTACTTTTTTATTGAGGTTTCTTTAGCATTTGTCAAGATAAATGTAAATCTCTGTTGTGGATACATTTCTATCTGCGATGGTTCATTTATTCACATACTGTATATATATTGTATAATGTTGTGGCTTATTTTTTTATGCCACATTTATTTTTTATAATTTTTATTCTTATTTATTATTGTTATTTGTATTCTCTTTCAGTTATCTGTATTTGTGTTTTTATGTTGTTGTGAGCCGTTTGGGCCATCGTACATAACCCTTAATTTCCCTTTTTCAACAAGTTTTTTTGAGGGCTTTCCTTTAGACACATTGATAGCATCTGATAAAGTAATTAGTCAAAAAGGTCAAATTAGTTGGTACATGTTATTACAGTTGGCTCTACTGTCAGTGAATGCACCACACAGCTCTGAATGTCAGTCCCTTTGAGCCCATTTTATTCATTGTTTTTAGTTGCTTTTATTTATTGATTGATTTAACTTTTTAACTAAAACTTATGTCTTAGTACCTTGTTTTTATATGGCTTATTTATTATTTTAGTGTATTATTGAAGTTGTACAGCACTTTGGGAAGCAGTTTAAAATGGGCTTTATAAATAAACCTTGACCTTGACTGTACTGATCTCTGTGGCAGACGTAAAAGTCTGTTTAACTCTATCAGGCTGAAAGGCAACATTTGCTTTGTCAGAAAGCAGTTATGTGATATTATATAACATTATTTACAGTTAATAATGATGTGTGGATAAGATTTTAGTTAATATATATATTTTTCCTTTTATGTTTCCTTCTTTTCTTTTTTTTTTTTTTTTTGTTGATTGTAGCCCTCTTTTTTTTCCGTATCACTGGACTTGGTTCATTCTTGTCTGGACCATGGCTTGTTTCAAGTTAATATAAACTGTGACATCTGAGGTAAAGATATTTTTTATTTATTTAACCTTTATTTATCCAGGTAAACTGTTTGAGAACCAATTCTCATTTACAAACATGACCTGGCCCCATGTGTGTTTGGGGGGGGGGACTATTGTACATGTTTTTGGTGGTAGGGGAAACCGGAGTACCCGGAGGAAACCTACGCAGACACAGGGAGAACATGCAAACTCCACACAGAAAGGCCCTGCCTTGGATGGGGTTGAACCCAGGACCTTCTTGCTGTGAGGCAGGAGAGCTAACCACTCTGCCACTGTGCCGCCAAATTTCAAGTTACTTTGGAGGAATGTATTGCAAAAAGCAGCATTAACACATACCAAAGAGAAAATTTGATACCTTTATTGACTTGAGAATATTTTTAGCAAGAGACTTGCGTGTAAAAGTGTATTGCAGTTAAATTCCTCCCTCCAATGTTTCATTGTTTGTTGGTAATAAAAGAGGCCTAAGATTTAAACTCATGGCGCCTCCAGCCAGTCCAGACCCTGTTATGTAATACAGCGTTTCATAGTGAGCCTCTTTCATTCACACGTGTCGCACCAGCCGTAGCCTAAAGTGAAGCTGCATCAAACTCGTCTGCTGACAGAAGTGCTCCTCAGTTCAGACTCACACTGTACATATGCTGCATTCATAGGGTTCAAAGATTTTTTTTCCCCCTAGATTAAAAAACCTTCATTGAACACTTGCTAGAGTCTTCAAGGCCACACACCAGCATGTCCTGCAAAAACCTTTGTGTCTTACAATTATTTAAAAATTTAGCAGAATATGGTTTGTCGGTTAATAACTTGCCAAATATTACCTGCCAATTGCAGACCTGGGTCAGTCTGGCCCAGGGCATGCATCTTCACCAAGTTTAGTTCTGACTCTGGGCACGATCAGAAGGCCTGTCCCAGATGTTCTCAGAGTCTGAGAAGGTTTATAAGGAACTAGCATGTCAGAAATATATTCTGATGCTAAACTATTAAGAGAATTTAAACCAGCAGTGCTGTTTTAAATTGTATTATTTGAGCAACAGGAAGCCAGTGCAGAGATTTTAAAACTAGACTGATGTTAGTTAGAGCTCGAGCAGCCGCGTTCTGAATAAGCTGCAGCTGTCTTAAACACTTGTTTTTAGAGACCAGTGAGCAGGCCGTTACAGTAATCAAACCTGCTGGAGATAAAGGCATGGGTAAGTTGATGCCCATATGAGGGTTAAATGAACTAGGCAAGGCAAGTTTATTTATATAGCACAATTCATACATACGGCAATTCAAAGTGCTTTACATGCACAGTTAAACAGAACTGTTTTCAGCCTGGACTTGAACATTGTCAGAGTAGAGCCCTGTCTCATCTCCTCTAGAAGGCTGTTCCAGATTTTAGCTGCAAACGCTCCCTCACCGTGTTTAGTCCTGACCCTGGGCACCAGCAAGAGACCTGTCCCTGAGGTCCTCAGAGTCCCGGATGGTTCATATGGGACTAACATGTCAGAAATGTACTTTGGCGCTGAGCCATGGAGAGCCTTATACACCTGCAGAGCTGCTTTAAACTCTATCCTCTGAGAGACAAGAAGTCTCTGAGCCACTACGGGGTGCAATGGCTCAGTGGTAGAGCGGTCGTCCTTCAACCGAAGGTAGGCGGTTCGATTCCCGCTCTCCCCACAGTTCATACTGTCAGACACTTAACCCCCCTTGCTTCCAGTGGTGTTCCTGCTGTAACACTGGTGAATGGAACCTTAATGTAAGCCGCTTTGGATAAAAGCGTCAGCTAAATGACTAAATGTAAATGTAAGTCAGCGTAGAGACCTGAGGACAGGACCAGTATGGTCGTACTTTCTGGTCCTAGTCAGGACTCAAGCAGCAGCGTTCTGTTCTTTTTAGGCTTCAGACTCCAACAGTCATGGTTTCAGTCCTTTAATATTGATCATTATGCAACTATTATGTTTAAATGCATTTATTTAAGTGAATAAAAGAAAGAAGACCCAAAAGACACCTAAACAACCATTTTTGGATCTCATTTGTTTTAAGATTAAGCATGCTGCCTTGATTACAGTTACTAATAAAGCTTCTGTTTACACCACACATTTGTTTCCATGCGTGTGTTTTTTTATTGCAGTGACTGAAGTGAGCACTGAGCGGCTGTCTCCACTGATCTCTTGATTTTAGATGTTGTACTTTGTGGCTGTCACACTCCTAATGCAGGGATGAACTTAAAGATACTTGTCTACAGCAAATCAATGATTGAGCCGTAAAATCAGAAGTATGTGTCATTACAAGATTACAAGAGTCAGAACTTTGAGCGCTGACATAAAAGTCGGTTTGTCTCAACAGCTGCTTGGAGACAGAGCTGTAGTGTGGCCCTGTAAGCTCCTGTTACCAAGCCTCGTGAGGATCAACCCGGTCTAACCTCAAGTGTCAAAACACAAGTGCATTTTGTAAAAGAAGTTAATCTGTTTGTAGACAGCGCTGGGGCTTTTCAAATTGAATAATTTCATTTTGATAAAGAGTGTACTGTAGTGTTATATAATTGTTTTTCAGGAATGCACCTTGTTCAGAGCAGACCACCACTGTTTATTGACAAAATGTACAACAGAACTAAACTCAGATTCTTGTAAAAACTCCCCATGCTTTCAGGCAGAACACAGTGACTTAATTCATAGCTATAAAATTGTTTTGAATGTCAAGTTCACACCACATGTGGCTACCGGCATCTTCTTCGGAGCCTGTGGAGAATTCACTTTGACAATAATGGAGCGTGTGTTATGTAATCCGAACAGCAATGAGATGTGTCTTTTATGGCCACGTGCATCTCATAGTACTGTCCTCGGGCTGCAGTCACACCAGGGCCCCATTACACTCCCAATAAAACATTTCTCACGTCATCCAATAGAAAAGTGACTTTTCATAGAAAATATCGCTCAATGAAGCTGAATGTGACTCTGAAAGTTTTGTCCGTTTGGTGAGACCACTGGACGGCTTACACTCATTTAGTAAATTCATTGTGTCACTCCGTTATTTGTGGTCCTCACTTTGAATCACATAGCCAGTGTCACAAGAGGGTGGATATGCGCATTATCAGCACAATATTAAACTTGGCTAAAAGCAGCCTTATGTAACTTTTAGCCATGAATTTAAATTAAGAAACACACTCAACACAGATCTAAAAATTATCACTAAAGTCCTCGCCACCTGACTAGAAAAATGTACACCGCGGTTAATTTACGCCAACCGAACAGGATTCATCAAAAAAAGACTTCTCAGACAACCTCTGTAGATTATTCAGCCTCATCGACGTCTCCCATCAGTCAAAGATTAACACTATCATTACTTTATTAGATGCAGAGAAGGACTTTGACAAGGTAAACTGGACATTCCTATTCCACACACTCCATCAATTTGGCTTTAGTGAGTCATTTATTCATTGGATTAAGACACTCTACACCTCACACCCAAAGCCACAGTCACAAGTAATGTTTTCACCTCACCCACCTTTGCACTGCACAGGGGCACACGACAAGAATGCCCACTCTCTCCATCTGTTTGCACTATTTATCACTCACAGCAGCAATACGTCAAAGCAATAGCATACAAGGAATAGACGTCTACGGCACACACCATAAAATAAGTCTATATGCAGATGAAATTATATTATTTCTACAAACACCACAGCAATCATTACATAAAACTTTTTAAATAATTAATATATTCTTATACATATCAGACTACAATAACAACTATAAAAAATCAACACTACTCTCTCTCTCAGACAACGCCTGGGATTCTGCAGCTCAGGACTCAGAATGAATGTTGGTATTTAGGTATTTGGGTATTCAAATTTCACCCAGGATGTTAGAGTTGCTCATACTCGAACATAATCCTCTGCTCAAAATAATAAAAGAAGACCTGGGACGCAGGACAAACCTACCACTTTCATTAAATAAACGAATCTCAACAGTAGAAAAATGAAAATCCTTCCCAAGCTGAACTATTTATTCTGTAACAGACCAGTTACACCCCCGGACATACAGTATGGTTCCATACACTACACTCATTGATCACACACTTATTGGAGAAACAAAAAAGCTAAAAATCTAACTATTAACAATACAAAAAACAAAGCACAAGGTGGTCTAGAAGCATCAAATTTCACCCACTATCAATTACAATATTTGTGTAAAATGGACCGGACAAACACACAATAACAACACATGAATTCATCTGGAACAGACACACTTTAAAAATGTCTCTTTGGCAGACATATCCTCATTGAACACTACTCTGAAAAAACACAACTGCTTTAAGAATATGGTCATATTAACAACTCTGGCAGCCAAGTGGAAAGCCTTAAAAATACCAAAATCTTCTACAACACCTTGTAAATACACTCCCATCTGGCACAACCCCGACGTTCAAAAAGTATTCCCTCATCATTATTTATTTTACAATAATACATTCAAAACATTTAGACAACTTACAGAACAATATGAACTCAACAGCAAAAATAGCTTTCAATATTTACAAATTAAATCCATTATCAAGAGTAAGATTAACATAATTAACAATACACTGAACCCACCCAAACTACTAGAAAGCATAAAGAATATCAAAGAATAGAATAAACTTATCTTAAAACTCTACAAACTCATTAACTCAGATAGTACAATACACACACCACAACTAAAATGGAATATAGACACTGATACATATGAACTTTGGACAGAAATCTGTAAAAATACTTTCTCTATGACATTCTGCACAAACGTATTCAATACAAAGTCATCCACAGAACACACATCACCCAATACAAGAAATACAAAATGTGACTAATAGACACAGACACATGTTCGCAATGCACAATGGGAGTCACAGACACGTATCTACATGCACTTTGGGAATGTTTACCAGTTTAACCTTTCTGGGATACAGTCACAAAAAAACGCAGACATCCTGAGCTGCAGAATCCCCTTTTCCTCCTCCTTGTGTGTACTTGGTATCACCACAACTACTACCGTATTGCCCAAACATAAGAACAGTCTGTCAACATCTCTAACTATCACCAAAAAAAGAATTCTACAAAACTGGAAATCCAATCAATCACTGGTTCACTTCCCTCATACAACACACAAACGGCAGCTTCTTGTGATGATGACATACCATTCTTCACAGAAACCTGGACAGCATTCATAAAGCATTTTAATATTGCATTCAATCATCTGCCAAAATCAGTAACAAAAGACTGTTACACAATAACATACCATTGTTACATTAATTAAAACAATTATATATTTTTTTACTTTCATTGTACAAACCCTGCTACTTTTGACACACTTGCAGGCACATACACATGCACAAACCCATACACACCCAAAAACACAAATAAAACACAAACATTACCAAGATAATACAATCCATTAATTAATTGTTACTAATTGTCAGATCCACTCCGTGTCTCTCAGGGATCCGCTCCACTTTCCTTCTCTCTCCTTCATCTCATCACTGCCACCTGTCCCAAGCACCTGTAACCTATTACCATCAGTGAGGTATTTAAACCTCTCCTGTCCACCTCTTGGACTTCACTCTCAGCCCAGCTTCCCAGCTTGGTTCCAGTCACCGGCTCGGCTCCAGGCTTCGGCGCAGCCCCACAGCTCACTCCAACTCTCAGCCCAGCTACCCAGCTTGGCCCCAGTCACCGACTCGGCTCCAGGCTTCGGCGCAGCTCCACGGCTCACTCCAACTCTCAGCCCAGCTCCCAGCTTGGTCCCCAGTCACCGACTCGGCTCCAGGCTTCGGCGCAGCTCCACGGCTCACTCCAACTCTCAGCCCAGCTCCCCAGCTTGGCCCCAGTCACCGACTCGGCTCCAGGCTTCGGCGCAGCTCCACGGCTCACTCCAACTCTCAGTCCAGCTCTCCAGCTTGGTCTCCAGTCACCGGTTCGGCACCAGGTCTCGGTTCAGCTTCACGGTTCAACTCCAACTCTCAGCCCATCTCTCCAGCTTCCTATCACTATCTGTACTTTAATAAAGTATCACTTACCTTCACTGTCTTGTGAGCACTTGAGTCCTCATTCCCGCATTACAGAACGATCTGGCCAAGATGGACTCAGCCAAAGCAGAGAAAGTAATAAATCGATTTACCCTCATTGAAGAAACTCTCCAGAATCATGAAGCCCAAATGAACACTATTTCCGCCGGGTTCCAGCGGATTGTGTCTCAACAGGAGGACGCATTCCAGGCCATGTCAAATCAGATCCATCTCCTGACTTCTCAGCTATCGAGTATTCAAGACCACAGAGAGTCGGGCCTCTCCACCTTCAGATCCTGTTTCCCGGTGGTTCAACCGCCCGGTCCAGGAGCCTCGGTCGGGATTCCAGAACGTTACTCGAGAGGCAGGTGGTTGTAATCCCTTTCTGGTTAACTGTTCAATTCTGTTTGCTCTGCAACCCCACACATTTGCCACAGAAAAAGCCAAGGTGGCATTTGTCATTAATCACCTTACGGGGCGCGCACGTCTCTGGGGAACCGCAGAGTGGGAGAGAGGTACTCCAGCCTGCTCTAGTTTCCAATCCTTATCTACTGAACTCCGGAAGGTGTTTGACGCTGAGGATCAGGAGGCGCAAGTGCCAGGGGCCTTTTTCAACTAAAACAGGGATCTCGTTCAGTGTCGGATTATTCCATTGACTTTCGGACGCTTGCTCGGCAGAGTGGATTTAACACTCCTGCACAGCACCAGGCTTTCCTTCTCGAGTTGGCTGAGCACATGAAAGATGAGCTTGCCTCTCGGGAGCTTCCAGAAGACTTGGATGATTTAATCCGTATGTCAATCCGGGTTGATCAGAGGGTCCGAGCTCGTCAAGGGGAGCGGGCTACCCGGAGTTCTCTTTACCTTCCTCTTGAACCCCAGCGACCACAGCTCTCTGTATCCACAACAGATTCCAGTGAACCCATGCAAATTGGCCGCTCTCATCTCCTGAGGAGAAGCTACGGCGCCGAAGGAGGAACCTTTGTATGTATTGTGGGGCCCGGGCCATGTTGCATTGGTCTGTCCGTTAAAGGACAGGCTCAGCAGTAGATGGAGGAGTACTGCTGAGTCTTACAGAGGGGGTCTCTCCATCATCAATCGCCCGCTTGTCCATGTCCAGCTGCTGCTTCCTGGGGCCCACAGACTTTAACTACATTCATTGACTCTGGGGCAGACGGCAGTTTTATGGACGAGACCTTGGCACTTCAGTTGGGGTTGTCACGAGTTCCCCTACCCAAACCAGTTCCTGCACGGGCCCTGGATGGACACCTCCTGGGTACCGTGACCCACCGGACCAGTCCCGTGACTCTATTGATCTCTGGGAACCATCAAGAAACGCCGGATTTTTCCTAATTCAGTCTTCGGAGATTCCATTAATTTTGGGCTACCCTGGTTGCGGCGCCATAATCCTCACATTGATTGGGACACTGGGGCAATACTGGGGTGGAGTCATTCTTGTCACTCTGTTTTCAGTCAGCGGGATTACCCAACCCACTACCTGGTACACCTGTATCCTCTCTGCCGGCCGACGTTCCCAGGGAGTACCAGGATTATAAGGAGGTCTTTAATAAGGCCAAAGCCACAGCCTTACCCCCGCATCGGCCATATGACTGTGCTATTGACTTGCTTCCTGGCACCTCACCTCCTAGAGGCCGACTATATTCATTGTCCGCTCCTGAAAGAGAGGCCATGGACCTTTACATCAAAGATGCGTTAGCAGCCGGAATAATAAGACCTTCTTCATCACCAGCGGGGGCGGGGTTTTTCTTTGTGGGGAAGAAAGACAAGACTCTCCGACCCTGCATTGATTACCGTGGACTTAATGAGATTACCATAAAGAACAGGTATCCGCTTCCCCTTCTGGCCTCCGCCTTTGAACTCCTGGAGGGGGCAACGGTGTTTTCCAAATTGGATCTTCGCAATGGATACCACCTGGTTTGTATCCGAGAAGGGGACGAATGGAAGACAGCATTTAACACCTCGTCAGGCCATTATGAATATCTGGTGATGCCCTTTGGACTGACTAATGCTCCTGCTGTTTTCCAGAACCTGGTTAATGATGTGTTGCGGGACATGCTCGACAAGTTCGTATTTGTCTATCTGGATGATATCCTTATCTTTTCCAAGAATTGAAAGGAGCATGTTCATCATGTCCAGTCAGTCCTTCAACGCCTGCTGGAGAATTCGCTTTTTGTCAAGGCTGAGAAATGCGAATTTCACGTACCCAGCGTCTCTTTTCTGGGTTACATTGTCGCCCAGGGTAAGATTCAGATGGACCCTTCCAAGGTGTCGGCAGTATTGAATTGGCCATCTCCGTGCAGTCGAAAGCAACTGCAACGCTTCTTGGGGTTTGCCAACTTCTATAGCCGTTTCATCCGTGGATATAGTACCTTGGCGGCTCCTATGACAGCACTTACCTCATCTAAGGTTCCGTTCATCTGGTCCAGCGGCCGATTCAGCATTCGGGACCTGAAGCTTCGCTTTTTCTTCAGCTCCAGTGCTTATCATCCCAAACTCTGGTAGCCAGTTTGTCGTAGAGGTGGATGCTTCCGACGTGGGAATAGGCGCAGTTCTGTCCCAATGTTCCACTTCAGACCAGTAATTACACCCGTGTGCCTATTTGTCTCGTCGCCTGTCTCCCGCTGAACAGAACTACGACATAGGTAATAGGGAGCTGCTGGCGGTTAAGCTAGCCTTGGAGGAATGGCGGCACTGGCTGGAGGGAGCCGAACAACCTTTTCTTGTGAGGACTGACCACAAGAATTTGGAATATATCCGGTCAGCCAAACGCTTGATATCTCGTCAAGCTCGTTGGTCATTGTTCTTTACTCGATTTAATTTTGTTTTGTCATTCCGACCAGGGTCCCGGAATCAGAATCTGATGCCCTTTCTCGGCAATTCCAGAAGGAGGAGACCTCTTCTGAGGTGACCTCCATCTTACCTCCATCCCAGCTGGTAGCAGCCGTCACCTGGCCCATTGAAGAGCGCGGTAAAACAGCCTTGAACACCATTACTGTCCCCAGTTCCTGTCCAGAGGGAAAACTATTTGTTCCTGCGGGTCTGCGGTCGGAGGTTCTTCAGTGGGTCCATTCGTCTCGACTCGCTTGCCACCCCGGGATACGGCGGACACTCTCTTTTCTCCAACGGCGATTCTGGTGGCCTAAGGAGGAAGAGGATGTTCGGGCGTTTGTCACGGCATGTCCTGTCTGCAGCCAGCAGAAGCCCTCTCATCATGCTCCATTTGGGCTTCTTCGGCCACTTCCGGTTCCCAGACGACCCTGGTCTCATATGTCCCTGGATTTTGTTACCGGTCTTCCAGAATCTAATGGCAACACGGTGATCCTTTCCATATTTGACCGTTTCTCAAAGATGGCTCACCTCATAGCTCTGCCTAAGTTGCCCTCAGCTAAAGAGACGGCAGAACTGGTACTCCAGAATGTCTTCCTGATCCATGGACTACCAATGGACATTGTGTCTGACCGGGGACCCCAGTTTACGTCTACAGTTTGGCGGGAGTTTTGCTCTCTTTTAGGGGCTACAGTCAGTTTGTCCTCTGGATTTCACCCGCAGTCCAATGGACAGACGGAACGGTTGAACCAGGAGATGGAGTCGGCCTTGAGGTGTGTGGCTGGACAAACACCATCTTCCTGGGCCTCTCAGCTGTTGTGGGTGGAGTACGCCCACAACTCCTTGACGAGCTCGGCTACTGGAATATCTCCTTTCCAGTGCGGCTACGGGTTCCAGACAGCACTATTCCCTGCCCAGGAGAGGGAGGCCAATGTCCCATCTGTCCAAGCCCTCATCCGACGTTGCAGAGGGACATGGAACAGGGCTCGTGCGGCTCTCCTGCGAGCTTACACCCAGTATTCGACAGCGGCCAATCGCCACCGCAAGCAGAGTCCCCAGTACAAGGTAGGGGACCGGGTATGGCTCTCCACCAGAGACATTCCTCTCCGAGTGGAGTCGAAGAAATTGGCTCCACGATTCATTGGTCCCTTCACTATAGTGAGGATCATCAACCCGGTGGCGGTAAGGTTGAAGCTTCCTCGGTCTATGCGGATTCACCCAACCTTTCATGTTTCCAGGATCAAGCCCCTTCGGGAGAGTCCTCTGGTTCCCGCCACCAGGCCCCCGCCTCCCGCCCAGCTCGTCGGAGGTGCCGTTCCTTGAGGGAGGGGTTCTGTCAGATCCACTCCGTGTCTCTCAGGGATCCGCTCCACTTACCTTCTCTCTCCTTCATCTCATCACTGCCACCTGTCCCAAGCACCTGTAACCTATTACCATCAGTGAGGTATTTAAACCTCTCCTGTCCACCTCTTCCCTGCCAGATTGTTCAGCATACTTTGTGTGAATGTTTCCAGCGTTTGTTCCAGCTCTTGTCTCAGCCCTCTCTCCAGCCTTTGCTCCAAGTCTCAGGTTTGGACTTCACTCTCAGCTCAGCTTCCCAGCTTGGTTCCAGTCACCGGCTCGGCTCCAGGCTTCGGCGCAGCCCCACGGCTCACTCCAACTCTCAGCCCAGCTACCCAGCTTGGCCCCAGTCACCGACTCGGCTCCAGGCTTCGGCGCAGCTCCACGGCTCACTCCAACTCTCAGCCCAGCTCCCCAGCTTGGCCCCAGTCACCGACTCGGCTCCAGGCTTCGGCGCAGCTCCACGGCTCACTCCAACTCTCAGCCCAGCTCCCCAGCTTGGCCCCAGTCACCGACTCGGCTCCAGGCTTCGGCGCAGCTCCACGGCTCACTCCAACTCTCAGCCCAGCTCTCCAGCTTGGTCTTCAGTCACCGGCTCGGCTCCAGGCTTCGGCGCAGCTCCACGGCTCACTCCAACTCTCAGCCCAGCTCTCCAGCTTGGTCTCCAGTCACCGGTTCGGCACCAGGTCTCGGTTCAGCTTCACGGTTCAACTCCAACTCTCAGCCCATCTCTCCAGCTTCCTATCACTATCTGTACTTTAATAAAGTATCACTTACCTTCACTGTCTTGTGCGCACTTGAGTCCTCATTCCCGCATTACACTAATATAACCAACAATAAAACATCAACCCCTCCCACTCTCACACAAAGATGGTCTAAAAATGTAAATATTGTAAATATTGTACATTCCCTGTCACCTGGTGTAAAAACAACCTTTGACAGGGCAAATGAATTGAGTGACAAAAGTTATTTAAGCAAGTGTTTTTAAGATTGATGCAGTGGTTGGTGCTGGTGATCTGAAAAGGTCATGGTTCTTTGGAGCTTTTTAGTTACTTAGTGAGTTCCAGTGGCGCTTTGGCGCCGGAATTGATGCTGCATGCCCCTCTAGCACTGGGTAGTTGCGCCCATGGTGAGTTCTGGCACCAAACAAAATTCTTGTTCTTGTTGTGTTTGCTGTTGTTTTAAACATACTTTGCAACACATAATTTTTTGAACTGTAGGTGGGTTTGTGGAAAAAATGTAAGTGTTCCAGTTTGAAGGTCTGGAAATATTGTCGCCCTAACGTAAACTACATATTCTCTTTGAGGCCCATAGTCCTTTGTCCCGGTCCGTTAATACAACTAACTGAACTTCCAAACTACTATTGGGCAAGTGTGTGCTATAGAAGTGTATTAATGTGAATTTCTAGGGATGAACAACTTTTCAGGCATGTTATTTGGTGATTAAACCAACTGTAACCATAACTTTAAAAAAGTCACATACTGTACATTTAGTTACGCTCTTAG
Source organism: Perccottus glenii (assembly GCA_024416835.2). NCBI lineage: Eukaryota > Metazoa > Chordata > Actinopteri > Gobiiformes > Odontobutidae > Perccottus > Perccottus glenii. The sequence continues at coordinate 11,819,235 of CM044547.2, read as the reverse complement.
GCTACGTCCACACGAAGCCAGTGCATCCCCTATCCGATCTTTTTTTTCCCGTTCTAAAAAAAAATTCCGTAAACACGGCGTCGTCTCAAGAAATATCTGCGTACACACGAAACCACTGAAACCGACTGAAAACGATGTAGTATATATGCCAGACCAGTATGGGCGCTGTAATTCTGCCACAGATATACACTATACACGGAGAAGAAGACTTTGAGCATGTGCATAACCTTGCGCGCTGCAGAAGAAGACAAAGACCTAAATATTTATTTTCTAATAAAAACAGTTCTCAAATAGTTGCAGTCATTTATTTTGAGTGTAGTAATTGGTGCCCTCGTGTTTGTTGTTTGCCCTTCAATATACGGACTGAGTTCCTCGCTCAGGGCGACGAGAAATGCTTGCGACGAGAGGACATGCTCTCCTGGTTCTCTTTCGCGGTGGATCTAAGAGCATGTGGCGTATGGTGTTGTCCATTATCGCTTGTTGCTCACCACAATTGCATAGAAGCAATAGATTATGCTGTAATAAAGCTAGTAGGCTTAGTAGCTTCTGCAGCACGAACTCAATCACGTAGTCCGCCATTATTGTTGTTGCTGTTACGTGTGACGAGGCCGACACGTGATGCGATGACATCATCGTTTCACAAAATATACGGATTGGCTGTACGCACGAAACCGCAAGGGTGTCGTTTTCAGATTTATCCACTTTAGAACCCGGTTTCAAAAAATAGCGGATTCAGTCTCCCAAAACGGCGGATCCGTGTGGACGAAACGCCAATACGATAAAAAATGTATACGTATACAGTGACTCGCGTCTCCGTGTGGACAGCCTCTTAGATTAGAGCCCTGTTCAAAGTCAGGAAGCATGGTAAGACAACAGGATTATCATTATTCATCATAGTTAAAACGCCATAAAGTATATTTGTTTTGTATCTTAAAGTGATTAATCGAAAATTTCACAGCTGTTTAAAGTACTACAGACTCTCTGATGTGATGACACGTTTGATTATTTTTTCTCTAAGTCTCACTAAATTCGTAACAAACCGACTGATACACATGGTCAAAGAGATGTTGAGCTGCTGCCGCACAACACATCCAGCTTTTAAAACTGATCCAGCGTTTGATACAAAAGTAATGTCTGACAGACTTTATTATGTAATAAATGTGTAGAAAACACATCTGGGGCTTCATTTATTTTACATATGGTTTCTGTAATTGACTTGAAAAAACAACACATGCTTTCAAGTCATGTAGCAGTTATTTCCTCATAGATGTGATAAGGTCGGTTTTTAAATAATTGGCTATTATGAGTTATAGCTTTGTGAATCTAAATTGTCCAAAGTGAATGACTGTGAGACTGAATGGTTGTCTGTCAGTGTCCAAAATTCAAGGTGCTTTGTTTTGATGAATGTATTCAAACATGTTTTCATATAGGCGTGAGCAGCGTAGTTTCAAAATTATGTTGTGGAGTTGTACAGCTTTTTAGGTCCAGCATTATTCAGTACAAACAAAACAAAGCCAATTTTCCTCTTTGCTGCTATTGACAAAGTGCAGATCTACAGCACTAACAGCATTATTACATTTTACACAGTGAAAGAGGTTATCAAATGTGTGATTTGTTTCCAGCAACAGATTAAAACCTTTAGTTGTATCAAACTTATGTTTTGATATACAGTTGTTCTCATAACTTTTTAACAACATTTTTTTAGAGAATATGAATGATAACTCAAAAACCTTTTTTCCAGTCATAGTTAGTGGTTGGGTGAAGACATTTACCGTAAAACAACTGTGTTTACTCTTTTAAAATAAATGACAAAATGACAAAAGAAACTACCCAATTGACCATAAGGTTACATACCCTGGTGATATTGGCCTGATAGCATGCACCCAAGTTGACACAAACAGGTTTGAATGGCTACTAAAGGTAACCCTCCTCACCTGTGATCTGTTTGCTTGTAGTCAGTGTGTGTGTATAAAAGGTCAGTGAGTTTCTGGACTCCTGACAGACACTTGCATCTTTCATCCAGTGCTGCACTGACGTTTCTTTATTCTGAGTCATGGGGAAAGCAAAAGAAGTGTCAAAGGATCTGCTGGAAAAGGTAATTGAACTGTATAAAAGCAGGAATAGGGACATAGAAAGATATCCAAGGAATTGAGAATGCCAATCAGCAGTGTTCAAATTAAGGGATTCTGTTGAAACCAAACCATAGTCAGGTAGATCAACAGAAATGTCATCCACAAGTGCCAGGAAATGTGTGTTTGTTTGAGATGCAAAGAAAAACCCACAAATAACTTCAGCGGAAATATGTGTCTTTCTAAAAGAAAAAAAAAAAGTGGTGTGGTTGTTTCAAGACGCACAATAAGGGGGCACTTGAAGAAAAATGGGCTGCATGGTCGAAAAAGCCAATACTACGCAAATGCCACAAAGAATCTCGCTTACAATACGCCAAACAGAACAGAGACAAGCCTCAAAATGTCTGGAACAAAGTCTTTTGGAGTGATAAGACCAAAATTAAACGTTTTGGCCACAACCATAAATGTACATTTTGAGAGAAGGCCTATGATGAAAGGTACACCATTCCTATTGTGAAACATGGAGGTGGATTGCTTATGTTTTGGGGTTGTGTGAGCTAAAAAGGCACAGTAAAAGATAAATGCAGCATGTTATCAGAAAGTACTGGAGGATAATTTGCATTAGCCCGGAAGCTGCGCATGGGATGTTCCAACATGACAACCATCCAAAGCACAAGGCCAAGTCAACCTGTCATTGGCTACAGCAGCAAAAAAGTGAAGGTTCTGGACTGGCCATCTCAGTCTCCAGACCTCAATATATTTTTTTAGTAACCTACAGCCCCTTTTAACGGGCAGCAGGTCAAAAAAAGCGAGTCCAGGATGTGAACAGTTCTTGATGATGCTCTGTCGTTAAGAGGGAAGGGCACAGCCGATGATAGAGTTACAGATCTGCCAAAAGTCGGGGTTAAAAGTCACTTGGTCCTGTCCGAGTACGTGCAGACATAATCCAGGCTGGAGGGGGTTATAATCTCACAGAGAGGTGGCAGCGTGGGCAGTTAATTCCAGCGCGTTGTCATCAGGAAAGCCCCCTCCATCACTGCTACAGAGTGAACACATCCGTTTAGGCTTTATGCTGCTGTCGCCAATCTGCTAGAGTGGGATTGGGCAGAGGAAGAGGCAGATCTAGGGGATGTGAGTGGGTTTGAAATCAGATTATGAGTTTTTTTATCGGCTAAACAACATACAGTCATAAAGTGGTTTGCACGTCACAGCAATGTCCTTTAGGGTTTGTCCCAACGGAAACCCAGCCAACCTGACACCACACAGCCGCAGTATAAACACTGCTGTAAAATAATGGAACACAATGGTTATTCATTTATTGCTTTACAGGGTAAAAAATATTGGGGTAATTTAAACTTCTTCAGATCAAACCCATTAATAAACTCTGGTCCTGTGTGTCTTCTCCAAACTGTATATCATTTTACCTGTATAAAGAAGCCAGACTTTATCAACAATCATAATTTATGTGAAGATCTGGACCAGAGTTGGCCTGCAGACCACAGGCTGGACATTAAACCAGACTCGCCTTTAACCAAACTGCATCTATTAGATGTTTATTCACAGCTTAACTGCTTCTTGTTGGTTTCAGTCCTATCTTGAAGACAGGAAGTACTTTGTTTCGGTTGGTAACTGTGTATCAGACTAAATGGCCCTGACATGTGGGGTTCCACAGGGGTCTATCTTGGGACCCCTATTATTAAATTATTCTACATGCTTCCTTTAGGCCAGGTAATACGCAGCTGTGGCGTATCATACCATAGTTATGCAGATGACACTCAGATTTACATTTCACTCACAGCAGGTGAAAATGGACCAATCCATTCACTGTGTCACTGCATCGAACAGATTGATGTGTGGATGCAAAATAATTTCCTCCAACTGAACAGAAACAAGTCTGAACTAATCATCTTTGGGCCACAGAAACAAAGAGAAAGTGTCAGCAGCCACCTCAAGTCTCTTTCTCTAAAATCTAAAAATCAGGTTAGAAATCTAGGGGTCATCATGGACTCAGACTTGAATTTCCACAGTCACATTAAGTCAATTACATCATCTTAAATCACCATTTTATCACCTTAAAAACATTTCCAGAGTCAAAGGGATGATGTCTCAACCAGACTTAGAGAAACTTATCCATGCTTTTATCTCCAGCAGGTTAGATTACTGTAACAGCCTGCTCACTGGTCTCTCAAAACGAGGGTTAAGACAGCTGCAGGTTATTCAGAACGCGGCTGCTCGGGTTCTCACCAAAACCAGGAAGTACAACCCCATTACGCCAGTTTTAAAATGGCTTCCTGTTGCTCAGAGAATAGACTTTAAAACAGCACTGCTGGTTTACAAGTCTATTAATGGTTTAGCACCAAAATATATTTCTGACATGCTAGTTGCTTATGAACCTCCTCGGACTCTGAGAACATCTGGGACAGGCCTTCTGCTCGTGCCCAGAGTTTGAACTAAACAAGGAAAAGCAGTGTTTAAGTTTCATGCAGCAAAAATCTGGAACAGCCTCCCAGATGAAGTAAAACAAGCCTCAACTTTAACAATGTTCAAGGGGAGGTTTAAAACCTTCCTCTTTAGCTCCACCTACACTACAACTTAAAGTGTTTTTTATCTGCACTCTTCTTTTAAAATGTTTTTAATTTTTCTTGTTTCTTAATCTAAATCTTGTAAATTGTCTTTTATTCTTGTAAAGCACTTTGAGTTACCCAGTGTGTGATTTGTGCTATATAAATAAAATTGCCTTGCCTTCTCTTGCTTTGCCTTGTTTGTCACTGGTATTGCGCAGTGGCTCAGTGGTAGAGCGGTTGTCCCCCAACCGTAAGGTTGGTGGTTCGGTTTCCGCCCTCTCTACAGTTCCTACTGTCATTGTGTCCTTGAGCAAGACACTTAAACCACCTTGCCTCCAGTGGTGTTCCAGCTGTAACACTGGTGAAGTGAAGCTTAATGTAAGTCGCTTTGAATAAAAGCATCAGCTAAATGAATAAATGTTAATGTTATTTTCCTCCCACTCTGGAAAACTTAAAGGTGTACAGAGGATGTTTTCAACGACTTAGAAACCAATGACTGTTAGTGAGTTTTAAATGAGTACATGCGTAAGAAGCCCCCTCCTTCACAGCTGATTTCAAGTAAACACCTCCCAAATCTCATGCACGAGCATTAAAAAAACGAGTGTTTGTTTACTACCAGCATTCTCTGTGTCGCGTTAGTGGATTCACTGTCGGACTCACCGCTTAAAATTGTTTTTATTGTTTTAACCTTTGAGTTACATAACTTAGCATACATAAAAAAATCGGAGTTTGGGAAAGATACAAACAGGCAGTTTGGTAATGACAAGACAAGACATTTATTTTTGTATAGCCCAATATCACAACAACAGCCGCCTCAAAGGGCTGTACAGACTGCACTAGACAACATCCCCTGTCCTTAGACCCTCCATCAAAGCTACTCCAGTTCCACACCCGCACTATCATGACTAGCAGGTTCTCTAATTCCTGCTACCTGCTGAGATTCCTTATGTCATATGCACCGAAGGCACCTGTCTATATTACTAGAGAAAATGGCAGCACCATGTCCACTAGGATGCAGGCCGTCTGCCCTCAGCAGGCTTGGGCGGCCCCAGAAAGGAGGCCAGTTATCGACAAAACCATAACCTTTCTGACTACAATGCCGGGCCAGCCACCGGTTCATGGAAACTAATCTGCAATACTGTTCATCACTACCCCTTACGGAGAGGGGGCTAGAGACAATTAATTGATGCCGACTCATCTTGTTCCCTAGTTCAAAAGTCCTGGCTAGGCTATCTTTGGTTACCTCTGACTGCCTCATTCTCACATTATTGGTGCCGACATGAATAACTATCTGCTTGTATGTAGTGCGAGTATGTGTCCCGGGAAACTCTCCCTTCCTGTGTGATGTCAGCACTAAGATTAGCCTCTATGTCGGAAGCCCTGGCCCCCGGTAAACAGTGGACAATGGCAGGCACTAGTAAGACAACAATGGTAACAAACACAACAAGTTGCCACTTTAATAGTCTCCACTTTTAAACAAAGACGTTTGTGAATATGACGTTGCTGTTGTAACAACACAGTCTACAAAAGGATCTGCGCCCTCTACTGGGTAAAAGTTACTCAGTTACTAAGCTAACAGCAGGCTTAGATGTTATTTCAGCAGAGTCTCTTACATAATGAGGGGTGTTTTAAGGAAAGGCACACTGTGGTTGTGGTTAAATTGGCTGAAGAGATCTGTTTTTATCTGTAACCTTTTCAGTAGTAAGTATTAAAGACTGGTAACCTTTAAGAGAAATGTTTTACTTCAGGCAAGGTGTTACTAAAGCTGCTTTTTGTTGTTGAGGGGGATTTCCAACTCACTGTAAGTCTCTGATCTTAAATTTCCTACGTTCTGTTGATTATTATGTTCAATTACAGTTGTAAAAAACACTTACAGTCAAGTTTTTTTTTTGACAGGCAAACATCAAATTACTTCAGCCATGGTGTCTTGTGTCTCTTCAAACTTTGATATATATATAAGTTTATGCATTGTACTTGCTACAACCAGAAACTTGACCCGATAACTTATGGTATTATATTAACTTAAGCAAATAAGGTCACTGTAAACGGTAAAGTTGCTCAAATCATTTTTAGTGAAGTTATTACAGCTGGGTCTACTGTCAGTGAATGCCCCATAACCCAGTTCTGAACAGACTTCCTCACCGACTGCACTACTTTGATCAATTTTAATTTTTGTCTCTTGGAATTAAGAGATGAAAAGTCTTCATCTTGAAAACCTAGTCCAGATGCCCTTACTTTAACCTTTTCTTCAAGATGACCTGGATGACTGACAACTTTCACAGATACTGTGATAAATCTTAACTGATCACTGTTACCGAGATGTGACAGACGTGAAAGTGCTCTAATGAACAACAGGCTGTGATAAATGTAAGTTGCGTGAAACAAATAACTTTTGTCTTTTGGCAACGCAGACTGGGCTGTCTTTACCAAACAGACACTGAGTACTGGGTTAACATGTACTTGTGTATCCAGGTTTTATTCAGATTTTTAAGTTTTCCTGTTTTTGTCTTTTTGCTGTAAACATTAGATCCTGATTTCAGAAACCATGAGAAGCTAGTATTCTGGTTTTGAGGAACTGAGAGCGTAACCAAACTTTGAAAGACACCGTGATACTGAGGCATGTCTACGCTGTTGCCTGGTTTGTGACAGCTGTCGGCAAAATCTGCCAACTCATTCACCTGACAAACATGGCTGAGCAACTTGTAAACCAATATTCCTCAAAACTGTGCAGGCTGCTGCTGGTTATTGTGCCTCTTTCCTCTGGTCTAAGTCAAGATGCTGTTTTCTTCCCAAAGCTTTTTTTGTCCACCCGTTGCTCCTCGTCCTGTGCTGAGACAGCTCACTCCAGTCAAAGTCAGGACATGTTTATTTGGGTATTTTTGTCCCTATGTTGTTGGAAATGTGGTAAATTAGTTAGTCTGTAAGCAACTTTGTGTTTACAACTGTTCTATGTTTGCTGGATTTGTTGTTCTTTTCAGTATATCGAACCCAGGATACAGTTATTTGTTACGCAGCTGACCTGGCTTATAAGTCCATCTACAGATAATATGTCTGTAGTTAACATTTACCTACATCAAAGCATGTTGACTGTCACAACGTCAAAATACAAAACCATAGATCTTTGCCATGAACTCAAACATAGTTCTATTTTCCCAGAATCACTTTGCATCATCAGAGTTACACCAAACAACACAGCTCTCCTTTCGTCTCGATGTGAACACAACAGCCTTCCGACCTCTGTGACAAAACAAATATAAACTAATCAGAAAGGTGCTCTGTTTCTGTGACCTATGTCCATTTATAGACTTTTATCTCAAATATTTTCTCATTGTTGCTATTTTCAATGTGTTTCTTATGGAAAGTAATATGGTTTTCCCATAGATTTGTTTGGTTCCTGGAGCACGATAATGAAGGGAACAAAAACGGGAAGGGGTTCAAGTATTTTCAGACGATCAGCACCAAACAGAAACATGCAATGGCCCCAAAGCCAAAGGCAATATTTCTGTTGGTGGCTTTGTGCTACTGCTTCCTCGTGGACAGCTTTACATGTGGAGGACTACTGCACTGGGTCATGGCTTGATTTAAATGTGATGTGGCCCAAACCCCCCTCAGGGACTCTTTAACAACAACAACAAAACAAACAGGACCCAACCTACCAATTCAATTTGATTCAACTTTTTCAATCCTCTCTGTTTTTCAAAAGTCCAATGCAGAGGATGGTCCATGTTGTTCAGTATGACACGTTGTTGTGTGTCTGTCCCTGCAATGCTTCAAACAAAGTCTGAACAGTAACCATGACGACATGTGAGAACTCCCTTAGTGGGATATAGTATGGTCTCGGTCCCACTGCCAACAGCTCTATAATCGGACAACAGACCCTATCTTTAACTGGAAATCACCATTGGCTGCAATTCAAGCCCACCTCCTTTACTTCTCCTACAGGTTGGAGGCGCCTTTAACATTTATCTGTCACTAAACAAATTAACCCTAGTTTTATTAGGTTAAAGTGAAAATAAAGCTGCACTATATCCGTTCATTAATGTTCGAGGACTTTTCCTGTTACAGGTAGCTGGGGACTGGTGACATCCATGAGGTTGGGTACATCCTGGACAACCTTAATACATTGGGTCAGGTCATTATGGACTGGTATGAGTAAACCCTAAAGAGGCTCGAGTTTAAATTGTATTAATTCTTATTCTTGTTTTGTTCCATTTGGTTCATCTGTAAAATACAATATTTATCATAATGTAACTTTAAACTGAACCTGGGCAGCTCCTCACAGTTAAACAGTTTATGGTGTGCTGTGATCCAACACAGACTACAGTTTCAGTGCATTTAAACCAGACCATTATCTTTTACAAACACAAACACAAAAACATACTAACACAGATTTAACTCCAGTTCTTTTTGAAACAGAACTAGATCTTATTGATAGCCTTTCTTCCACCTCTTGACCCAAACTGCACACATCAGAGTCTACCTCCATGATTTATAAAGAAAACTGGAGACATATAGTATATTTACCAATTGTAGTTTGCGATTTGTGGATTAAACAGGAATCTGTCTCAAAATGTCACACAATTTGGAAAATGTGCAGAAATGAGAGAAATGTGCTGTATTAGTAGGTCTATGGTTTTAAATATTACAAACAAACAGTGTATTTTACTGATGTGTGACAAGTTTGACAGACAAAACAGATCAAGTCAATTGGTAAAAGAAATACTTGGTTTTGAGTAAATTTTTGTTGAAAGCATTGAATACATGTGGTTTTAATATGAAGTAATTGCAATTGTTTCATTTTTTATTATTACTTTATTTTTTTCCCCTTTTCAATAGCCCAGGTGGACAAAAACAAGAAAAACAACAAATAATTACATAGACAATATTTTCAAATAGGTATGCATCTATAGTTTATGTCGTGCTCAAATAAGAGAATAAGGAATATGAAAGAAGTGTTACTCCTATTTCAAGTCTTACAGCACCATCTGCTGCACACTGCCAGTGTAGCAACCCATCAATAAACTGATTTTAAACTCCTGCAGAGACAGAAGCTGAAGCAATAACGGTAATAAAAACTGAGCCTGTTTTTTGGTGTTTCTGCTCGAAAAGGACATATCCACAGTAAATTGTATCTCTGTAACTGCTAGGTGTATTTCAATTATTCTGGTGTCAAAATGAAGGGGGCACTTGTGAGTGTGCATGTTACAGTTTCAGAATAAATCAAGATCAAGAAAATCAAAAACAGAAAAATATATTTTTTTTCACCTAAAAGAAAAAAAAGCCACAGCCACACGTCAACATTACCTGCACTAAATATAATTCTTCTTATGTGTAACAAACGAAAACTATTAAGATTTTAGTATAAAATGGTCAGGCGGAGTCTACATGATAAAGTATAGGGCACATTTTGGCACATTTTGGCACCACCTGTTTTTGTTTGCTTGCTGTTTGGTCAGTGTTTGGAGTAAATGTGAATGGCTTAGATGTACTTGTAGCTGAGCCTCAGCTGATCAATTTGATGTGCTGATTTTCCATATTATGGGGTGTGTAGTGTATCATGCTGTTTGTTTGTGACATGTGACAGGCTGTGACAGGCTTATTATAAAGTGTGTTTTGGGATAGGACCTTTCATCATTTATATTTGTTTTGTGCAATTTTATTTTCCACTTTCGGCTTTTCCCTGCCAAGCAAGGGGTTGCCACAGCGGACTGAACCGCACAGATGATCCTGCCGCAACCCTCTGCGTTTACCCAGACTTTGGACTTTGCTCAAGAACACAACAACAGTATTAACTGGGGAGAGCGGGAATAGAAACTGCCAGCCTTCTGGATATAGGACAACCACTCTACCACCTGAGTCACTGTGCCCCCACCTCTTTAAAACATGTATAGTTTGTAAAATTTTGTAGTCTTACAATCATGTTTTATTTCAAACATTTGGTTATAATTTCAGTCTGATAATATTATAAAACAGCATTATTTTCAGGGCCGAGGTGTGCGTAAGAGTACCTAACCCTGATCATGGGAATTGATCTTCTAGACAAACTTTTTTAGAAAAGAAAACAATGGTGAAAGCAAAAAAAATCGCATTAAGGACTTGTGCATGAGGCCCACTGTCCTTAAATGGGCAACAGAAGCCTGATGCTCCCCACAGTTTTTTATTTTTATTTTATTTTTTGTATTTATACAGCGCTTTTTCACCTAGTAGGCACTCAAAGTTGTAGCACTGCCCACAGTTTTTTTTTTTTTTTTTTTTTCTCTGAACAACTCGAGGAAACAGTGTGAGGTGGATGGACTATCTCGGCAAAGGAGAATGCTCACTAACACACATTTGGACAGATTTGTGAACACTATTAAATAGAAAAAGTCTTAGATCTTTGAGTTCAACTTATGAAATGGGGTCATACACAAAAGCGTCAGTGTATGAACGTTTCATTCCCTGTTATTGTTTTTTTTTTTTTTGTTTCTCTGAGTAAGCAGTTGTAGCCAGCGCTGGATTAAACACGGTCCCTGGATCCCTCTGGATCCCAAGGATTTCTTTCCTCATTATAATTAATCATTACTTTGTCATTGCTGCACCTAAAACAATGGCACATATACAAAAACTCACTGACCTTTTATACACACTCACTGATTACAAGCAAACAGATCACAGGTGAGGATGGTTACCTTTAGTAGCCATTCAAACCTGTTTGTTTCATTTTGTGTGCATGTTATCAGGACAAAATCACCAGGGTATGTAAACTTTTTATCAGGGTCATTTGGGTAGTTTATGTTGTCATTATGATTTAAAAAGAGTAAACACAGTTGTTTGACAATAAATGGCTTCACCCAACCATCAACTATGAGAGAAAGAAAGGTTTTTGAGTTATCATTTAAATTCTCTGAAAAATGGCCAAACACAAACTCTGCCAGGATATGTAAACTTATGAGCAACTGTACTCCAGACTGTAACCTCTCTGAATGTTTTGAGGAAGGCTTTTTCTCAAAGCAAATTAAACAAATGTAAAAGTCTATTTTACAATATCCAAATCATAGTGGAAAAAAACTGTTGAACCAGTTCAGACTCAGAGGCAGTCCTTGTCCCTGATGGGAGGGGCTCAGACCCAGAGCTTCTACTGTGAGTAACTAGACCACACAGACAAATCAATGTCCTAATCGCTACAAGATATTTCACAAGGTAAGGGTTCTTTATTGTATTTGTACTTAATCAGATCAAAACATAATCAACCATAATCAATATTAGCTGCACTTCAAATCTGAGAACAGAGAGTAGTAAAACCTTGTTGAAATTAAAGTTACAAGCATGAGAAACATTCTGTCAAAGTGATTATGACATTTGTTACAGATGAATGAATGCAGTGAAGGAGTCGTTAGTTCTTCCCAAAACTGGGTTACCAAAGATTTCATTTCATTTTAAATGACCAGTTTAGCATTAGATGAGAGTTAAAGCTCAGAAATGTGGCTAAAAATAATTAGCATACTAAGCTAAATCTATTACAATAGAAAAAAATCAAATGACACTTTTGGCTTTTTGAAATATGGATACAATGAAACACTGATCTAGCAGGATTCTCTGTCAATGGAAATACAGTCGAGTTAAACAGGCCTAGCTTTACTGACATGTAAATGGAGAGGACACATACACTCTGCACGTCTGAGGACTGTTAGGTGGACCTGTGTGTGCATGTGCCCAATGTCATTGGCCTGGTGAGGTCAGGCACATACATTCAAAATAGATGCAAATGCAAATGTGCTAATAGATTCCCTTGTATCTTTTTTGCTTATGACCTTGACAGTTGGCCCACACTAATTAGTGTAACCTGTGCACTAACAATTCATTTCTAACATTTAACATCAGCACTTTTATTGTGACGTTACTGTGGCAGGAGCTATAACACCACCCAGCATCAACATGAACAGAACCAAACATGCCATCGTCTTCTTCCTTCTGCTCACCTTCACCATCACCTTTCTGTTATTTCACATTGTCGCTCATCTTAGACGTCACTCAGACTTTAGGCTCTACCAAGTGAGTAAACCCACACTTAAATATTCAATGCCATTACACTGTGTTGACTGTCTCCAGGGCCTGTATTTGGTGGTAATAAACTTCTCCTTCTTTAGTCATCCAGAGTCTCTTTAGCTCCAGTTCTTCTCAGCTCCAGGACGGAGTACCAACTTTATTATTAGATTCAATCCAATGGCAGTGCAACCTCTTTCTGCTTATCAACAGTTCATATATTTAAACCTTTGCTTTTTTGTTTTATTCTGACAATGTCCTACATGTTTCTGTTAAAGCCGTGGCAATTTTGGCCCAATAAGGTCATCCTGAGACCAACTCAAGACCCTCAGCCTGAAGCCAACTTGTGCAGCTTCAAGTATCTGTCTCGTGAAAACTCTGTAGAAGGACGCAGACTCCTGGAATCTTTAACTTGGCCCAAAACTCTACCTCTGTTTTCCCTGAATCAGTCCAGTAACGCTGCAAAGAGCACATTCACTTTTTTACCACGAAGCGGGGACTGGCGAGTGGGGGACGAGCTGAGAGTTAGCATCCAATTGAACGATTATCTTGGGAATCCGAGAAAAGGCGGAGGAGACTTTATCATCGCGAGGCTACACAACCAGGAGCTCGAAGCAGGTGTTGTGGGACAGGTGCTGGATCACCTCAACGGCACATTTTCTGCTGTTTTTCCTTTACTGTGGAACGGGACAGCAGAGGTCGAGGTAAAGTATCTTTAAATTCAGTCAAAAAAGTAATTCAAAACCTTATTTGTGTATTTTGACGACCTAATGTAGAGAAAACAGTAGTTAATTTTCAACCTATGTTCCCTAATAAGGTCCATGACAATATTGTTGAAATTTTGGGTTTGAAAACATGTAAAATGGGAGCTTTTTAGGAACAAAAATCAGGCTAAACCATTTATAAGAATTTAATACAGGATGTCCAAGCCACTTTTTATTCTTCGCACTTGTTATATGATTTGAATCAGCATGCTCATATTCATGTTTGTGCCCTGGTTAATAATTGCTAGACTTGTTCCAATAAATTATAACTGCTTTTAAGTTTCCACCCGGACATCCTGTTTCCTTTACGTAAATATGGCATCATGGCCGCCATTGATTTTTAATCAATGTTGCTTATTGGCACATACACATGTATAGGTATATTTTTAGATCATATGGCAAATATAGTGGCACAGCACAGCACTGGTGCATGCGGCCTTGTATTTTACCCACAGTCACTTTCCAAATGGGCTAAAAGGCAGAACAGTGTGGTAATGTCAAAACAATAAATAAGTAACAAAAATGTTCTTGATATTAGATTTAACAATAAGCATTACCTATACTTTTTAAATGTGCCTTGTTGTCAGTTTACCAGAGGTTTATTAATATGTTGTGGTCTATTGTGGAATCATGGTCCATAATCCAGTTCTCATAATACATCCAACATCTTTGGAAGAGTGTTTATCAGTAGTTCAGACTTTGAGCTAAATATCAGAAGTCAGAAGGAAAATGAAGTAGCCCTGAAACAAATGCCCTTATTTTTTGATTGTAGGTAACACTGGTCCACAGCAGTGAAGCCATCACAGTTTTGAGGAGACTGAACGAGGAGCAGCCGGACAGGATTTACTTCCACAGTGACTTCCGCTCGGGTTCAGTCTCAGAGACCGTCAGGTGCAACGTCTGCCTGGATCCAACCAAAGGCCCTCTGTGCAACTTGACAGACCCCAACACAGGAGAGCAGTGGTTCTGCTACAAGCCCAAAAAGCTGAGCTGCAACACCAGGGTCAGCCACATCAAAGGAGGATTCACCCAAAATATAAGCAAAAATGAAGAAGCGCTCTTTCAAACGTAAGAAGACACACAAAAGGACGCCTTTAGGGACTCCCTTAAAAAAATGATATTAATAGTCTTTTTCTTATACTTAAAAATTATGAGATGCAATGTTTTTGATTATTTTTAGGCACCCTTTTAGTATTAGCAGTACTGCTTTATAATAAAACACTAATAGGCATTAGTTATATATCCTAGAACTGTCCAAGTCAGTCTGTGAAAGATCTTGCTAGTGCTTAAATTTATTTTTCTCTAGGCTCCAATCTAAATTATTTGCCTTTGCAAAACTCCCAAACACACAACAACACTCTGGGTGGTCATGATTGTTGGATGTGTTTGGGCTTTCACAATTTAGTTTAGTTAGTTTATAGCAACATACTGTGAAGGTTCTCAGTCACCCAGGTCATTTGAAGAAAAGGTTAAAGCAAAGGTTTTAAAGGTTTTAAAACTAAGATCAGATGTCTTTGCTTGAGTTAGTTGAGTTAGTTTCATTTGGTTGATTAAGTTAGTTAGTAGTAGGATTGACTGATGAAAAAAAGCTTGTTTCAGTCTAACCTTGTTAAAGCGTGGTACACTGTCGACTTGATGAGAGAAGTTTACATATTCTGTGTTCAGAATATGTTTGGAGTCAGAGATGATGTCTTTAGCCAACGCAAAGTGTTGTCATGATAAGGGTTTTCATACAGTCCTTCCAGAGAGTGCTGCACAATCTTTGAGCAGATGTTTAGTATTTGTTTTAGTCCAGATTTTTACACCAGTGGACAGTTTGCTCTACCACCCAGTGTTACAATACTGCAGAACACTAAAGTATTACAGATGTAAGGAACACAAAAGCACCTGCTGAATGGCTCCAAAAGATGATTGACGTATTGATGTACAATCATGACACCAGGGTATTTGTATGACTCCAACTTTTGGATTGTGTTGTCATTGATAGCCATTTTTGTTAAAATGGAAAAAAGCCCTCACTGAACAGAGGGGGAAGCCTCTCTTATCACCTGCCAATCTATTTACAAGAGTGTTCTAAAACCTAAACCAAAACAGTTTCACTCGAGTAGGACAACAACACCTGAAGTAAGCCGTGAGACTCACCCGAGCCATAACTACTCTCACATCAGGAGTAACCCTGTCCTTTAAGCTAACAACTATGAGACCAGAACATCCTGGTCCAATCAGAGTTAGTTTCAAGTCAAACTCCTCCCTCTAGAGATATAAGCTTAGCTCTCTTACCAGTTGATCTCAGAATTTAAAAAGTCTCTTGGAATTAGAGACGAAACGTCTTCACTTTGAAAACTGAGTCCAGATGCCTTTGCCTTAACTTTTTCTTTAAGATGACCTGGATGACTGAGAGCCTTCACAGATATATTAATAGTGGGAGGACAAAAAACTGTTTTGTAATTCAATTTCTGCTGTTTATTTGTATTTATTTCCAAAGAGTTGTTTTGACTCCACATCACCACATTACGCCATAACTGCAAAAGTATTTTCTATCATAAATGTTATCTGTATCTTCTGGGACTATCCTGGATAAATAAAGGTTAAACAAAATCAAAAAAATTACATTTTCAAAGCATTACTCTTACATGTGTTGGTTACTTATGTTTTTCTCTTGAATTATAAAATTAAAAGCTTATGTTTTGTTAAATGAACACATAATACTACAATATCTATAAATTGTTTAGTTCTTTCATTCATCATAATGTTTTTTAGTAATTATATTTGTGTTTAGTTGTTATAGTATATAGTATAGTTATAGTGTTACGTGTGCATTAGGAACTAAAAAATATCCTGTTTCTTTGTAAGAGACAAAAAGCTACATTGTTTTTTGGAAAAGAGGGCCGCCTTTTATCTTTAAGACCATAAGAGATAATGCCATGCAATAAGATTGCTTTGTTGTTTCATACAATAAATACTATTAATACAATAATACTATTTATACTAATGTAAAAAAAAAGCAAACAAAAAAACATTTGCCTCTGTCTTTTCTTTAGCGGCGTCAACATGAAAGTCCCCATCAAGGCTTTGGGAGCTGCCTTTGTCACGGTCCTGACAAAAACAGGTAAATGAGTCTGACTCGATCAAACAATGTTATGGGGTGTTAATGTGCTCTTCCATGCCGGAACCCATATATACGATAAACTGCACACACACCGCTTGAAAGCAGCATTATTTTTTGTGCCATGACTCACTTTTTGCCCATGGCATTTATGGAGCAAAAATGACAATCTGATATTGCTGATAGAAAATTACAAAGAGGAGCATAAAAGAGACTAGACACTAGGAAATGTGTCAGCTTAAGCATACTTAGTTCACAATTATTCATAAATAAACAAGAAAGTTAAAGCAACAATTTATGAAGATTAAAGCACATGAACAAACTTTCTAACCCACTAATGCTTTGGTTCCTGATTTAGCAAAGGTAGTTCTATAAACATGTTTTATTTGCACAGCAATGAGAAGAGCATCAGGCCAAATGGTATAATAAAGTTTACTATGTTCAGGGTGTACATTTTCAAGAGAATATGTGTCCACTTAGTGTCTGTGAATACAAATAGGCTGATAAAAAATGTTCATGTTCAGGTTGAAAAGCCCGACCCTTATAGTCACTGGAGTGAAGAAAATGATACTATGTGATTTTAAGAAATTAACTTTTGATTTGTAATTTCACATATCCAGCTTTTGTGACAAATTAAACAACATTTAAAGCCATGCATTACAGTATTGCTCTCCTGTGGGCACTACCTGATTTTTTTTTCTTGTTCCCGTCTCAAACTCCACTCACCAAACATCAGCCTAGAGACCTCTCCTTCTTTTCGGCACTGTGGCAGACATTCATCACGTCGACTCCATTTTCTCTGTTGATGTATTTTCTTTTATTTATATTTTGCTGTTTCTCTTTTAAACAGATGTTTTTTTCACAATCAAAAAAAATCACACCGTTTAAGAGTTGTGTCTGACTGTTTAAATTCAACTCACTTTAGTAATGCAGAGATGAGCTAAATTACCCCCAGTTGGATCAGTTTGCAATAGAAGGCATATATAGAAAACAATGAAATTATTTTTTAATTACACGTTTTCAAGCATTAAGTACAAAAAGACAAAAAAACACCAACTGTTGTTGCTACCACTCATTGCTCTTTTGGTAAAAACTGGTGGCTATGCTGCAGTGTTAACAGCTTGTCTTAACATCTGCTCAGTTACTGGGATTTTCACGCACAACCATTTCTAGGGTTTACAAAGAATAGTGTGAAAAGGGAAAAACGTCCAGTATGCGGCAGTCCTGTAGGCGAAAATGCCTTGTTGATGCTAGAGGTCAGAGAAGAATGGGCCGACTGATTCAAGCTGATAGAAGAGCAACTTTGACTGAAATAACCGTTACAACCGAGGTATGCAGCAAAGCATTTGTGAAGCCACAACACGCACAACCTTGAGGCGGATGGGCTACACCACTACTATACCACTCTTCTCCACTACAAATAGGAAAAAGAGGCTACAATTTGCACGAACTCACCAAAATTGGACAGTTGAAGACTGGAAAAATGTTGCCTGGTCTGATGAGTCTCGATTTCTGTTGAGACATTCAGATGATAGAGTCAGAATTTGGCGTAAACAGAATGAGATCATAGATCCATCATGCCTTGTTACCACTGTGCAGCCTGGTGGGGGTGTAATCTCCATCAACTGCAAGATCTATCTATCTATCCTATCAATATGGGCCAACATTTCTAAAGAATGCTTTCAGCACCTTGTTGAATCAATGCCGCGTAGAATTAAGGCAGTTCTGAAGGCGAAAGGGGGTCAAACATAGTATTAGTATAGTGTTCCTAATAATCCTTTAGGTGAGTACTGTATATATACTGTACTGTACAGTATATATATCTTTGTCCTTCACCATCCGCGGGTGGTCTTATCCTTCGAGCTCGGGTCCTCTACCAGAGGCCTGGGAGCTTGAGGGTTCTGCGCAGTATCTTTGCTGTTCCTAGTACTGTACTTTTCTGGCCAGAGATGTCTGGTGTTCTTCCAGGGATCTGCTGAAGCCACTCTTCCAGTTTGGGGGTTACTACCCCGAGTGCTCCAATGACCACAGGCACCACTGTCGCCTTCACCTTCCAAGTCTTTTCCAGCTCTTCTCTGAGCCTTTGGTATTTCTCTAGTTTTTCATGTTCCTTTTTCCTGATGTTGCAATCACTTGGTATTGCCACGTCAACCACAACGGCCTTCCTCTGCTGTTTGTCCACCACCACAATGTCTGGTTGGTTTGCCATTACCATTCTGTCAGTCTGAATCTGGAAGTCCCACAGGATCTTGGCTCAGTCGTTCTCTACCACCTTTGGAGGTGTTTCCTTATATATACATACATATATATATATATATATATATATATATATATATATATATATATATATATATATATATATATATATATATATATATATATATATATATATATATATATATATATATATATATATATATATATATATATATATATATATATATATATATATATATATATATATATATATATATATATAATTCACTGTTTTAAAGTCAGCAGGAATATAACATCCGTCAAATAAAATACATTTTTAAGTTAAAAATACTTCCAGGCCGATAGCTTGATAATGCTGTTTCTGTGGCTGAAGTGACTGGGCGTAGGTTATTCACTCGTTACATTTACATCACATTTAGACAAGCTACACTCTTTAGCTACTGACCTGGTCAGAGTTTACATACAGTATGCTTATGTAAATAAGAAATATGTATATTCTGTATACATACTGGCATTTTTCATCTGTTTGCATCTCAGGAGACAAAGGAGAAAAGTTGAGCGAGCAGCTTGATATCATAGTCACCACATCTGTTCCTCTGTGTCTGACTATTGAGACAAAGTTTTTGTTTATGTAAATGTTGGTGTCTCAGTCAAAGCTCTGACCCTGTTTGTTGACTTTTCCTCTTCTGCTCTGTCGGTTTCCTGCAGGGACCGGTGGAGCTCGCTCCAGGGCATTTAGCCTTAGTCAAACTGAACTGTACAGACACTTTTAGTACCTATGACATAAGCTGTGGGAACAAATGGGCATGTTTTCGATCATGTGCTTTAAACACTGTTAAAATGACATTAGCATGCATTGATACAGCCTTCTTTTATAGGACTGGATCTCTGTCTCACATAAACTTTGGTTTAAGTTGAGATGCTGAATAAGTTCAATATATCTTGTCTGTCCTAAAAAAATTCTTGCTTTTCAATTGCTTAGGTCAGACTAAGAACGTGAGCCGCAGTGAGAGGCCTGGACTTTCTGGTTACTACTACCAGGGCCAGTGGAGACCACTAGGGGGCACCACAGTCCGTCAGTTCAACGATACCTCAGACATTAGGCAGTGTCTGAAAGGCAAAGTGGTGCATCTGTACGGAGACTCCACCATCAGACAGTACTTTAAATACCTCACACAAGCTGCACCAGGTAGATCTCACATTTTATACTAATGTCATTAAAGTGTTATTGTCAATTTTGTTTCCATTATTATTGGATTTTATTAGATACTGTTTCAGTTTTGGACACACAAAGTTTCTTTGATGGTTGTTCTTGTTATGCCCCATTCATATTCATATATGCTCTATTCAGCATTCATACAGAACACACAAGCTGCTCCTGTCTGCTCCTCCAAACTGGGAGTCTGCTGATTATTTCTTACTTTAGGGAATAGTGTAGGGACTTACCTGTCCTTAGATACACCCCATTTTACAAAATACTATCCATTTAAATCCTGACATTAATATTGTATGTGTAGTGGAGCTCAGTTTAATGGTTTTAGCTGAGACATTAAAAAAAATGTTTGAATTTTTACCACAAGATGTCACCAAAGAATAACAAAGGGATGTTCCACTAATGGTTTGTGTGGCTATAGGAGGGTGGGAGGTCACAAAAAATTGGGATACTGACTCACAAACCCCAGAAATTTCACCTGGAGAGTTGTAGAATGAATATGAATGTGTGAGAAAAGCGTTTCATACTTGGAGAGGGTCGGTGGCGTAGCCAAGAGGGACGAACATGGAAAAGGGAGAAAGTGTGTGATGTCAAAGAGAGAGCATTACGAAGAGGGACACTTTTATAGCAGGCCGGTTAGCACCACTGATGGGCTAGTTAGGACTTTATTAACAAGTCAGATACAGAACTGCAATTAATACATCGACTATTTGTCTTTATCCAACCAGCTTTCTTTAGAGCTGCTACCTGTCACCCCAGCTGCATCATGTACAGTTGTGCTCATAAGTTACCCTGACCATATTTGTGATTTTGTGGGACATTTTTTTGAAAATATGAATGATAAAATAAAAACTTTTCTTTCACTCATAGTTAGTGGTTGGGTGAAGCCATTTATTGTCAAACAATTGTGTTTACTCTTTTAAAATCAAAATAACAACAGAAACTACCCAAATGACCCTGATCAAAGGTTTACATACCCCAGTTCTTAATACTGTGTATTTCCACCTTTAACATCAATGACAGTTTGAAGTTTTTTGTGGTAGTTGTGGATGAGGCTCTTTATTTTCTCAGATGGTAAAGCTGCCCATTCTTTTTGGCAAAAAGCCTCCAGTTCCTCTAAGTTCTTGGGCTGTCTTGCATGAACTGCACGTTTGAGATCTCCCCAGAGTGGCTCAATGATACTGAGGTCAGGAGACTGAGATGGTCAGTCCAGAACCTTCTCTTTATGCTGCTGTAGCCAATGACAGGTCGACTTGGCCTTGTGCTTTGGATCGTTGTCATGTTGGAACGTCCAGGTACGCCCCATGCGCAGATTCCGGGGTGATGAGAGAGAAATTTCCTCCAGTATTTTCTGATAACATGGTGCATTCATCTTTTCCTGTGCCTTTGTAGCTCACACATCCCCAAAACATCAGCTCCACCTCCATGTTTCACAGTAGGAATGGTGTATTTTTCATCATAGGCCTTGTTGACTCTAAAAGTAATGTTTATGGTTGTGGACAAAAAGTAAAACTTTGGTCAGTCTAAATGACTTTGTTCCAGACATTTTGAGGCTTGTCTCTGTGCTGTTTGGTGTATTGTAAGCGGGATACTTTGTGACAGTAATGCGTTGTAATAGCTTTCTCGACCATGCAGCCCATTTTTCTTCAAGTCCCTTTTATTGTGCATCTTGAAACAGCCACACCATGTTTTTCAGAGAGTCCTGTATTTCTTTATTTTATTTAAGTTCTTTGTGGGTTTTTCTTTGCATCCCGAATAATTTTCCTGGCACTTGTGGCTAAAATGTTTGGTTAATTGTTTGGTTTCAGCAGAATCCTTGATTTTGAACACTGCTGATTGGCATTATCAATTCCTTGGATATATTTTAATATCCCTTTCTCGTTTTATATTACCTTTGTCCTCAGATCCTTTGACAATTCTTTTGCTTTCTCCGTGACTCAGAATACATGTCAGTGGACACTGGATTGAAAGATGCAAGGGTCTGTCAGGAGCCCAGAAAGTTTTAGTAGCCATTCAAACCTGTTTGTGTCAACTTGTGTGCATGATATCAGACCAAAATCACCAACTTGATTAGGGTCATTTGGTTAGTTTCTGTTGTCATTATGATTTAAAAAGGGTAAACACAATTGTTTGACAATAAATGGCTTCACCCAACCACTAACTATGAGTGAAAGAAAGGTTTTTCTCCACAAATCACAAATTCTGGCTGAGTATTTAAACTTATGAGAACAATTGTATATATTTATCACCTTACACATTGTCTTATTTTAGGATATCTAAGAATCTAATCTTTAATTTAGTTACCTAACTCTGTTGTTTTCTTTCTGTTTAAGATCTAAAGAAGTTTGACCTTCACAGTTCAGACCAAAGTGGACCTTTGCTGGCTTTAGACTATACCAACAACATCATGGTGACGTTCTGGTGCCACGGCCCTCCAATCCGCTTTGGTAGAGTCCCAGTCAGCCAGCTGCGCTATGTCGCAAATGAGCTGGACGGTATAAGGGGCGGAGCAGACACAGTTGTAGTCATTGGCGTCTGGTCTCACTTCAGCACTTTCCCGATGGAGGTCTATTATCAGCGGCTACAGAGCATCCGCCGAGCAGTAAAATGGCTGCAAAATAGAGATCCAGGCACAAAAGTCATTATTCGAACTGCAAACCTCAAAAAGCTGACGCTGTATGAGAGCTTGACCAACAGCGACTGGTACTCATTTCAATATGACAAAATCCTCAGGGCAGTCTTCAGAGACATGGACATCCTTTTATTAGACGCCTGGGAGATGGGACAGGCCCACCACCTGCCTCACAGTCTCCACCCACAACCCCCCATCATCAAACACATGATCGATGTCATCCTTTCCTACACATGTCCCATAAAGGCTGACTGAATCTGAGGCTGTTTGGGGGTATTTGCCATATGCAAGTATAGATAGAGGACTCAGTGTCTGGTCTCACTCCAGCACTTTCTCAAAGAGTGTCAAATTTAAAATGTTGGGCTTTTTTAAATATGGCTATATGTGATAGAAGTAAATAGTAAGGTCATATTTCATTTTTTTTTTATCCTCTTTTACTTCCTTTTTGTTTTATAACAGGTATTTTATACAAACAAAAACAAAAGAAGCTAAAGCAAAAGAAAATGTATTGGATCATAAAAAAACAAAAAAAAGTAAAAAGCTAAATTAAAACAGAAACAATACAAAGGTGACATGAGGCATGAAAAACAGTGTGATTAAAAGTAACAAAGCTAAAATGGTTTCTTTAATGTTTCCAGTGAGGGTCGGATTTGTGGAGAGCGGGAGATTCCAGGGGGAAGAAGAAGTGCAGAAGAAGAAGAAGAGCACAAAGCTAACCAAATCCTTTTTCTTCACTTTGCACTTTTGTTTTTAATACATTAATGTCATGTCCCAAACTAGTCTGTTGATGTAATGTATTTCATTTCCTGTGTATTATTGTGAAGTGTTTTACTTTTGCTTGGTTGTTAGATTGACTTCCTGCCCTCGTGTCTTTCCCTCCTTTGTGATTACCTGCTACGCACTAATCTGTTCCACCTATTCCTCATTGTGTTCCCTATAGTGTGTGTGTGTTCCCCTGTCCGGTGCCAGATTGTCTTTACCCCTGTGTGAGCTTTCCAGCGGTTCCTGAATTTGACTACTAGTGTTTCTCGACCTTAGCCTTGTTTTGACCTTGTCTCTTGGATTTCGGACTTTGGACTTCTGCCTGTGTTGAACCACCTACCTTCGTGGGGTCTACATAGTGAGTCCTTCTGCCAGTCCTTGTACAGAGCACTCGTGACAATTAAAGTAATTTGTCCAAGATACTGTTACTGACAGAGTTTACAAAATGCTTATTGTCTCATGGGGGTATGGTATATTGTTTTATTTTTGCACTATATTTGTCATTGTAATAAAATTATGCTCATCAATTATATATAAAACCTGCATACAAACGGTTTTGTAGAGAATAAATACACAGGTGGAAAAGACAAAAAAAGCATCTGATTTGGCATTTTGAAATGATAGGTTTCCAGGAAAGTTGGCTAAACACTCTTAATGTATCCAAGTAACGTTAATTTACCACTACAGCTTTTTTCTAGCAATTTTAAGTACCATACTAATGTAATGGATAAACTTATAGAGCTGTTCAAAGGTTATTATTTCAATCTGTGAGTCACCGGTTGTCCATTGATTGTGTGTAAATTTTGTATCATACAGTCAAACAAAATGTAGCTGCTCATTACATAACGCTGGATATTAAGTTGTGTTTTTGGTTGCTTTGAAAAGAGTCTTAAGACTCTCAAAGTCTTATGCCAATTTGAAACTTTCTTTTACTTACACTTGTCTTGGACACAGAGGACTCTTGAATTTAAAACAAGACTATTCAAGACCGCAACTGGTTCATTCAGCCATATTTTTGTGATTGAATGCACAACTTATCAAACTTTTTTTTCCTTCTTTTTCAGAAATGCTCACTAAGAAAAACTTTAATAAAGATGTAAGGACTAACACTAGGCTTCATTGCTATCTATTTGTGTGAAGACATTCAGAAGGAAATGTTGAGTTATCTTTTGTACATTGTGACTGTTGACCATGAGACCTTCACTCAAAAAAATCTCTTTAAACTAACTTAATTTAATTATGGACAGTGGTTCCACACAATCAACTTATTTTTTATCAACATGAATTACATTTTTTGAATCTATGTAAGCTCCTTGTGTTGACATAACAGAACTTAAAGAGAAAGAATCTATTTAAAATAGTAGTTTACAACCAAATCAATGAAATTGCTTCATTGCAACTTAAATATGTTAAAATTAGGGAACATGCTTTAGTTTATTTAAAAATGGCTAAATATGTTTCACTCAACCAACACAAGGAGATTTGTCTCAAACAACTCATTTAAATTATGGACAGTGGTTCCATCCAATTAGTTCTTGTTACTTTAACTCAATGGTTTCCATTTCATAAAAAGTCAAGATATGTAACAAATGATCAAACTGTATTTGTTAAACGGTTGCAATAAACAGTGTTTTAAACAGCCTGCCCAATTATACATTCAAGAGTCTTTAAAATTGTGCAAATGCATTAAAATTAGCCAAATTACTTTTACATCATATTTTTAAGACTCTTCTGCTAACTAACTGAAAGTAAAAAAAAATAAAAGGTCTATAAAACGTGTTAAAGTATAAATACATATTGTTTTTTTGAAAAATGTACAAAACAAAACAAAAAAAACCCAAAATATCCAGATGGCATTGTTTAACATTTGCAATATGCATATATCACTGATAAAATGTACTAATACATTTTTTTTTACATAAAATAACACTGCACTGAGCACCAAATAGGCAGCTTGCAACTGAGTTTAACAGTTTTGAACATGGATGAATACAAAAACATGTGTAACCTGCAATTGAACAAATAAAATAATGCCTTTAAAAAAAAAAAAAGAAAAACATTTTGGCATTCCAGCAACAGTCCTTACGCAAACATATCAGAGAAGAGCTTGGTCTTCAGCGTTTGCACTTTATTCGACAACTTGTTGCCATCTAGCTCCAGCATTAACTTTTGTAGTACCTCAAATGTGTACCTGAGTTCAGGAGGGTAGCTCAAGTTCAGTCCATATATTAGTCCCATGAGCATGGCTGTTGCATATGGGACACTGATAAGGTCCTGAAGAACTTTTTGACCCTCTAGCACCACTCCAACATCTGCTGGGCTGTCTTCTATGTCTGCAGCTTCAAGTCTTACAACATAAATTCCCATCACCGTCTTTTGGATCGCCTCCTGAGTGCTGGCAATGTCTGCATCCTAGAGGGGATATTTAAAAAATACAGTACATTTAAATTCCTGTGTATCAACTTTAACAAAGCATTTAGCATCATGGAAAATGCAGCAAACATTTCAAAAGCACACATACTCACCATATACTCCCCAATCAGACAGCTAGGGTCTTCATTCAGGTAGACACAGATAGATTTCATTATGCATTCTCTCTTCACTTCAATGTCGTCAGTCTAAAGATAGAAATAATAACTTTAACAAAATATAGCCTTTACATTCTGCTCCCTACCACGTGTAAACGGTTTGTAAAACATTTAAACAATTTAATTTAGGCAAACTGATGACACTGCATTTTGATGCACATGTACCATAATATTTCACAAATTGGTTTGTATGTTTTTTGTGTTTTTTAAACTGTTCAACTTTGGATAATAGCAATAGGCAGCACAGTGACAAACAACCATTCACTCTCACATTCATTCACTAGAGACACTTTAGATTTGCCAATTAACCTGTACATGCATGTCTTTGGACGGTGGGAGGAAGCCGGAGTACCCGGAGTAACACAGTAACACGTGGAGGACATGCAGACTCATCACAGAAAGACCGGAGTCGGCCGAGAATGTTTGAGTCAGCCGGGTTTTGAACTCACGACCTTCTTGCTGTGAGGCAGGAGTGCTAACCACTCTGCCACGTGCACTTATTTTATAATTATTTATAATCCATCTCTGCAAAATGGACTTTAGGATAGGAGATGGAAAAAATAAACTCCTAAAACTTACTGCCAGATTCTGAAAGATTAATTCTTAAAACAGTGCACAAGAGGATGTGGTGCTGGTCCTTCAAGAGTCACTCTCAACATATCTGTCTATAAAGGCTATATATAAAAAATAAATACACCAGCTTGTGATTCTTAATTAAATTGGGGTCCATTTTTTAGGATTCTTTCCCTGACGCAAGTCTCTGAGATAACATGTCACAATTCTAGAGTCTCCAGGTAGGTTGCAGTTCTGGAAAATGATGGCGCAGGTAACGTGTTTTTTCTTCAACACCTGTTTTTGTCTGACCCTGCTGACCCAATGAGCATTTCACTGTCCAATGGTCATGCCTTAACTGCAGTGTCTAGTATTGCATTAGTATTACATCCTTCTCATGGGCATTTCATAAATTTAGACTTTTCAGTCGGCGTTAAATATCTTTTTTGGATCTTTTTATTTGTGAAAGAAAACGCGACTAATAATTCTGCACACCTGAATAAAAGGTGTTTTTCATTTCCAGCCTTCATGAACAATTACACATAACTTCTGGTTAAAATATATATATTGATCTGAAAATCAACATGCCTAATACATTCTGCACGCAGTGAATATAATTGTACATGTAACAGCTGTCGTTTTTTACAGCAATACTTTGCATTTATTGTGTATATCATTGTAACAAACCTAATTTATCTAATTGCATCTGTGTTTATGCATGCTCATGACCATAACCCCAAAACCAAAAGTGGTCCCTAAGAGAATACTGTTTTATACAAGGTTTTGTTGAGTGCAGTTTTTCATACCTGTGTAGTTGGCACCAAGAGGTTTTTAATTCTTTGTCCAAGGGCTCCTCCTCAGTTTGCAAACATCCTCATCAATTTTCCAGAGTATCCATCCAGCTTGGCAAAGAATCTTGACACTAGTGGGATTGTCGTAATTCTCTCAAATTCTGCACAAATCTACAAACGCATAAAAAGAAATCGGTTACCAAATGTATAACAGTAAACAAATGTTACTTAAACTGTCACTTACCTCTTCTGTTCTGAAAAGAGCAGGCCACCTTGTTTTGAAGTCAGAAATAATGGGTTCCTTGATCACCTCGTGCCTCCTAATAGAAAAACTCTTGTCCATTAGCACCCTTATACTTTTCTCATTGTTCTTCTTTTTTACTTCAGTCAGAAGTGTTTGTCTGACTGCCTCAAGAGTTTCTTCTGTTTCCCCTTGTGGATGAGGAGGGCAGTAGTTCACCTCAGCCTTGCGTGGCTTTTTTACATGGTATGCAGGACTAGATATACCATCTGGCTTGTGCTTGACGGAGTTTACGGTGACTTCTGTGCAGCCAAGATTTCTCAATTTTGTTCTATAGTTTCCAAGTTTATATTTTAAACTGGCTTTCCATCCACTGTATCCAGTTACAGAACCTCTCTCTTTCAAGCAAGGGTGCTTTTGAACGAGCGCTGCCGCTACCTGTTCAAATTCGGCATCAGAAGGGTACATTTTGTGCTTCACAATTTCTTCTGCCAGTCCATCTAAAATTGAGATTTTTAGTTTTGGATCAGGACTGATAAAAATGCTGTTTTTTTTAAAGCTGCATTTCCCTGTTCCAGTTTGAGTTCTGCATCGTATGTAAAACGAGGCACGGTGAAGACAATAGGCCATGCAGATGACTTTATGCAAAAGGGCGACTCAAGAGAAAAACTTGAAGAATCAGAGTTTGTTGAAGTAGATGGAGAACATGAAATTGTAAGTGGGTCACACGTTGATAGTGACAGACCTGGTGAGGAGCACACACTTCCACTTTGAGATGAGTCCACATGTGGTATGAGTGACTGATTGGATTCTGTCAAAAATACCACTTTTAGAGTACTTTTATCTTGAATGTCCGATGTGGACATGAGATTCATAAACTCATCAAAATCTGGGTCCATGAATTGTAAACGAAAATTTTCCTGGAGATTACACTGCTTTGCAATTTCCTTTTTCAGATCATTAACAGAAGTCGGCAAGCCATCCTGAATGGTTACTCTCTGAGAGTTGTTGTCTCCAAGAATAATTCTTAGCCGGATTGAAGTCGTCATTGTGGTAATTCTGTGAAAACGAGGGGGATCAATTTGTGATAAGTTACAATTTAACAAAATGAATGCTTCAAAAGAAAACAGAAACATAATTTTTTTTTTGTTTTTACATGCAAATACAGCACCTCCAGTGTATGTTTCTCATGACTACCTTTCAAATGGTAGGAAATCATCAGCTGATGTTTTACAGCGAGCGAACAGGGAATATTTTTGAAGCAATTTGTGTTCCTTGCAACCTCCTTAAAAAAGCTGTGCTTCGCCTCAAAACGCATTGTCCATAGACTGACAAGTGGACCAAACAATTTTACCATGTCAGGGTAATGCTCCAAAAAATGGTGCTTTGGCAGAAGTCTGACATTGGGGAAAAGTTCTTGGTACCTCTGCCTGTGTTCCGAAATTTTCATTTCAAGGTAGGATATGGATTCGTCAGTGTGTACTGGGGAAACCACCAACTCAACAATATCCTTCAGGTCCATCAGCACCTGCCATGCAGGCTCACCTTCAGGCACCAAATGCCCAATCAGCAATGGAAGCAATCTGATCAAACTCCAATTTTCATGACCATTCCCACCAATTGTGTTATTCCGTGAAAATGTACAAGGAATTGCATGAGGCTTGTTCTTCTTGTCTTCCCACTTGTAGGGAAACTGGAGAATTGATTTATTGAGGCTTTCCAATGAAAAGTAATTCTTTGATATCAGCAAAACCAAGCAACGTGCAAGTTCTACAGGCACTACACCCTCAAAAATGTCATGTAGCACATCTGGTGGATAAGCAGATAGCACGTTGAAATGAGAGAGGTGCTTAGTAAAAACACATTCTCTTTTTACTCCACAAAAGCTTGTGCCATTATTCAGTGCTGTTTTCACATGATCTTTATGAAGATCTTTATCTCTGAGATTGAATGCACTGGACCGAACTTCTTTTGCCTGAATATCAGAACTCTTTCCCACACAAAACCGACAAAAGAACTCGGCTGAAAAGCTTTCAACAAAGCCAGCAATACCATGTGCTGCCAAGTTGTCTGCCACCACACAATAAACAGTACCTTTAGGAAAGGTTCCAAGAAGATGAACGAATATGCCATCCTTTTCTAGAATTGAAAGGTCACACAGAAGAGGATCAAGGACTTTCTCATACCCATAGTGTTTCAAATCCTCACTTTTGCACAGGAGAGCCAAATAGATTGAGGAGAGAGTTGAATTGGAGCCTGGGGGTAAATTGCTCAAAATCCAGTACACAGCAAAAAGCTTGTGTTTCTTTTGGGATGTCCCAAGTGGGTTGCACACCTCAAAATCATCTGCATACAAAGTCAAAGAAATTGTTAAGTCTTCCCCAGACAACAAACTGTTTTCTTTAAAGTGTGTACCATCCTGAAACGATCTGTAAAAATGGCTGTCACAACTCCCTGAACTAGTTCTTGCTCTGTGGTTTTCAACTTCTTTGTCAACAATGTCCTGCTTAGACAAAAGCAACTGCAGAGATTGCAAAATTGGAACGTACTGGAAGGTGTTATTCTGTGGTTTATCAAGACAATATTCAATAGGTTCCACAACACTAAAGCTGTCTTTGTAAAACTGTTTGCGCTTATGGGTAGTGCATAAGGAACCACCTCTGCCTATTGCTGAGTGTAATGGATTAGATGCAGAGATGGTAGTGGCTATTTCCTTTATGACTGATTCATCAGCATGAAAATTATGTTTCTCAATCACCTGCTGTACTGCAGCAACTGAGAGAGGCACTGACACAGACTTTAACAAGTAATGTAGTTCTTCCAAAAAAACATCAATGGCTACAGAAGGAACATGTACAAGATGTTCCAGTTTTAATAGCATTGCTGCTAAATTCTGAACAATGACGCCAGGCAAGTCATCAGCAGCTTCATTGCAGTCATCATTCAAACAAGCATCACTGGCCTCATTACTGCCAAAATCTTCAACCTCGTCAGGCTCTCGTAGCTGTCCAGAGATGATAACTACACCAGGCTTAAAATCATTAATGGAATGTGGGTTGTGTTTTCTGTGTTTGTGTGACTTAAAGGTTCCACAAACATTTGACTGGAAATTACAGCCAGAAAACATGCAATGGACAGTTTCATTTCTCTTTAAATGACTATTTATGTGAATAAAGTAATCTCTTTCTGATGCAAGATTACTGCATGCACACAAATGACAAGTGAAGATGGACATTTGTCTGTCATTTACTCTAGAGTGTGCAGCATGGTTTCTACTCAGATGAATCAGTAGAGCATTCCATGTCTTGAATGTACATGGACAATCTGTATATGTACACGGATATCTCTGACGACCATAATGTCTGTGCTGCAGTCTGTAATGTTTTAGTAATTTAGACCTTGCAGAAACTGCAAGTCCACAAATTTTACATTTCCACATTTCTGAAAGAGAAAAAAAAAAATTAATAAACAAAATAACACTATGTCCAGGAAAATTAAAACTGTAACTAAAGAAGCAAAACATGTTAACACTACGCTTTGTTCAATTCAATGCATTAATCCTTATTTCAAAATGTGTTTTTTCTTACCCTGATCCACTATTCATTGCCTGTTATAAGCGTTTAAATTTTAGATCGTGTTTTTTTTTTTGAGTAATAGGCAGGAATACTTGAATGTGACAGCAATGATCGCCGTCGCTTTAAAAAATATATTTGTCTATTTTACTGATTGGTTATTGTAGCATTTTGAGGGGTACCTGAGGTCTGATTGGTTAGCTTTAGACAGCAGATGAAATAAAGTAACACTGGATTTAAAAGTGCACACAGCAGTGATGCCTGGAATAACTGTGATCATGAAATACTGTTAAGTGCAAGATGTGCAGCATCAATCTGTCATATACACGGCATTATTATGAAAACAGAAATGTGATATAATGTAAATTTTTTGTGCTTTAGTTCCCCATGTATCAGTGTGCTGTTAAAACTAATCCACAACGAGAGTTAAGTCAGACCAGCGCAGTAAAATTTACATGCACATTACATTCTTTTGTGCAAGTTGTAATATTAATTTTATGTTGTCTATATCTGATTAATCTCATATAGGACATGATTGGTTGAGTTTATTACTAACCAGCTAACAAAGCGCTGCCGTACTGGCTGGTCTTCATTCTCTTCAGTTTCTGCTTAAGCCCTTGCTCAATTGGAATCTGATGTGGAGTTGATTTATAATTTGTTTCCCTTAAATTTAATTTAAGAATTTATTAAATTTAATAAATTTTCCAACTTCATTTTATCAAATGGTCTAGGGCTGGACCCAAATATTCAATTTGAATTGGCCTCACCATCACGTGACATGGTCATTAATGAATGACGGCTGTGTGCATTTTACTTTCAGTTTAGAATTAACACCAGTTCGGGGGTGGGATACTTGAATGGTGGGTTTGTTTCTATTACGGTTGCGCCTGAACACCTGCAACACAGACTTTTGCAGCAAAATTTAAATAAATCCACTGCACAATACAGGAGCTTGTTACAGTGTAACAGACCTGTGTTTTGTATCACTAGTGCAATGTCCGTTCTGAGCATATAAGCCCTGCCAACTTGAGGCATGCCGCTTCTCGAGAAATATGTTTCACCCCGTTCCCTACGAAGCTTACAATATTCTGTTTTAATTACTACCAAAGTTTTAAAGTTCAAAAAAAAATTATTTGGAGTATGGTCAGTTTTCTCCAATAGATTGATTGATACAGTCTGCTTACAGATAATACTAATTTACTGCAGTAAGTGCTGTATCGGAATTCATAAAATTTTAAATACTCATTGTGTGGATTGTAACAAAAGTCAAGACAAAATTATACTTAAAAATCTTAAAGTCAATAGAGTGCTTCACTTACCTTAGTCAAAACTTTGGTTTTTGTCAATGAAGTAGTGGCATTCCTTGATTTCACCATAGGCATTGATGAACTGGGAAAAAAAACATGAAAAACATACTGTCATAAAAATATTAATTATCAAATAAAATTAATGTGCCATTTTTTAAAGCATTTTCCTCCCAGGTTAAACAGTGCCTAATAATACTGAAAATGTAATATTACAAGATCAAATTCTGTATTCTGTAAAAACTTAATAAACCAAAGGTTACGTGCAGATAATTAGATTAACCCAGAATATGAACTCTTAACGTGACGTAACTAAACTGAATGCGTTGCATTTATATGCTGGATTAATCTGCTTGTCTGCACAAATAGTATGGTTTATTAAGGTTTACTGTGTATGTTACACATTAGATAGATATAGATAGATATTTGTAAAACAAAAATTAAAATGTGCTCTCCAGTAAGTGCATCACTCATACATAGTTAAAATACTAATAGATTGTAAAAAAATATATAAAAATAAATAAAAACCCACTAAAATATTTAAGAATAAAAAACCCACACATACAAACAAAACATTGGTACTGACTTTGCGTTTAGCATTATTTCTTTATACTGTTTAGAGCAGTTATGCCTCTCTTCTGGTTTGCTCGGGCCGCGCAATAGATATCTCTGTATTGAAACTGCTGAATCTCTGATGAGCAAAACGCACGCATCCTTCACGCAGTTGTTCGTCGCGGTCTGTATCCTCATTTCATCTATTTTATTTGTGAGGGATCTGGCATTCGAGAGGAATAAGCTGGGGAGCGGTGGTCTGAGTGGCTGCCTCCGTAGCCTGGGATAGCGCGCCAGCCCTACAGCTTCGCTTTTTCCTTCTCTATCTATGCCGCCTGCGCCTCCTTCCCGCTTGTATGATAATCCATGGAGAGCCGGGCCTCCTCGCTACTCCCACTGGGATGTTGTGCAAGCGGATAAACTCACTTGTTACGCTCCTTTCGTAGCAAACTCCGATCTTAAGGAGATCGTGTCGGCTGTAGCTGTTTTCCGCCAGACCGATTGTACTCAAAACATACGAAAAAACATAGCACCAATTACAGACACCTAGCTGCTGCAACTGTGTGCGCCGCCATCCTGCTAACTCTAATGCTTAGTTAATGCTTATTAATTAATACTACCTAATACCATAGACTGTAAAAAATACGAGTAAGTTAAACGTAAAAATGAGTTTCCTAGTTAAAAATTGCACACAAACGCCATTTAAGTCGCTCACTTCAATGCAAAAAGCTCATAACCATGACCTCAGAAGAGTGAATTACTATATTAACACATGCAGGCAGCGTGCCGTGCCACGTGAAAACGCTTAAGGCTTAGCGTTTTCGAGTGCCTGTTAACTGCTCATTTCATTATTTCACCTAAAAACCATTTTGAATTGTAATCTATTGCAAAATCATTTGATCCACGATCACATATAAGTGTTGTATACTACAATGAATCATGCACTTTCCACAAGCACATTAAACTAGCATCTTTCAATCGCATTAAATCACAGAATAATGCCGCAATAAACACATTTCACACAATACTCGATAGTTAAACAATATATTTAAAGCATCCCAGAACAGACTTTCCGAAATATTAACATAAATGAAAGACTTTGCCTTTTGATTAACTTTATACTTACTTACCTGGCTGATACTTCGAGCTCCGACGCCATCAGCACATTGACATCTTCTTCGCGCGCCGTCTTCATCCAGTACGTTAGAAATCGTCACATCCGGTTTTTTTTAAATTACGAAATTAAATACTTTACAATAGTTTAATGATTGATAATCAAGTAAAGTGGGGAATTATACAAGTTAGGTTAATCAAAGACAATACAATAGTGTTTTAGTGGTAAAAGAAATACATGTGTGTTATTTTAACAAAACATATTTAGATAAAAAGAACAGTGGCACAAAAACGTTTTTTTGAGTGTTGGATGCACTGTGTTTAGTACATGCAGATATGATATGTTGTATTGGAAAATATTTAATATGTCTTTTTCTAAGTGTTTGATCTTGGGATATCTCCCTCCTCCCCTCCAAGTGAGACAAAGTCCTGCCATCAAGACATGCATCTTTGCCTAGTTTGTAAAAACTCAGTTCTTAAGGTGTTGGCGCTCATTTTTTTTTGTTTGTTTTATGTTTGTCTCTAGCTCTTTTCCAGCTATCCGTCTCGTCAGATTTAGTTTGTTTTGTCCTCATTGTCTTGTCCTGAAGTTTACCTGGGCAACGCCCATGTTTGTTTTTGATTTTTAGTTTTTATTAGTGAGATTATTTTTCTTCAGTTCAAAAGACGTGTTTTAACAATTTTTTTCTGTTTTTTTTCTGTTTATTTTTGCTGTGACAAGTAATCGGCTACAATTATTATGTTTTCTGCACAAGAACCTTTTTAAATTGGCATTTTAACTCTGAGATCTCTCCATAACTCTGATTTGACTGTGTATAAACTGACAGACGTTTCCTGACCTCTGACCTAAGAAACAGCATCACCTCGTTTTTTTGTGGACCACACATTCCACTGCATTATCAGCAGTACCAAAGGAGCTCGGACCAGTGGGTCTCACCACGTTGGCCCTCAGCTTCTGGCACCCTCTGACTCCTAGCTTGGTTGCATAGCCTGTGCACAGTTTCACAGAGTTGGCATGAAAACAGAGACTTCACTTACCTCTTCTAGCATGTATAAGCTAGAGTACATTTAGTCATTTTTATCCAAAGCGACTTACATTAAGGCAAGGTAGGTTAAGTGTCTTGCCCAAGGACACAGCAACAGTATGAACTGTGGGGAGAGTGGGAATCGAACCGCCTACCTTCCGGTTGACGGACTACCACTGAGCCACTGTGCCCCCATCCAATTAATTGTTAATTTTCTAAAGTGCTTTACTCCTTGAAATACTACCCTTATTTGTTTACAACTTCTAAGTTATGTTTATGGTTTTGCTACTTATATTGTTTTTGGGCATATTCAAATTCCGTCTGGTCATTAATTTTGGTCAATAAACGTAATTATTTCTCATAGCCTTTGCTTGACAGGGCTGTTTCAGTTCAATATTTTGATTCCTGTCTGTCTACGAACTCACGCTAAGCTCAGACTTAAACTTATATGAGGCTTCTTTATTTATTTTTTTCCTTTTGTCTTTTGACTGGTGCCCCGTAACTTTACCTAAAGTAATCCTGTTAAGAATGTACTTTAACCTTCACTTTACACACTTAAATACAGTTAAACCCTGGAGAGGCTTGTGTTTCATTTGTGCTGTGTTCAGGAGAGTGGCTCTGCTTTAGAAACAGTGATGTCACACAAGAGCTGCATATCTGATGCATAAACTATATAGAAAATAAGTCCAAGAGGCTAGCTTTGTTTTTTTGAAAAAAGTACAACATTTAGCATGTTTTTTGTTCATCAAATGAACAAGACTAGCTTTGTTTGAGAAAAAAAAAATATTGTTTTGTTTTTCTTTACATTCTCATTTCTCCCTGAGTAAGGAATATTTGGTGTCCAATCAAGACCACTCTAAAGAAAACCAAAAGTGTAGCTACTAAAGTATGTTAGGCTTTTATGGAAACCTACCTGTACTGACCGGGACCATACTGCTCCAGTGGAAAAAATTCTTTATAGTTTTGTCATATGATCTAGTCTTAATACTATAAACTAGATGAAGCTAAACTGTTTCAAACAGGAATCTGCCCCTAAATAAAACAAAACAAACATAATTAAATTTCCCGATTTCATCAATTTGATCATCATGATGGTGGCTCTGAGAGAATACGGGCGTCTGCTTTTCCAGGTGTCCCAGTAGATCCCGGACACCCAGCCGATGTGGTCTCCAGACGGGTGCCAGACGCCGTTGAGACTGGCCTCGCCACATTGACTGAACCACCAGCCTGCTTCCTGTGAGGCGGCGCACTCCGTGTGAGCAACGTCTCCAAACAAACATGGGTTGCAGCCGTCGTTGTCGCTGCCCATGGTGCTGAAGCCGAAGCCGTTCTGATTCTGTCTTCTGGTCTTGCCTCGGATGGCATCTCCTTGTGACAGAGTGAAAAAGAAAGGTGGTTAAACAGTGCCATCTAAGGTTCAGCTGAAAGCAATGTCTTAAAACAGATACTCTCTGTAGTGCCTGCAGTGCCTCTGTATTTCCCGACTTGCAGTTTGTATCCAGATCTCTCGGAGCCCAGTTTGAAGTTGTTGTATTCTGCAAAAGCAGTAGCTCCTTCATGATCAAGACAAGACATAAATTTTTGTATAGCCCAATATCACAACAACAACAGCCGCCTCAAAGGGCTGGACAGATTGCACTAGACAACATCCCCTGTCCTTAGACCCTCCATCAAATCTACTCCAGTTCCACACCCGCACTATCATGACTAGCAGGTTCTCTAATTCCTGCGACCTGCTGAGATTCCTTATCTCATATGAACCGAAGGCACCTGACTATATTACTAGACAAAATGGCAGCACCATGTCCACGAGGATACAGGCCGCTATACTGTTCATTACTACCCCTTATGGAGAGGGGTAGTGATGAGACAATTAATCGATGCCGACTCATCTTGTTCCCTAGTTCAAAAGTTCTGGCTAGGCTATCTTTGGTTACCTCTGACTGCCTCATTCTCACATTATTGGTGCCGACATGAATAACTATCTGCTTGTATGTAGTGCGAGTATGTGTCTGGGGAAACTCTCCCTTCCTGTGTGATGTCAGCACCCTAAGATTATAGCCTCTATGTCGAAAGCCCTGGCCCCCGGTAAACAGTGGACAATGGCTGGCGTCTCAAGTCTAACATTGCGAGTAATGTAGTCCCCTATCACCAGAGTACGATGCTCGCTCCGGTCGGTAGGCTCAGAGGAAACAGGCCGGTGATCCGGACTTGAATGCGCCGAAAACCGGTTCGCGGTCAGAGGGGCTGACTGCGGACAAGAGCGGTCAACCCATAGATTGTGAAAAAAATGGATGTTATCTGCCCATTGGTCCCCTATTCACCGATATTGTCATGATGAAAGGGCAATAAAATGGCAGTTACATCCAGGATTTTCGGCTTTTACTCCATAGTAAAACAATAGTTTTTAAATAGCATTAACGTACATATTAATAAAAAATTGTCACGTAGTAAAAACGTAGCTCTAGATACCGGAGCTATCTTTTGTACCAGGGTGTAAACATGATTTTTACACTTATAAAGTCGCCATTAGGTTTTTCCCTATATTTCCGTTTTTGGAGCCTCCCCTCTGGTGATTGGCGGTATATCGCTGTAGTTCACTGTATTTCGCCGGGTCAACTTGGGTCAACCTGAGGCTTGCCCCTGCCTGCACGCTCACACCGCCGGACCGGGACAAAAGTAGCATTTTTGCAACAACTGCCGTAGCAGCTGAGCCGCAACTGGAGCTATCGCTAGCAGGACTGCTATCAGACCTGCATCTGATACTATCAGGAAACCCTGACACATCTAAAGTAACCAAACCCTGTCTGTGCTGATCTAACTGCTCTAACTCACAAACGCATCTCTCTAATAGAGACAATCTGTCTAGTAATACCAAACAAGAATGGCAAACCATTGCCACAAGCAACAACAACACAGAATAGCTTAGCTAAGCTAGTGTACGTACAGCTAAGCCAAGCCAACTGTTGACAACTCAATGATAAATTCTTACGCACACACACACACACACACACACACACACAACAGTACTTACCACAAGTTAAACGGAAAACTCTGTACACACATTAAAAAACTAAACATCAGTAAGACAACAATGGTAACAAACACGACAAGCTTTAATAGTCTGCTTTAATAGTCTCGACTTTTAAACAAAGACATTTGCGAATATGACGTTGCTGTTGTAACAACACAGTCTACAAAAGGATATGCGCCCTCTACTGGATAAAAGTTACTAAGTTACTAAGCTAACAGCAGGCTTAGATGTTATTTTCAGCAGATGTACTCAAACAGAAATGAGTGGTGAGTCTCTCATAATGAGAGGTGTTTTAAGGAAAGGCACACTGTGATTGTGGTTAAATTGGCTGATGAGATCTGTTTTTTTATCTGTAACCTTTTCAGTAGTAAGTATTAAAAACTGTTAGCCTTTAAGAGAAATGTTTTACTTCAGGCAAGGTTTTGCTAAAGCTGCTTTTTGTTGTTGAGGGGGATTTCCAACTCACTGTAAGTCTCTGATCTTGAGTTTCCTACTTACTGTTGATTATTATGTTCAAATACAGATGTAAAAAACACTTACAGTCAAGTTTTTTTTTTTTTTTTGACAGGCAAGCATCAAATTACTTCAGCCATGGTGTCTTGTGTCTCTTCAAACTTTGATATACATAAGTTTATGCATTGTACTTGCTACAACCAGAAACTTGACCCGATAACTTATGGTATTATATTAACATAAGCAAATAAGGTCACTGTAAACGGTAAAGTTGCTCAAATCATTTTTAGTGGAGTTATTACAGCTGTGTCTACTGTCAGTGAATGCCCCATAACCCAGTTCTGAACAGACTTCCTCACCGACTGCACTACTTTGATCAATTTAAAAAAGTCTCTTGGAATTAAAAGACGTAAAGTATTCATCTTGAAAACCTTTAACCTTTTCTTCAAAATGACCTGGATGACTGACAACTTTCACAGATACTGTGATAAATCTTAACTGATCACTGTTACTGAGATGTGACAGACGTGAAAGTGCTCTAATGAACAACAGGCTGTGATAAATGTAAGTTGCGTGAAACAAATAACTTTTGTCTTTTGGCAACGCAGACTGGGCTGTCTTTACCAAACAGACTTTACACTGAGTACTGGGTTAACACACACTTGTGTATCCATGTTTTATTCAGGTTTTTAAGTTTTCCTGTTTTTGTCTTTTTGCTGTAAACATTAGATCCTGATTTCAGAAACCATGAGAAGCTAGTATTCTGGTTTTGAGGAACTGAGAGCGTAACCAAACTTTGAAAGACTCCGTGATACTGAGGCATGTCTACGCTGTTTCCTGGTTTGTGACAGCTGTCGGCAAAATCTGCCAACTCATTCACCTGACAAACATGGCTGAGCAACTTGTGCTTTCAGAACTTCAGACTGTTGTAAACCAAGAGATATTCCTCAAAACTGTGCAGGCTGCTGCTGGTTATTGTGCCTCTCTTTCCTCTGGTCTCAGTCAAGATGCTCAAGATCAGAGTTTTCTTCCCTAAGCTTTTTTCCGTCCACCCGTTGCTCCTCATCCTGTGCTGTGACAGCTCACTCCAGTCAGTCAAAGTCAGGACATGTTTATTTGGGTATTTTTGTCCCTCTGTTGTTGGAAATGTGGTAAATAAGTTAGTCTGTAAGCAACTTTGTGATACAACTGTTCTATGTTTGCTGGATTTGTTGTTCTTTTCAGTATATCGAACCCAGGATACGGTTATTTTTTATGTAGCTGACCTGGCTTATAAGTCCATCTACAGATAATATGTCTGTAGTTAACATTTACCTACATCAAAGCATGTTGACTGTCACAACGTCAAAATACAAAACCATAGATCTTTGCCATGAACTCACACATAGTTCTGTTTTCCCAGAATCACTTTGCATCATCAGAGTTACACCAAACAACACAGCTCTCCTTTCGTCCCAATGTGAACACAACAGCCTTCCGACCTCTGTGACAAAACAAATATAAACTAATCAGAAAGGTGCTCTTTTTCTGTGACCTATGTCCATTTATAGACTTTTATCTCAAATATTTTCTCATTGTTGCTATTTTCAATGTGTTTCTTATGGAAAGTAATATGGTTTTCCCATAGATTTGTTTGGTTCCTGGAGCACGATAATGAAGGGAACAAGAACTGGAAGGGGTTCAAGTATTTTCAGACGATCAGCACCAAACAGAAACATGCAATGGCCCCAAAGCCAAAGGCAATATTTCTGTTGGTGGCTTTGTGCTACTGCTTCCTCGTGGACAGCTTTACATGTGGAGGACTACTGCACTGGGTCATGGCTTGATTTAAATGTGATGTGGCCCAAACCCCCCTCAGGGACTCTTTAACAACAACAACAAAACAAACAGGACCCAACCTACCAATTCAATTTGATTCAACTTTTTCAATCCTCTCTGTTTTTAAAAGTCCAATGCAGAGGATGGTCCATGTTGACACGTTGTTGTGTGTCTGTCCCTGCACTGCTTCAAACAATGTCTGAACAGTAACCATGACGACATGTGAGAACTCCCTTAGTGGGATATAGTATGGTCTCGGTCCCACTGCCAACAGCTCTATAATCGGACAACAGACCCTATCTTTAACTGGAAATCACCATTGGCTGCTCACATACAATTCAAGCCCACCTCCTTTACTTCTCCTACAGGTTGGAGGCGCCTTTAACATTTATCTGTCACTAAACAAATTAACCCTAGTTTTATTAGGTTAAAGTGAAAATAAAGCTGCACTATATCCGTTCATTAATGTTCGAGGACTTTTCCTGTTACAGGTAGCTGGTGACATGTGACATCCATGAGGTTGGGTACATCCTGGACAATCTTAGTTTTGATCCATTTGGTTCATCTGTAAAATACAATATTTATAATAATGTAACTTTAAACTACCACCGTAAAGAGCCAGTTTATCATGCGAAGGGGTGTGAAATTATGGAATGAACTGGACGACAATTTGAAAAGTGCAGCAAGCCAAATAAAATTTTAAAAAACAATATAAAATGAACATCTTTAAGAAATATGCTTTAGAAAATTGACTTTGGGCACTTTCCATTGCTGATCCAAAATAGTTGAACGATGATGGTTGGTTGATTAATGTTTTGATTATGTGTTGGTTGATTGATTAATTAGCAAACCATTAATTGATTATATGTTGATTGTTTGTTATTTATATAATTGATTGTATATGAATTATACCAAAAGAAAGATTAGTTCTGTGTGTACACTTAATAATTTGGCAGCTGTAAAAATAAAATGAGATGGGGTAGGCACACATAAGCTATAGCTTCAGCCTACTCCCTTTGGGCTCTGTACAACAATATAGAATATATGTAATGTAAATGTATTAAAAAAATGTATTGAGATGCAAAAAAGCCCAAATAAACTAAACTAAACTAAACTAAAACTGAACCTGGGCAGCTCCCCACAGTTAAACAGTTTATGGTGTGCAGTAAACCAACACAGACTACAGTTGCAGTGCATTTAAACCAGACCATTATCTTTTAAAAAACACAAACACAAAAACATACTAACACAGATTTAACTCCAGTTCAGAACTAGATCTTATTGAGAGTATCACTCTCCTCCGTTTCTTTAGTCAATTAAGAGTTCTTTTTACTGATGGAACGATGAAACTTTATTGTGGTTTTCTTGTACAATCTTCATATTGTTACTTTGTCCTTCTGACACACCTTTTACCATCTTTTACCACCATTTACCACCGTCAAACTATAACAGATACACAAATAACACAAGTTACTAAGAGTAATAATATGGTAAAATAAAGACACAATCATGACATAAAACCAATGTAAACATACCTCGCTGGCTGACCCATATTTAGGAGGTAGAATGAGGACTTATTTACTATTCACTGTTAATCATCTTGGCTTGACTTGCCATGCTTTTTTCTGCTTGCACGAGTGTCTCTTGATTAATAGCATGGGCGGAACCAACAACAGTGAACAATAGTTCCTACTTTTCCTAGTTTCAAAATAAAAGTGTAAAACAGGAAATGTACATAACACAAAATATAATTTATAACACAAAGTATGGCAGTAAAACTCCCACCAAATCACAAACCCTTTGAGATTTCCTTTAAACATATGAACAATAAACAACAATTGTAAAAATATAACATTTACTCTACTTCAAGTAGTAAAACAGTCTTATGTACTGGCCTATCAAGATACACTGGTTTCCCAGTTCGTTTTCCATCCTTATCCAAGGTAGAGTCACTGAGTAATAGTTTGACCTTCCTGATTCTTCCATCTCCACTGGGATAGACTTCTGTCACTCTTGCCAGCTTCCACTGGTTTCTTGGAGCATTATCCTCTTGAAGAAGGACAATGTCATTAACCCTTGTGTTCCTTTTATCCTTTTGCCATATTTGTCTTTGTTGAAGATTCAAAAGATATTCCTTTTTCCACCTTGTCCAGAAATCATTTGCTAAAAACTGAACCTGGCGCCATCTCTTTCTGAGGTACAGGTCTTGGCTCACAAACTCACCAGGTGGGGGCATTATGATACTGGACTTCATCATCAGTATATGATTAGGTGTAAGTGGCTCCAAACTAGTTGGGTCATTCAGGTTTTCTACTGTCAATGGTCTACTATTCACAATAGCCATAACTTCATAAAGAAACGTTCTCAGGGAGGCACTATCAAGTCTCTTAGAGGTTTGATCCAGAATAGCTGTCAAAACACTTCTAATAGTCCTAATTTGTCTCTCCCAAACACCTCCCATGTGGCTTGATGAAGGGGTGTTTAGAACAAACTCACATCCATACTGTTTTATCTGTTCATGGTTCAAGACCTTCATTGCATTTACAAACTCGCTTAGCACCTACAAAATTTGTGCCTTGGTCACATCTGATTTGTCTTACATGACCACGTATGGCAATAAATGAACGTAATGCATTAATAAAGGCATCTGTTGTAAGGTCATCTAACATTTCAATATGTATTGCCCTGGAGCACATACAAGTAAAAAGAAGACCATACCTTTTCAACTCTTTTCTGCCCTCTTTTATATAAAAAGGTCCAAAACAGTCAATACCGCAGTAGGAGAATGGGGGTGACATTTCCAATCTGTCCTCTGGTAAGTCTGACATCCGTTGATCTTGTGTGTTTCTCCTGTACTTTCTGCAGGTCATGCACT
This sequence comes from Perccottus glenii, assembly GCA_024416835.2. Classification (NCBI taxonomy): domain Eukaryota; kingdom Metazoa; phylum Chordata; class Actinopteri; order Gobiiformes; family Odontobutidae; genus Perccottus; species Perccottus glenii. The sequence goes on along the minus strand of CM044547.2, from coordinate 11,775,968 downwards.
TGTAGATGTGTGAGGCAACTGCGCTGCTGCATCCCATGATCCATATTCCACTGGAACGCAGCTCGTTTGCAATGATTCCTCTCCTTGATGATGCACTTTCTCGTGGTAGTGTTTAATAAGCAAAGAAGACACATGACTTGACTTGGGCATAATGGCGGGTGTTTAATATGTGGGTGAAGGTTAGCTCTCGTTAAACGCCCTCCCACCCTAAGTACTCCTGCTCATCAACAAATGGACTCAGTTTGTACAACTTATGTCTTGTCCTTGAGTGCAATATCTTTCCTTGACTTAAGTCTTTGATTTCCCTTTTAAATGCGTTGTCCTGTGCCAATTTGATAATGAACATCTCTGCTTCTTGTCTGTCTTGAATTCTTGTAGTTTTACCCTTTGTTTGTTTCTCACCTTTAAAGTCCTGTACAAACTTTCTGAGACGAGCAATGGCTTTAACAGCTCTTCCCCAGTCTGAGAATTTTGTGAGGCGGTTTAGTAGTGTATTGTTTTCTTGTTGTGTATTTGTGCTGAGCACATGAACTGTTTTTAACTCTGGATCATTAGGTTGAAGTTCTGTCACTTCGACACTATTGACAGGTTGTTCACTTTTCCACAAAAAATCTGGACCGTTGAGCCAGTCTGATGCGAGGAGCTGTTGCACATTTAATCCTCTTGATGCGTGGTCAGCAGGATTACTTTCAGATGGCACATGATGCCACCGTTGTGTGTCTGTGAGAGATTTTATTCTCTGAATTCTATTTGCCACGAACACGTGGAATCTCTTTGCATCATTATTTACGTATCCTAACACCACTTTAGAATCAGTCCAAAAATACTCTTGCAAGTCACTTATTTCCAGTTCATTTCTTAGCATTACACTTGTCTTTGCTGCAACCACTGCAGCGGTTAACTCAAGTCTAGGAATAGTAGTGACTTTAGTGGGGGCAACACGTGCCTTACCCATTACTAGGGCACAATGGACTTCCCCTTTGAACGTTACTGTTCTTAAATAACTACACTGTCCGTAGCCTGTGACACTAGCATCCGAAAAGTGATGCAATTCACACTGTTTAATGTCTGTATCTGCAGGAAAAAGACACCTTTGGATCCTCACCTTTGACAAGTTTTGAAGATCTTGGAGCCAGGCTTCCCACTGTATCCTGAGTTGTTCTGTCAGTGGTTCATCCCATCCAACTTTCTCTTGACATAGCTGTTGTAGTATCTGCTTCCCCTTTAGAATGAATGGCGCTACAAACCCCAATGGGTCATAGACTGAGGCTACTGTGCACAGGATTCCTCTTCTGGTTATTGCATGCTCTTTCACTGTTATTCTGAACTGAAACTCATCAGAAGTCACACACCACTGTACACCAAGTGCTCTTTCCATGTGTGGTTCTCCCAGGGTGAGATCTAAGTCTTGGACACAGTCTGCGCACTCTTCCTTTGGCAGTGACTTCAACACATTCTCAGAGTTTGATATGAACTTGTGGAGTCTCCGTTTACCCGTGCTACACAACTCTCTTGCTTCTTTGACCAACTTTATGGCTTCTGCTTCTGACATGACACTAACAAGTCCATCATCTACATAAAAATTCCTTTGAATGAACTTGACTGTACTTATGTTGAATTTATGCTCACCTTGTGTAGCTAAATGCTTTAGGCCGAAGTTAGCACAGCCAGGTGAGGACGCTGCGCCAAAAAGATGAACCTTCATCCGAAAGACTAAGGGAGGAGCGCTTAGGTCACCATGCTCCCACCATAGAAAGCGTAGATAATCTTGGTCTTGAGGTATCACATGGAACTGGTGAAACATACGTTCCACATCACACATTACAGCAACTGAGCCCTTTCGAAACCTACAGAGCACTCCCACCAAGGTGTTTGTGAGGTCTGGCCCTGTGAGCAAGTGATCGTTCAACGAGGTGTCTTGATATTGTGCAGAGCAATCAAAGACTACACGTATCTTGCCGGGCTTCTGAGGGTGATATACCCCATGGTGGGGAATATACCAGGCAGGGGTATTACCTAGATCTTCCTCTGGCACTTTCTCTGCATCACCACGTGCAATAATTTCTCCCATGAATTTTACATAGTCCATGTAGTACTTGTTGTCCCTTTTGAGTCTACGTTCTAGACTGCTTAAACGTTGCAGAGCCCTTGACATGTTATTGGGAAGGCTTGGTCTGTCGCTTTTGAAAGGCAGTGGCATTTCATAATGTCCATCCTGCTTGTGTTTGATTCCTTCTTTAAGTTTTGTGAGGAAGTGGAGATCTTCTTGGGAAACACTTGTCTCTTCTGCTGACTTTTCATCAAAGTCTGATTCAAGTGCTTTAATTACATCTGTAAATGTTACTTCTTTTATTTGTGTCCTACAGACGTAATAAACTTTATTCTTTAGCTTTGCTTGGCTCAATCTCTGGTATTACTTGTCTTACAATGATGCGGTGACTTACTCCAATCACATCACTGACTGCATGACACGAGTCACAGTAACTTACTACACTCCAGCCCAAATCTGTTTTCTGGGCAAATGGCTTGTTTTTTTCACCACATACTACTTCTCTGGGCATTAAGGCTTGTGGGCAGTTGTAACCTATCAAGAGCCCTATTTCACAGTCCAGGGTGGAGCAATATATTCTGCGAGATGCTCCAAATGTGGCCATGCCCTTGCAGTATCTGGAGTAGGAATGTGACTGCGATTAGCAGGTATAAAGTCACGTGTGTAAACAACTGGCACAGTTAGCTTTTTTGTGGAGAACAATCCTCTTATTTGCAGAGTTTCGAGTCGTGTGCATGGTACTGTAGTTTTTTTGGATGACATTGTGGATAGTTTGAGTTTAACTTGTTTCTTAGTTGTGTCTAAATTGTCTGCTACGTTGTTGAGAATGAATGATGAATCACTCTGTGTGTCTAGCAGAGCATAAACGAGCACCTCTTTGCTTGGATCATTTGGTGTTGACACATAAACAGGCACTATTGCAGATGTCTGTGTGTTACTGCTTTCATGAGTTACTCTGTTGGGTGTGCTCTCATTAGCTATGTCTTGCTTAGTCTCCTTTTGTTTTAACCGTTCCTCATGCAGGCATGTGGGATGTCGTTTTGAACAAATGTTGCAAATCATCCGGTTGCTGCAGGCTCTGGACTGGTGGCCCGGATTCAAACAGCCAAAACACAGCTTTTCACTTTGGATAAATTTAACTCGTTCAGTGACAGGTTCAGTAAACTTATGACACTTGTGTAGGCTGTGTCCTGCCCTTTTACAGTACACGCACCAGACTGGGTTTCTTTCATTAGCTTTAGTTGTGAAGATCTTTGCTGTGTCTTGGTTCTTTGTGATGTTTGCAAGTTGCGGTTTGGTCTTTGCTTTATCAAAGTCACTTTGTCTTAAGGCTTGGTATGATGTTATGGGATTACAAGCTATGCTTGCTTCCATAGATAAGAATGTCACAAAATAACTGAAGTGTGGAAACTGCTTGTGCTCCAATTGGTACTCTGTGGCCTTCGGTTCCATCTGTTACTTAACCAATCAGGTAGTTTAGAAACAAGTCTTTGATTCTCCATACCATCATTGAGGACATTCAAATTGTTATTGTGAGTCATTGCAGACAGGCAGCTTTGTAAAAAGTCCACAAACCTTCTTAATTCCATACTGTCTTTGCCTGTGATTTTTGGCCAGGAATGCAGTTTGTCTCTAAATGCTTTAGCAATGACAAAAGGCTCACCGTAACGATCATTGAGCATACTCCATGCTGCCTTATATGAGTCTTCAGAGCCAATCAGAAAATAGCCGTTCAATGCTTCTTTAACAGAACCACCAACATATTTTTGCAGAAAGAATATCTTTTCAGCAGTGGGAATATTTTTTCTCTCTATCAGGGTCTGGAAGGACGCTTTCCAGTGCTTAAACTGAAATGGGTCACCACCAAATACTGAGGGCTCTGGAATAGGTAGTCTATTTGCTGATATAGCTTCAGCCAGGACCTTAACAAGCTCACATGTATTTTCGTTAGTGACATTTGACTCTCTTAGCAGCGGCAAGTGCTGATTATTAGTGTTATTGTGCTCTGTTACCTGTACATGTGCAGGTTTAAGGGTCTGAATCACAGTTTCTTGCTTTACTGAGAAGTAGTCTTCATTGTAAACTTGCAGTTTTGCCTTGGCGGCACTGAGTCTTTTTAGGTTTCCAGGCTGCTCAACTTCTCTTCTCACATTCTCAACTAATTTTTTCCTTGCAGCACTCTCTTCTTGTTGTCTCTTTATCACAGCTGCCTTTTCTTGTTCTCTTTTTATTTTGCGCTCAGTTTCCTCCCTTTCCTCTAGGAGGCGTTGCGACCGTGCTCAGCTGATTCTTCTTCTGCAGTTATGCGCTTATCCTCTTCTTCTAACATTTGTAACCTTTCTCTATGTCTTTCTTCTTCCGCCATTATCTGCAGCACAGCCCTTGTTGCTTCATACTCTGCTGCAGCTTCTTGTCTTTTGGCAGATGAGACATTAGAGATGACTGTATCAGGTTTAGCTCTATGATCTGGAAGTGAAACACTAGTTGTGGAAGAGGATGTGAAAATAGATCTAGCATCAGGCCAAACAATTTCAACTTCATTTGCTCCTTCGATATAAGATTGAGTGTTCTTCGAAACCATATCAGTTATTGATATGCATTTATCTAGCTTGGCCGCATATCATGAGGTGGGCTGTTAATAGCTCGATGTTCCTCATAAACGGCATTCAACTCAGCTAGTTCTCTTTGTATGGTGTTCATGTGTTCTTTTAGAATGTCATTTGGATCCTTTCTTATCACAGACCGTTTGGCAACTTTAATTAACGCTTTCCATCTGTCGTAAATGCTGTCAAAGCGAAGTAGCAGTCCTTGTAACTTGTTCTTATGAAATTCTTTACCTTTTTCTGACAATGTACGAGGCCTTTCACTTCTTCGAGGCTCTGTTTGCTCTAAACAAGTTTCATCCAATTGCTCTGCTTCTGCAGCTTGCTCTGCATCAGCTACTTTCCTTTCTTTCTCACTTGTTACTGACATTTGTGACTGAATAAACTTGCACTTAGCTCTTGAATTGTTATGTACTTTTGCCTATTGAAGGACTACTTTCAGCGTGTTAACTTGAGAAATTTATTTTATCTCCTTTAATTCTTGCGTGAATAATAAACTTAATTTGCATTAACTCCCTTCTTGTTAACTTACTGCATTTTGTTATCAGGCTTCACACAGTTCCTTGTCATTTCTCCTTTCTTGTGGCATCTTTCCAAACATAATCTTTAATGTCTGGCTTCTAGACCTCTTTAAGAAGAAACAGGTGAACTGGTGTCCATTAACATTTGCAGCAGCGTGGTCCTTGATGCAATGACGCGATGTCGTCACCAGGGGGCCGGGAATCATGCGGTCCGAGTTTGACTATCACTCTCCTCCGTTTCTTTAGTCAATTAAGAGTTCTTTTTACTGATGGAACGATGAAACTTTATTGTGGTTTTCTTGTACAATCTTCATATTGTTACTTTGTCCTTCTGACACACCTTTTACCATCTTTTACCACCATTTACCACCGTCAAACTATAACAGATACACAAATAACACAAGTTACTAAGAGTAATAATATGGTAAAATAAAGACACAATCATGACATAAAACCAATGTAAACATACCTCGCTGGCTGACCCATATTTAGGAGGTAGAATGAGGACTTATTTACTATTCACTGTTAATCATCTTGGCTTGACTTGCCATGCTTTTTTCTGCTTGCACGAGTGTCTCTTGATTAATAGCATGGGCGGAACCAACAACAGTGAACAATAGTTCCTACTTTTCCTAGTTTCAAAATAAAAGTGTAAAACAGGAAATGTACATAACACAAAATATAATTTATAACACAAAGTATGGCAGTAAAAGAGAGCCTTTCTTCCATCTCTTGAACCAAACAGCACACATCAGAGTCTACCTCCATGATTTATAAAGAAAAACAGTGTTTTAAAAAAACTGGAGACATATAGTATATTTACCAATTGTAGTTCGCGATTTGTGGATTAAACAGGAATCTGTCTCAAAATGTCACACAATTTGGAAAATGTGAAGGAATGAGAAATGTGCTGTATTAGTAGGTCTATGGTTTTAAATATTACAAACAAACAGTGTATTTTACTGATGTGTGACAAGTTTGACAGACAAAACAGATCAAGTCAATTGGTAAAAGAAATACTTGGTTTTGAGTAAATTTTTGTTGAAAGCATTGAATACATGTGGTTTTAATATGAAGTAATTGCAATTGTTTCATTTTTTATTATTACTTTATTTTTTTCCCCTTTTCAATAGCCCCAGTGGACAAAAACAAGAAAAACAACAAATAATTACATAGACAATATTTTCAAATAGGTATGCATCTATAGTTTATGCCGTGCTCAAATAAGAGAATAAGGAATATGAAAGAAGTGTTACTCCTATTTCAAGTCTGACAGCACCATCTGCTGCACACTGCCAGTGTAGCATCCCATCAATAAACTGATTTTAAACTCCTGCAGAGACAGAAGCTGTACGGTAATAAAAACTGAGCCTGTTTTTGGTGTTTCTGCTCAAAAATATCCACAGTAAATTGTATCTCTGTAACTATTTCAATTATTCTGGTGTCAAAATGAAGGGGGCACTTGTGAGTGTGCATGTTACAGTTTCAGAATAAATCAAGATCAAGAAAATCAAAAAAACAGAAAAATATATATTTTTTCACCTAAAAGAAAAAAAATCCACAGCCCCACATGTCAACATTACCCGCACTAAATATAATTCTTCTTATGTGTAACAAACAAAAACTATTAAGATTTTAGTATAAAATGGTCAGGCGGAGTCTACATGATAAAGAATAGGGCACAATTTGGCACATTTTGGTACCACCTGTTTTTGTTTGCTTGCTGTTTGGTCTGTGTTTGGAGTAAATGTGAATGGCTTAGATGTGCTTGTAGCTGAGCCTCAGCTGATCAATTTGATGTGCTGATTTTCCATATTATGGGGTGTGTAGTGTATCATGCCGTTTGTTTGTGACATGTGACATGCTGTGACAGGCTTAACGGGTTATTATGAAGTGTGTTTTGGGATAGGACCTTTCATCATTTACATTTGTTTTGTGCTATTTTATTTTATTTTTTCCACTTTCGGCTTTTCCCTGCAAAAGGCGACGCAACCATAATAATCTGCATGTTGTATCACTGTCAATAATTGCCCCTTCTACTTTCCCAATAGGCTTGTGGGACTGCCAGTCTGCTGTGAACAAAGCTGATTTCATTACAGCTTTCGTTCAACATTCTGGTCTTTCAGTTGTAGCACTTACAGAAACATGGATCAAACCAGAGGACTCTGCCACTCCCGCCGCCCTCTCCCATAATGACACTTTCTCCCACAGTCCTCGCCTCACCGGAAGGGGTGGAGGGACCGGACTACTTATTCCTACCGACTGGAAGTTCAAACAGCTATCACCCTTGTCGGACAACAGCTCCTTCGATTTCCATGCTGTTACCATCACCCACCCTGTTAAAAGTCATTTTGTAGTTATCTATTGACCCCCAGGTCCGCTTGGACATTTCTTGGAGGACTTGGATGCACTTCTTTCATCCTTCCCTGAGAATGGTACTCCTCTGATTAGGAGACTTCAACATCCACCTTGAAAAGCCACAGGTTGCTAACTTAATTAACCTAACTGCATCATTTGACCTCAAGCAGGTTTCCACATCGGCAACCCACGTCTGGTAACCAACTAGATCTTATCTACATAAGATACTGCTCCACTCAGCACACTCAGGTCACGCCACTGCACACTTCCGATCATTTCTTCATTACTCTCGACCTTGACCTAACTTCTCCAGACACTGCAATTGTTTTACCGCTGGTCACTTTCCGACGCAACCTGCGTACACTCAGTCCCTACTGTTTTTCCTCTGCTGTCTCTTCTGCACTCCCCTCTTCTGAGGAGCTCTCTCTTTTAAACACAAACAACGCCACCGACACTCTGTGCTCCACGCTTACATCCTGCTTGGACAACTTATGGCCTCTTACATCTAGACCAGCCCGTACATCCTCGTCTGCCCCCTGGTTATCCAATGTTCTACGCGAGCACTGCGCCAGCCTTCGTTCAGCTGAGAGAAAATGGCGCAAGTCAAAAGATCCTACTAACCTCTGTATCTACCAGTCTCTCCTCTCTACTTTCTCTGCTGATGTCACCTCTGCAAAAACTGTCTACTACCATTCTAGTTTAATCAACTCACCTGACTCGCGCACTCTATTTAAAACCTTTTCTGCCCTCCTTTGTCCGCCTGCTCCCCCACCTTCATTGGATTTAACAGCTGATGACTTGCGTCTTTCTTTATAAAGAAAACGACCGCCATCAGCAGTCAGTTCTCTGCACCTGTCGAGCTCATTCAGACCGCTGATATGTGTTTGCTCTCTTCTTTCTCTGTTTCCAAGGTCATTAGTTCTATCCACCCTACAACGTGCCCGCTGGATCCCATCCCCACACATCTCCTTCAGGCCATCTCTCCATCTGTCGTGCCTGCTCTCACCCACATCATCAACTCATCTCTCTCCATTGGGTCATTCCCCACAGCTTTCAAAGAGGCCCGTAATAACCATCTGTATATTTATATTCATTGTACATATTACCTGTAAATCCTGTACATCTCCATATCCTGCACGTACGCAACCATTGTATATATCCTGCACTTTACTGCTATTGCACTTCTGGTTAGACCTAAACTGCATTTCGTTGCCTTGTACCTGTACTTGTGTAATGACAATAAAGTTGAATCTAATCTAATCTAATCACACCACTATTGAAGAAACCCACACTTAACCCTACACTGCTAGAAAACTACAGACCGGTTTCCTTCCTTCCCTTCATTGCCAAAGCTCTGGAGCGAGTTGTGTTTACCCAGCTCTCATCCTTTCTCACACGGAACAACCTCCTGGACCAGAACCAGTCTGGGTTCTAGAGCGGACATTCCACCGAAACTGCCCTGCTCTCAGTCATCGAAGTTCTGAGACTGGCAAAGGCAACATCCAAGTCATCTGTACTCATCTTACTTGATATGTCTGCTGCTTTTGACACTGTTAATCATCACATCCTCCTGTCTTCTCTCAGGGCGATGGGTGTCTCTGGAATGGCGTTGCAATGGTTCAAGTCTTACCTCTCGGATAGGTCATTCAGAGTATCCTGGAGAAACGAGGTCTCCGAGTCCCAACATCTCAATACAGGGGTGCCACAGGGCTCAGTGCTTGGACCGCTACTCTTTTCCATATACATGACATCCCTTGGCTCTGTCATCCAGAAGCATGGTTTTTCCTATCACTGCTATGCAGATGACACTCAACTCCACCTGTCATTTCATCCTGACGATCCGACGGTCTCTGCTCGCGTCTCGGCATGTTTGAGTGACATCTCACTTTGGATGAAGGACCATCACCTGCAGCTGAACCTTGCAAAAACAGAACTGCTTGTGATTCCAGCCAATCCAAAGACCCACCACAACCTCTCCATTCAACTAGGCCCATCAACCATTAAACCGTCCAGCACTGCCAGAAATCTGGGAGTGGTAATTGATGATCAGCTAAACTTCAAAAGTCATGTCGCCAGCACCACCCAGTCCTGTAGATTCATCCTCTACAACATTAGGAAAATTAGACCTTTCCTATCAGAGCACTCTACGCAAATTCTAGTCCAGGCTCTTGTCTTGTCCAAACTGGATTATTGCAATGCTCTACTGGCTGGACTCCCTGCCTGCACAACCAAACCTCTGCAGCTGATCCAAAATTCAGCAGCAAGAGTGGTCTTTAATGAACCAAAGAGAGCACACGTAACTCCTCTATTGATTAGGTTACACTGGCTCCCGGTTGACGCCCGCATCAAGTTCAAAGCTATGCTCTTGGCCTACAAGACCACCACTGGTTCTGCACCCTCATATCTTCACTCACTAATACAGACCTACGTTCCTACCAGATCCCTGCGCTCTGCAAATGAACAACGTCTGGTGGTACCGTCCCAAAAAGGTAAAAAATCACTCTCGTGTACCTTCTCTGGATCTGTTCCACATTGGTGGAAGGATCTACCTGCTGCTACAAGATCAGCAGATTCTGTAGCCATCTTTAAAAAACGCCTGAAAACACATCTCTTCCGTCAACACCTGACTGACAAACACTGAGTTCTACTTCCTTTCTATTGATTCCTTTCTATAAAAAAAAAAAAAAATTCTCTTATCCTTAGCTTTGTATACTGCGCTGGGTTTAAAATGACTAGTTTTTTGTGCACTTATGCTTTCTGTACCTTGTGGTGTTAAAATTGCTTCCATTGTTTTTCCTCACTTGTAAGTCGCTTTGGATATAACCTTTTATACACACACACACTAATTACAAGCAAACAGATCAAAGGTGAGAATGGTTACCTTTAGTAGACATTCAAACCTGTTTGTGTCAACTTGTGTGCATGTTATCAGAACAAAATCACCAGAGTATGTAAATGTTTGATCAGGGTCATTTGGGTTGTTTGTGTTGTCATTATGATTTAAAAAGAGGAAACACAATTGTTTGACAATAAAAAGAGGCAACAAAATCAAGGATTTTTTTCAATAGCTTTAAGGTCATGTGACCTAGTCAAGTTAATCCATTTTATATGTATAGCAGTAGCCTAGTAGTACCATGCACACTTCTTTTTTTTTTCCTTTTGTCTTTTTTGAATTTGATATGAATTTTTTATTTAAATACTCAATGATTTTTTTCAATAGCTTCAATGGCATGTTATTCACTCATCTTTATTTCTATTATACTAGTCTGGCAGAATCTTGCACACCTCTTTTTATTGTGTTTTTTCTCTTTTCTGATTATACATATATATATAAGATATAAAAAAACAAAATTCTGCTAGCTCCTGGGTCTTGTAAACCTGCCACTTCAAATCCTCTTCTCCTCTTCTCATTTCTCATCTCAATTAAATGATAAGCACACAAGAAGAATAAATATCATATCAATCAAATCAGTAAGGAAAGTAGCTATTGGCTGTCCTATAAGCTGCTAAATGACACCATCGCCTCACTTGCATATTGACCATGTGCATTGTGCATGTGATTGTGAACGCTGTAGGAGAGAAAGGAAATAAATCGCTGAAGAGACAAAAGGTAAGTAAAAACACACGGGATCCACCAGCGGCGCACATGCGCAATTCATTTGCAGTCTGGACGTGGAGGGGTGAACAACTCCTGCTCTGACTGCAGCTGGGAGGGGCTGCTGCGCGAGGACTGGGCCGACTATGAGTGCTTTGGGATGGGGGTAGGGCCCGCGGCAGCACCCGCTGCTCATTGATTAGACTAAGAACGATGTGTGCTTTCACTTCAGAGTCTCCAATAACTCCAGAAAAAGTCGTTAGATTTGTCGCTAGTCGCTTTTTTGAAAATGTGTCGCTAGAGGGGTCTGAATACTCGCTAAATATAGCGACAAAGTTGCTAAGCTGATAAGTCCTGCTAGCGGTGATATCGCTAGCAGGACTGCTATCAGACCTGCATCTGATTATCAACAGAAAACTAGTGATGAGTGACAGCAGTTTTATGTAATACATCCACCGAGGCAATATTATGCAGGTGTTTTGAACAGGCATCGACATAGTATCGATATAGTTTCTTTAGCCTTGTCCCTATTGTTAATTTAATGTGTGACTGACCGAAAATCTAATTTAGCTTAGATTAGACCTTTGCTTTATTACTCCCTAGGGAAATTCATTTATTTAGAAATGTATTTTAGAGCAAATAAAGGCATTTTCTAATGCAAATAAATGAGTGCTTTACCAATACTGATGTGTCACATAACCTTAACATACTTAACAGTGTTTATGTCACGCCGGCTCAAGACTCATAGCCTGGTTCTACCAGACTCTCGTACATTTCATTTGTACAGAGAGTCTGGCCTCGCTCCATTGACAAGCGTTTACTTCCTTGTATGCGGGAACTCCGTTGAAGTTTAAAACTATTGGATCTGCCCAGAGTCACTCAGGATCTGCCATAGCCAATCGCTAACGTCGATCCAACGCAAACTGACTCACTACATCAACGTCATCGTTCTCAGCCACTCCCTCTGTTCGCTGATTGGTCCTACAAAAAATTGATTTCTGGAAACCTAAGAACATACAGCAATCCCAGACGTAGTACTGAAGCGAAATGAAATTGAGCGGAAGTACGTAGGAGGGCGGAGCCAGGCTACAAGACTCAGCCCAGCCCTCAACCAATTCTCCGGGAGATTCCTCCTCCGTCTCCCCCGCCCCTGCCGGCTCGCTGAGTGGAGACAGGTGTCCGGGAGCGCCGGAGAAATCAGACTAGCTGTACTCGGTTTCTAATCAACTGGGTACAAAGAGTGCCGCGTCCATCCTCCAGTTAGTGACACATCTAGCTCTCTTCTCTTCTTGTTATAACCTTCCGAGACTTACCTCTTGTTTTTTCTTGTCTACGCTGCAGAGCCGCCAGGTCCAGCCGTCTGTTCCATTCCAGTTCAGCCTTTGTCAACTCCTGATCCATCGAGTCCTGCCGTCAGCCCCGCTTCTTCTCAACCCCTGTCTACTTCTCCGTCTGCGGTAACTTCTCACCTTCCCTGAAGAACCGCTTGTACTACTTCACCTTGTTTAAATAACTCTGTATTGCTCACTTCGCCTTGTGTCTGCGTTTGGGTTCTTCGCCTGATCATAACAGTTTAGCTGAAATGAGGTCTTTGTTAAATAATATGTATGTATAAAAATTACATTGTATTTGACAATTTACTTTTTATTGTACTTCAGAGCAGAAATCACACAAAGACCTAAATACATACAAAATGATGAATGGATGCTAAAAAAGATGCAGTACTGGCATACATAATAAACATGCGTATACATTTGATTTACAGTGATGAAAGGCTGTTAGACAACTGTCAGGTAGGCCCTTTATGAATGTTTAGCACTATAATATTTTTAATAGGTAGCTGAGCAGTTTCAAAGAGGCCATGTGACTGAAGGTAGAGACAGTTCATACATCTGGAGAGGTTGACTTCATCAAAACGTCAAAGTTGTGTCACAGTGTTTTCCTTCTTTATTGACAATAAGAGCAACTGGCAAATGCAGCTGGTTGCTAGGTTATACTCTCTAACCGTGGCGTAGACTGGACATGATCTGAAATGAGAAGGTAAATACATACTTAAATATTATTTTCGGGTTTAGGCTACAAGACAACATGGTTGCAGTCATAGTAAAATTTTTGACTGAAAAAAAAAGTAATAAAAACTTGTTAGTTACAGGATATGTTGTATACATATGTTACTTACTTACAGTCTTGTGTAAACCACAGCTTATAAGCTACAGCTGTTTTATTTTAGAGGAAAACAAACGTAACATTGTAACTGTTAAAGCTACGGATAAGCTATTCAGCCTACAAACAGAAAAACCATAGATTTGATTACTTGCATACATTACACCACATGCAACCGTTAAGACAAAGTCATTACAGAGAAACTTCATGATTGCAAACTCGAGTCAAATCCAGCTGTCGATGCATCACCAGTTATTCTGCGAGTTCACCTAACGCTATCTGTCACAGACGACTCTGTCTACTAATCTCAAACTTACTATACTGGACTGTACACTTTCCTCCAACTTTACCTTTAATCAGTAATATTGTTAGGTAAAATCCACGTCCTTGGGACAAACATTTTTACGATTAACACAAACATTACTCGTCTTTAATGAGTATGTGTTTTAAAAAGGCATCAATCTAGCCACCTACACTACGTATTGTTGTTGCAGCTGCCGAGCTGTTACTTATGGGGGACTTACAACTGACAACAAGATAGAAAACACACACATTTGCCCTTACTTTGCTGTGTGCTCTATCCAGAAAATGTATAGCATCCAATAAGTGCTCTTTTTCCTCCTTTTATAAGTTTCCAGTAATTAATATATTCACATTTTGGCGCTCTGAAAATAAACATACCACAAAGTTATAGAACAGTCCATTTGGGTCCAAAGATGCCCTGAGATCTGACAACACAAATTAACTTGATCCGTGTGTTCCTGCAGCAGCAGATACTAGCATGTAGCATTAGCTTCTCGCATCTCCACTAACAGCAAAGAAACTGTTTTGATTATTGATTTTCCACTATTAGTCCAGCATAATTTTGTACTGATTATTGTCCCACAACCAGTAATTTAAATTTGAAAAGTGGTTTTGCAGAGAAACAATCAAAATGAACATATCTTCAAATTTTCCATCATGCACTCAGACCTAGTAGTCCATGCTGCCGAGCAGTTGGCAAAAAGGCAACTGCGGGCAGTTGTCGACAGTTGTCGACGCATAGATTATATCAGAGCAAGTTGGCAGTAAATTGGACACAAACCTAGCCGGCATGCACTGCACACTAATCGGGGGAGATTCTATCTGCGCTGGACTGGCTCATCTCGAATCATCATCATCATTGGCCCTGTCCGAATACCGGCACTTACGCCCTTGTTTGCCTTGTAATATATCACAATTCTTCAGAGTGGTTCGACGTCCCGCCCCTTTAGCACCCTTGATGAACACTCCCGGTAAGCGCGCATTAAAGCTGACTTCGCAGAAGGGTATTACCCACAATTCCACTGTTTTTGTGACATTTTAATCACAAAGGCAGACAACTAGCCCGATTGAGTGCAACAAAATGAGCAAAATAGAGAAGTTTTTTTTCAAGTTTGGGACACTTTGTGGAAGTTTAATCAATAACACCGTCCACCATAGACAACAATTACAAGAAGCCAAATCTGTGTGTTCACCTCCTCGGACTCTGAGAACATCTGGGACAGACCTTCTGCTCATGCCCAGAGTTAGAATCAAACAGGGTGAAGCAGCGTTTAATTTTCATGCTGCAGAAATCTGGAACAGCCTCAACTTTAACAATGTTCAAGGAGAGATTAAAAAACCTCCCTCTTACCTCCGCCTACACTACAACTTCAAGTGTTTTTTATCTGCACTCTTCTTTTAAAATGTTTTTCATTTTTCTAATGTTTCTTAATCTAAATATTGTAAATTGTCTTTTATTCCTGTAAAGCACTTTGAGTTACCCAGTGTATGAATTGTGCTGTATGAATAAAATTGCCTTGCCATAAACTTTAAGCATTAGACAGTTATTGCTTCAGCCTTTGTCTCTGCAGCAGTGGAGTTTGTCTGTTTGCTCTCTACTACTATACCCATACATCATAAAATTGTCAATTTCTCAAAGCCATGATAAGGACCATGAAGTGTCTGATACACAACTGTGTCCCACAAGTTATTACATGTTTCAAAAGACAAAAAGGTTGATGGGTTTGATTTGGTACAGAGTTCGGCATGGTCACTTTAATATTTGTGAAACATGAAAATTGCACGCTTTAGTTTTTACCAAGTGCACCTGGTTTGGGTGCAGGAGATTGGAGGTTTAAATCCCCTGGGGAGCAACTCCGGCCCTAGTCCCAGTATGTGGTAGTCCCAACATTGCCAAGCTACTCATGCAAACTACTTTGCTGCAGCAACCTCTGGAATGGGGGTGAGCCAAAAACTTACTAGACAGTTTTCACCAAACCTGACACTAAACCTCACACTCCTCCTTTTTATAGCATCTGAACAGCTATAAACAGCCACGGCACCAGTGAAATTCGGTGTGCCACAAGGGTCTGTGCTTGGTCCCATACTTTTTTCACTATACGTATGTTACACCATTGGGACAAATCATCAGAAGTTATGGAGTAAAGTTCCACTGTTATGCTTGTTATGCACTTCCACTGTTATGATACACAGCTGTATCTACCAATAAAAGCAAATAATACTACTGACATCACTTGAATAGAGGCCTGCCTCGTTTCAAATAAAACATGGATGTCTCAAAACTTCCTCCATTTGAACTTGGATAAAACAGAGCTCTTGTTAATTGATCCTGCCAGTCATCGACACAAGTTTAACAATCTTACTGTCTCGATCAACAACAGTGTGTTGGAGCACGGCAACACTGTGAGGAACCTTGGTGTAATTTTTGACCCCACACTATCTCTGCAGCAGCACATTAGTGAGGTCACTAAACTGGGATTTTTTCACTTGAGGAATATCTCTCACTTGAGGAAATTCGCTCCTGCCTCTCTTTACAGTGGGGATCGAAAGTTTGGGCACCCCAGGTAAAACTTTTTATTAATGTGCATAAAGGCGCCAAGATAAGATGGAAAAATCTCCAAAAGGCATCAAATGACAGATTAGATATCCTTATAATAGGTAAAAAAAAGTTAGATTTTATTTCCATCATTTATACTTTCAAAATAACAGAAAACAAAAAAATGGTGACTGCAAAGGTTTGGGCACCCTGCAGCGTTAATACCTTGTACTGCCCCCTTTGGCAAGTATCACAGCTTGTAAACGCTTTTTGTAACTAGCCAAGAGTCTTTCAATTCTTGTGCAAGGTATCTTTGCCCATTCTTCCTTACAAAAGTCTTCCAGTTCTTTGAGATTTCTGGGCTGTCTGTTACGCACTGCTCTTTTAAGGTCTATCCATAGATTTTCAATTATGTTGAGGTCAGGAGACTGTGAAGGCCATGGCAAAGCCTTTAGTTTATGCCTCTTGATGTAATCCACCGTGGATTTTGAGGTGTGTTTAGGATCATTATCCATTTGTAGAAGCCATCCTCTCTTTAACTTCAGCTTTTTCACAGATGGCATCAAGTTAGCATCCAAAATTTGCTGAAATTTTATTGAATCCATTTTTCCTTCTACTCGTGAAATGTTCCCTGTGCCACTGGCTGCAATACAACCTCAAAACATGATTGATCCACCCCCATACTTAACAGTTGGACAGAGGTTCTTTTCATTAAATTCTGTGCCCTTTCTTCTCCAAACATACCTTTGCTCATTCCAGCCAAAAAGTTCTATTTTAACCTCATTGGTCCACAGAACTTTTTTCCAAAATGCATCAGGCTTGTCTATATGTTCAAACGCTGATTTTTGTGTTGAGGATGTAGAAGAGGTTTTCTTCTGATGACTCCATGAAGTCCATATTTGTAAAAGTATCTCTTTATCGTGGAATAGTGTACCACAACTCCAGTGTCTGCCAGATCTTTCTGGAGGGATCGTGCAGTCAAACGTGGGTTTTGACTTACTTTTCTCACAATCCTGCGAGCCGTTCTGTCTGATATTTTTCTTGGTTTTCCAGATCTTGCTTTAACTTCCACTGTTCCTGATGACTGCCATTTCTTAATTGCATTCCGAACAGAGGATATTGGCATCTGAAAACGCTTTGCTATCTTTTTATAGCCTTCTCCTGCTTTGTGAGCGTCAACTATTTTCAGTTTCAGTTTTCTAGACAACTGCTTAGAAGAACCCATGGTGCTGATTGTTGGGACAAGGTCAGATGAGTCTGGGCATTTAAAACCTTTGAGATTGACATCACCTGGTCTATCCAGACGATGATTGAGAACAATCCATGACACTGTCAGGTCCTAGCTTACCAAAGGAGGCAGTACAAGGTATTGACTCTGCAGGGTGCCCAAACTTTTGCAGACACCATTTTTTTGTTTTCTGTTATTTTGAAAGTGTAAATGATGGAAATAAAATCTAACTTTTTTTTAACTTATTATTAGGATGTCTAATCTGTCATTTGATGCGTTTTGGAGATTTTTCCATCTTTTCTTGGCGTCTTTATGCACATTAATAAAATTTTTTACCTGGGGTGCCCAAACTTTCGATCCCCACTGTAGCTGATGCTGAAATTCTTATTCATGCATTTGTCACATCCAGGCTGGACTACTGCAATGCGTTATTCTCTGGACTGCCGAGGAAAAGTACTCACAGACTACAAAAGGTCCAAAATACAGCCGTCAGACTTTTAACTAAGACCAGGAAGTTTGATCACATTACTCCGGTCATGGCTTCATTACACTGGCTTCCTATTCATGTTAGAGCTGATTTCAAAGTTCTCCTGTTAACATATAAAATCCTTTGAGGACGCGCGGCCTCTTACCTATCTGACCTCATCACCCGGTATACTCCAGCTCGTACCCTTCGCTCTCAGGACGCTGGCCTCCTTCAACTTCCTAGAGTAAAAAAGAAGTCTGCTGGCTACAGAGCCTTTTCTTATAGAGTCACATTTTTATGGAATGGGCTCCTGGTGTAAGTGTGGCGAGCTGACTTTGTTGAGGTTTTCACAATATGAACATGCACAGGGGTAGAACTAGAGGGCAAAAAACAGAAACTAGATGTTCAGAAATGATCTTGTAGTAAGAAAAGCTGTTATCACGAGCGTATAAATTGTAATTGAGCACACACTTTGAAGTCACATCATTGTTTACCTTTGCTAGCTCTCAGTCTCAGCTTTGTTGAGCGCTCGCGTCTGCTTTTGCGCACTCTCTCTTTAAAAATTCTCCCCTCCCTTGATGTCTTTTTTTAACTGGATATATGATATATGGCATAGATGTGAGGCTTGACTTTTCGATTGCCGACACAACAGAGTGCTTACTACTCACCTGTTTCAGGATAATGAGCGATTGGCCACATCGTAGATATCTTTGAGGACATAATGAACTAATTTGTGTAACTCATTAATTTTATTATTAATTTATTTATTTGATTGGGACAATGTATGTTTATGAACATACATGAAACACAGCCACATAAATGTAAACTTGCCTGATTGTAGCCTTAGGCTAATTTCCATCTGTTTTCACAACATTCATACACCAGTGCTGTGTCATTGGAGGCGAGGAGGGTTAAATGTCTTGCCCAAGGACACAACGACAGTCATGTGATTATAGTTTACTGTGGGAGTCAAAGTCTTGATGTAGAAGTTACATTTTTGATATACTTCTGACTGATAATTTTTGTATTGGGCAGTTTAAATTATTCTTAATAATTAGTGTGTTATTGTGTAAAAATATTATGCCTAATTATGTGGGCTACTAACTAAACAATCAAAACAGTATTTTTATAACACAATTTATGAAATACAAAATATGAAACTTCTGCAAAAACAAAAGCAAACCTGTATCAAATATCTTTATTTACATTAAATATTAACTAGGTCTATGTAATCAAGTCATTTAGCAAAGCAGTAATATACAAAAATATGTAAAAAACTAAAACAAAACAACTTGTACATTAATACCCTACATCATTTCCCATGAGGCCACATTTTATAATGCTGGTTAACTGAGAGTTTGATCAGATATAGGTTGGCTACCTCTGTGGCTTGGTGATTGGACCATACAATCTTATCTAACATTTTTATAGTTCAACAGTATTTGAGCAGCACTAGTGAACTGTACTGTACAATTTTAAATGGATGAAGGCACTGTACTGTATGAATGTGATGCAGCTCTGTGTGGGTCTGAGGCTCTAGACAAATTACCCCTCGATGACAATAAAGTTTATCTTATACCAGTGTTATACTGTAGTGGAGTCTGCAGTTTTCGAGTCCAAGTCACTTTCAAGTCCTCAGTTCTCAGGTCCGAGTCTAAGTCCGAGTCATCAGTTCTCAAGGCCGAGTCAAGTCAAAAGTTCTTTTGTCTGAGAATAAACAAGTCCTAGTCTGAGTCATAAAAAAGCAAGTCCGAGTTGAGTCATTGAAGCTGACCCTCGAGTCATGAAAATGAGCCTGATAACTCGACTGGAGTCCAAGTCAGGGACTCAAGGACTCCATCTCTGTCTTATACTCTCCTATGACCTCCTGTCGGTCTGACTTATCCCCTCCTCGATGAAGGACTGTTGCATTGGCCCTTACACCCCCCGGGCTCTGGGCAGGTGTTTTGTGGCACCTGTCTCTTCCTTCACCTCCGTTCCTTCCTCTGAAGGATCCTGGGGCAGGTGACTATACAGGACACCATTGTTCTTCCACGGATGAAAACTGAAAGTCCTCTTCATTATTCTAGATGAAATTACATTTATTTATTATTATTATGATAATAATTAGTAGTATTAGTAGTCATTATATTATTGTTGCTATTAACATAAAAAAAACTAACAGTAGCTCTGCCAGTATTAACAGTTCGTCAAGTCTAGACCAAATACAGAATATTTACTGTACATAAGCAGTACAACTATAACACATGCATTTAAACTACACTATTAAAATAAGTCAGTAAATAACTCTAAGTAACTATTGTAACACAGCAACTATTGTATCTGTAAATTCATTCACGGCCAAAGAAGCCACAGCATTAAAACTATCTGAAAGTTTCTTAAGTAAGTTAAGGTTAACAAGTTTTTTATCCTGTAACTCACGAGACCAACAACAGCAGCGGATTCTAGGCTTTCCTTAGACTATCTGAAGAGAGTGAAACCGTGCCCCCAATTTATCACTGGTGGCCAAAAACATATTGTATCCGTACGGTCAGTGAGTAGTTAGCACTCTGAAGTACCGGGGTTGATCTAGTCAAGCCTCACATCCATTTCAACATCCGCTTTTAGTTTCTGTTTTCGCGCTTTCTAGTTCTTCCCCTGCGCTCGTTTATATTGAGAGTGCGCTCTCATAAAAAAGAGAGCTAAATTACGCCATATATTGTGTTCAAAATATCCACTGCACACGGGACAAACCATTTTTAAGACAGCTTCAGTTGCCAGTGGAACTGACCAGAGAACAAGAGCTCAAACTCACATAATAACGGTAAGAACTGAACTGTTTTATTCTCATTGTACTGTACTGTAGCCTACTGTATATGCGAAAAGTGATGATTAGGTAATTCAGTAGTTTTAAAAGGAGTAACACAGCATGAGAACCATGTCCACGCCAGTATTTCCTCTGTAGTATTACTTGATTTAAAGGATGTTTGGCAAGTTAAACGGAGATTGTCTTGAGCACATGGTGACAGCGCTGTCCTTTTTACGTTGTGTTACAATCCCCAAACCGCTCTACGTTCGTTCTTTCTCATCGACACCAAAAGAGACATCATTGTAGACAGGTACGCACTAAAAAGAATCACATCGATGTTATTTAAGACGAAATAATACCTATATTTCCTGTTTTGTGAAAGTAAGGTCCTAGAGAGGAACGCCCAAAAAAAACATCTGCAAGTCGCCAGATAAAGGCTTCGCCACTTGATTTGTCACACCGTGACGTCAAACATGATGTTCCGTTATTCTTAAAATAGTTCAACTGCCAGTCCCGCTAATTCACGCAGTTTGTTTGTGCTGCAGAGAAAATAGTTTCCTGTCCGGGTGGGGAGGTGCTGAAATGTTGACTACTAAGCACTGTTTGTGTAATTTTTCTACATTGCTCATTAGGTCTAGTAGCCTACTTATATTTTCTTTCTGTCCCATGTATGAAATCTACCACACAGCCAACTGTAGGCTAAATTAATGTCCGCATCACGAGAGAAACAAATTTGTATATGATGCTCCATATACCTTAATATTAAGGCCTTTATAAAATAAGTGGTGGGTTCATGCATGTGCAAAAGGCATCTGCGTTTCTGCGTTTATCGCTGGTCCTTAAAACGTGATTTTGCCGCACTTCAAACCAAAACAACACAGTTTAAGCTTCTCAGTAATGATCAGATACTCCTCACGAGCCTCTGTTTCCGCACTTTGTTCTAAAATTTCTGCTTCCCACGAGCCATAACACAGTCTATCATCCCAAAGCCAGAGCCTGCAGTAGGAGAAGGTGAACTTATTTAGCAATTATCAATATTGAGATAGACTTTATCAAAAAAGACTCAGTTTTGACATAAAGAAAAAGTGTGGAACATGAAGACAGACTTTGGGCTAATAGTACCGGTAATAAAATATTTTTATTAAATCATATCAAACTCACCAACCGCAACTGACTTTTACTGTGTACTTTTGGAGTAATCCATATTTAGTAAGTACCTACTTTTGAGCGGAAAATGGCTACATATGAAAAGTGAGATGGAGTAATAAAAATAATCCCCATGAAGTAGATCATGAACAACTTGAACTAATGTACTGAGTACCTCTAGTAATACTAACACAAATAGTATGTCAAAAACCTTTACAGTGTAACCTTGGAGAAATACGTGTTCAAAATACCAAACCTTTGAGTGAAAAATGACTACATCAGCATGACTGTGAGATGGAATTAAAAGAACAATCCCCATGAGTAGAACAGAAAACCTGTAACATTCTACTGAGTACCTCTAATACTACTTCCACCCTTGGTATCAAGTACTGTCATACTGTGTACGTTTGGAGTAAACTTTGTACAAAATAGCAAAAACAATAACTTTTTTTTTTTTAATGACCTAGTCCCCCGAAAAGTGGAAATAGATGTATGAAAACAATGTGCGTAAACATTACGAGCATTTAACTTCTGACAAGAAGGACATTTTTTCACATGCCATCAAACTGAATTGTTGTAGTGACTGTAAAAATATTCAATTACATTACCCCACTCTACTCTAAATGTGTTTGGATCTGCTTGTGTGTGTTTCCATTTGTGTTTTATACATTTCTAGTGTATTAACTATAGCATGTGTATGATTAAGAATGTATGATTAAGATGAACAATTTGATTGTTCACAAACATTATCCAGCAAACTTAACTAAAACCAACAAAATCTGTTTAAGAGTCACTATATTTGAGAGTGCAGATGTTTTCTTGTATAAATCTTTTTTTTTTTTGTATTTTTGTATAAATTTATGCATTATTTGGGCTGATTGGTTTGTCTGTTAGATTGTGCAGTGGTAGATTGGTTAGAACTGGTGAAATAGTTTGGTTTGATACCCTATGGCCATTTGTTTTGTGTGTTTTGTATTTTAGTTTTTTCTTTTATTCAATGGTTCCAACAGCAAAGGAGTTTGTTTGAAAGGACAAACGTGAAAAGTGTCAAGTTGAACTGCTAACTGTAAATTAGATAAGGTAACAGATAAGGTATTTATTGTCCTAATGTATGGTGCAATGTAGCATACAAAGTGAACAAATAACAACTATAACCAGTTGTTATTGTTTTTCCCTCAATAGAAAAATAATAATGTTAAAATAATTATTTGGTTCGGATCACAAACGAGACGACGGAGGCCGTGCATGGTAAATTTAGAAATGGAAGGCCGGCTTGCAAGACTTGCAAGACTTGCAAGACTGAAACAAATCAGACGCATCAATGGTACATGGAGATTTGCTGTGTTTACAACACATGAAGTTTTTATAGATGTACATTATGTCCGCCTCTCAGCTCCAGGGTCGTGGATGGACATGTATTGAGCTGACGTGTCAGTCATAGATGTGAATAGGTTTACGTGTACATGCCACTAAGTGTACAGGACAGAGTGTCCCTGAACAATGATTAGATGTAGTGCAAAGTGATGTCTTTGTCTTGTTTGGATTAGCCTGGTGCCATTAGAAGATACAGTTAAAGACATTAAGTCATACTTGTATGTGGATAAGCATATAAACTGGAGTAGGAGTGAGAGCATATTATATAAGTTCCTCATGCCTAACATTTTAAGAATAAACATATAAAATGTCACACACAGTGTATTGGATGTAATCATCACCTTTCAGTTTATTTCAGATCTGCCTTGAAGTATTCAACTGTGGTTCATTTCGTCAGGCTAATAACTGTACAAATGCGATTTGTAATGACACTCCTACTGTATGGCATTTCGTAATGACATTTGAAACGCTTCTTGCACTGGCTGTGTGTAACTGTCAATCCCCCGCCCCCCAAAAAAGTATCAAACCCAAAGGGAGATGGGAGTGTTGTGTGGAAAAAAAAACTTTGATGATTAGTCCGTTTATTATTTAACAATGAAAAGACACAACGGTACTTATTAACATACATCAAAGTTCTAGTTTTGATCTAGAACTTTTACTCCAACTATTACTCCAAAAGTACACAGTAAAAGTACTTGATACTATTTGTGTTTGTAGAATTAGTCTAGGTATTATGTTATACTCATGGAGATTTTCCTTCTTATTGCATCTCAAAATCTGTAGTAATGTTTTGCTCAGATGAAGGTATTTTGAACATGGATTACTTGAACCGCAGAACGTTGCGTTGGCATAGGCGTATATTTAAAAGTGTCAATTCACACCAGAGGTGTGAAGTGCCGCTGCTGCAATGCATCTTATGTGGATCTTTTCTCTCTCTCTCTCTCTCTCTCTCTACATTTCTGTCTTGGCACCACACGTTTTGTGAAGTGAACCTCTGGTAAACAGACAAAAGTAGACAAGATGGATGCCACCTGGGGTAATTGTGCAGTAATACAAAAAGTACTCAATAGGGTAGTACAGGTTTAATTTTCTACTCATGGGGATTTTTCTTTTTAGTTCATCTCAAATTCTGCAGAGGTAGTCATTTTTCACACAAAAAGTTGGGAATTTGAACATGGATTACTCCAAAAGTACACAGTAAAAGTAATTGATGCTAAGTTTGTTTGTAGTACTGGCAGTACTAGATAAAATTTCATGTTCTACTTGGGATTTTTCTTTTTCCTCCATCTCAAATTCAGCAGATGTAGTATTTTTTTGTAAAAAAAATTTCATCCCACCCTTAAATTCACCTGTTTTGATTCACTGTAAAAGTAGGCTATCTTCATGTGTAAAGATGCTTGATGTAGTAGAGGTATTTGGTACACTGGTAAAAGTTTCATGTTGGAGAAGTTCTATTTTTATTATTTTCATTTAAAACGTGCTTGTTTAGTAATTTTCATATGCGCTTTATGCCCTTTCACCGTAGCGGTGGGGCGATGTTACCATATTAAGTGGTAAAATAGTGCACGAATTATGTGTGGCTCATTTCACCATGGAAAGACGAAAGGTGGCTGGGTGTGTCAGGATTCATGTCTGTTTATTTAGTTTGTCTGTTTTGTTAGTGTATTCTGTGTGTCTGCTTGTTTTTGATGTCATATTTATTATTGTATTTGATTTTTGTTTTAAGATTGTTTTTGAGTTCTTGGTTTTTATTTTGAAATGTCTTACTCCTGTCTGTGTTTTATGATTTACTTCCTGCCTGTTGTCTTCCCCTTCTGTGTGATTACCTGCTCTGTCCTAATGTGTTTCACCTGTTCCTTGTTGTCTGTGTCTATTTATACCTGTCTGGGCTGTTGCTTAGTGCCAGTGCTTCATCCCTACCGTGAGTCTGCGCTGTGTTTCCCTGTGTCTCATCTGTCTCAGTTTGTGTTGTCTGTGGAGGTTCTGTTTAGTGTGTTCATAGTCTGGTTTCTTTTTTGTAATTCCTGGATTATATGCTCGGACCCTAGCCTTGGTTTTTCCTGGATTTTGTTTTGTACCTTTTGGACCAAATAAACTTTATGTTTGAACCTTTTGCCTGTGTCCGGGGTTTGCACTGTAGTCTTCCGGTTTCTGGGCAATTGGCCATGACAGTGTGTGTCGTGAATGTAAACATAAGGTGTACGTAAAAGGCGGTGACACAGCTTGTCCACTTGGAAGCCTGTTCCATTTGGCATTAACCAAGAAAGGACACTGTCCTTGGCTTCAGAGGAAGTGGCTTCAAGATGAAGACGTTTTGAGACTTTATCAATTATGAGATCAACTGGTAAGAGAGCTGAGCTTATATTTTTCTAATGGGAGTTGTTTTCCCTGAAACTAACTCTGATTGGACCAGGCTGATCTGGTCTCATAGTTGTTAGTTATGAAAGGATAGTGTGACTCCTGATGTCAATTTTAAGGCTCAGGAGAGTCGTTAGTGACACTGTTCCATTCAGGTGCTCTGGTTGTTGTTCAGTTGTGAAACTCTTATGATGTAGGTTTCAAAACACTGTTATAAATACTAGACAACATGAATCTGAGGCCATCTCCTCTGTTCAAAAAGGGCTTTTTCAGTTTGAACAAAAAAAGCTTCCTTCACACCTCTCTCCATGATATGGCCTGTTCTTTTCTTTTCTAGTTCTTTTTTTGTTCCATCCATCCATCTTCTACCGCTTATCCGGGGCCGGGTTGCGGGGGCAGCAGTCTAAGCAGAGACGCCCAGACTTCCCTCTCCCCAGACACTTCCTCCAGCTCTTCCGGTGGGATACCGAGGCGTTCCCAGGCCAGCCGAGAGACATAGTCCCTCCAGCATGTCCTAGGACATGCTGGAGGGACTATGTCTAGGGAGGCGTCCAGGAGGCATCCGAAACAGATGCCCGAGCCACCTCAGCTGGCTCCTCTCGATGTGGAGGAGCAGCGGCTCTACTTTGAGCTCCTCCCGAGTGACCGAGCTACTCACCCTATCTCTAAGGTAGCGCCCCGCCACCCTGCGGAGAAAGCTCATTTCGGCCGCTTGTATCCGGGATCTTGTTCTTTCGGTCATGACCCAAAGCTCATGACCATAGTTGAGAGTAGGAACCTAGATTGACCAGTAAATCGAGAGCTTTGCCTTAGAGCTCAGCTCCTTCTTCACCACGACCGTCCGGTACATCGACCGCATCACTGCACCGATCCGTCTGTCAATCTCACGTTCCCTCCTTCCCTAACTCGTGAACAAGACCCCAAGATACTTAAACTCCTCCACTTGAGGCAGGAGCTCTCCACCAACCTGAAGGGGACAAGCCACCATTTTTCGACTGAGAACCATGGTCTCAGACTTGAAGTTGCTGATCCTCATCCCAGCCGCTTCACACTGGGACAAACCGTCCCAGTGCACACTGAAGGTCCTGTCTTGATGGAGCCAACAAGACATCATCTGCAAAAATCAGAGATTAAATCCTGTGGTCCCCAAACCAGACACCCTCCAGCCCCTGGCTGCACCTAGAAATCCTGACCATAAAGATAATGAACAGGACCGGTGACAAAGGGCAGCCCTGCCGGAGTCCAACATGCACCGGGAACAGGTCTGACTCACTGCCGGCAATGCGAACAAAGCTCCTGCTCCGGTCGTACAGGGACCGGACAGCCCTTAGCAAAGGGCCCCAGACCCCATACTCCCAGAGCACCCCCCACAGGGCGCCACGAGGGACACAGTCAAATGCTTTCTCCAGATCCACAAAGCACATGTGGACTGGTTGGGCAAACTCCCATAAACCCTCCAGCACCCTGGAGAGGGTATAGAGCTGATCCAGTGTTCCATGACCGGGACGAAAATCTTCTTTTGTTGTTTGATGTTATTGAATTATTGATCTGTTCTTTGTTTTCCTGTAGAGACATTGGTGAAGGTTTTTTTTGTTAGATATTTGATTTATGGGGTGGCAGTAGCTCAGTGGGTAGAGCGGTGGGCGGTTCGATCCCGGCCCGGAACACCCTAAAACATCATAACATCCCCCTCTCCCCACATACTGTTGTTGTGTCCTTGGGCAAGACACTTAACCTACATTGCCTCCAGTGAGTGTTCTGTAACGCTGGTAAATAGCGTAATGTATGTAAAGTGCCTACTACAGTAGGTGGAAAAGTGCTATATAAAAATAAAAATTATTATTATTTAATGATTATAAATTGTAAGGGGGTGGGATTATATAAGATCACACTTCAAGCCACTCCTCTTTAAAAGGAGCAACAAAATCTAAAATTTATTCAGAAGTTTGATGAAAGAGATGATCTGAGTTTCTAAGCTAAAATTAGAGATAAAAGCAGCTAGAGAAGCTATGGTGAAAAGATTCTTAAACCTGTCGGCTGTTGTGGGGTTTAAAACGTGAGCGGAAAGGGACGTTGTGATTAACATACTGGGGGGACACAACAATGTTAAAAAATTTGATGGCTGTTGGTTAGCTGGGGGCAGGAGGTGATGAGGGCCACATGGGGACAGTGATGAGGCAGGGAAATAAGGGTTCTTTAGGGATAGAGTGTAGGGTTGTGCCGATGGATGATATCATCGTCCATCGTGATGGCTGACCAACATCACGATGGACCATCACCACTCCCTATGCATTCAAGAATCACTCCTCTCCAGCTCCAGCTCCGGGTTTTCCATCTCCCGCTCCCCGCTCCACTCCTCGCTCACTGATATCACAAACACCGCTCCATCTTCGCTCTGAGGAAATTTGCGTCTAACTGCTAAAGTAGTGATCCATCTGTATCAAGCTGGTTGTTTAATGTGTGAGTTCTCAACACTGCACTATGCTTTTTTAAATCTTTTCGTCTCTACACATAGGCTACATATTTCTCATGTCTGTAAGGCAAACCTGCTGAGTTTCAGTATTATTTGAGACGTGCTCCGGTTCATGAGCAATGAAAGCGATCGCTTCCACGACCTCATAGTCTACTTATTTGCTTCTTATTTATTAAATAAATGCAATTGGCCGAAGAAACCTTTATTAAAATTAAGAGATAATTTGTACAAAACGAAAGAAAAGCTTTTTACAAAACAAAACTTAATATTAAACTAAATATAACCACCAAAATCATTTCTGACCCACTCGCATCTTTGCACTTATAGTCTATCATAATCAGATGAAATTTAAAAATAATAATATAATATTTAAACATAAATATGAAAGCAAAAAAAACATTGTTTAATGGCTACAACAAGTATAGTAAGCTAGAGATTTATGTCATGTCTGAGCTGGATTTGAACGAACATCATTTCACAGGTGGGTTCATGAGTGCGCGCCTGCGGATTATTGAGCTGAGTCACGCCGGCTTCGCTCATTAGTCATTACAGGCTCGTTCTCCTCAGAACACCCACGTATTAAAAAATGGTCGGGTTTAAACCGGGCTCGGGCTCATAATTAAAGTTAATGTGTCGGGCAGGGCCGGTCTCTCGGGTGCACGGGCTCGGGTAGGGTCGGGCTTGATTTTTTTTGAGTCGATCTAAGCTCTAGTTCTGGCTAAAATGTAGTTATTATGTGCAGGCCCATTGGCATGAATTGTACTCGTGATGGAGCGACAGTGGAGCGCTCTCAGAGCGAGTGAAAACCACAAGGCTCTGACTTTTAAAAAATCTGCTCCTCACTCCATTCATAATCTCGCCGCTCCCACTCCGCTCACTCTTACGTGCAAACTTTTGTAAAGCGCGGATGAGTCATTAGTTGAGTTAGTACAATAACAAAATTATTGCTTTTATATTTTTTGCGGCACAGTGGCAGAGTGGTTAGCTCTCCTGCCTCACAGCAAGAAGGTCCTGGGTTCAACCCCATCCAAGGCAGGGCCTTTCTGTGTGGAGTTTGCATGTTCTCCCTGTGTCTGCGTAGGTTTCCTCCGGGTACTCCGGTTTCCCCTACCACCAAAAACATGTACAATAGTCCCCCCCCCAAACACACATGGGGCCAGGTCATGTTTGTAAATGAGAATTGGTTCTCAAACAGTTTACCTGGATAAATAAAGGTTAAATAAAATATAGAAAAAAAATTATGTAAAGAGATATTAAAATAAAAATTGCTTAAAATGCACAGCTCTTAAGTGGAAGGAAGGAACTTTTTCCCCTTACTTGCAACCTATTGGAAAGGCCAGATAAGTCATTAGTTGGGAAATAAAAGAAATAAAGTAATAAAGTAAGATAACGAATAATAATTATATAATAACTACAACTCGTCCCATATCTAATCTTCCATTCCTCGCCAAAATTTTAGAACAAACAGTGGCATCTCAACTACTTTCTCATCTTCACTCTAATGATCTTTTTGAGCCACTTCAGTCTGGTTTCCGTAAGCTTCACAGCACTGAAACAGCGTTAGTTAAGGTCACTAATGACTTGTTAATGGCTTCTGACTCTGGAAATCTATCTATACTGATCCTTCTTGATCTTAGTGCCGCCTTTGACACTATAGATCACTCCATTTTAATAACCCGTTTAGAGACTGTTTTTGGAGTTTCTGATTCTGCATTAAAGTGGTTTAAATCTTACCTCTCTGATCGCAGGCAGTTTGTTGTGATGGGTGATTGTAAATCTGAGGTCAGTGGGGTGCTATCTGGTGTCCCACAAGGATCAATTCTGGGACCTTTACTTTTTAATATTTATATTTTTCCACTTGGCCAACTTTTAAGAACTCTTGGTGTTAACTTCCACTTTTATGCTGATGACACTCAGATTTACATACATTCAAAACCTGATGTCAATATGCCTGTGTCTCTTCTTTCGCAATGTTTTACTGAGATTAAAAAATGGATGTCTGAGAATTTTCTCTGTCTTAACAGTGACAAAACTGAAGTGATGCTTATTGGCTCACCTCATCAACTGCGTAAAGCAGAGTCCATATCTTTGAGTGTGGATGGCTCTGCTTTACTATTCCAAACTAAACTAAAAAATCTGGGGGTGATATTTGATGCCAACTTAACATTCGACCTTCATGTCCGTAACACTGTCAAAGCATCATTTTTTCATCTTAGAAACATTGCCAAACTACGCCCCATGTTGACTTGCTCTGTGGCTGAAAAGTTAATCAACACCTTTGTGTTTTCACGCATTGATTATTGTAATGCATTGCTGGCGGAGTCCCTAAAGCTACCTAAATAAGCTGCAGTTGGTACAAAATTCAGCTGCCAGAATTTTAACAGGTACCAGTGGAGCACATCACACCGATCCTTGAAAAATTGCACTGGCTTCCTGTTAGTTCTCGTATTGATTTTAAAATTCTCATGCTCACATATAAGGCCTTGAATAATCTGGCCCCTCAATATTTGTGTGAACTTCTAACTCTCTACACTCCTTCACACGCACTACGCTCCTCTGAAGCTGGTCTCTTAAATGTCCAAAAAACACGGTTAAAAACTATGGGTGATCGGGCTTTTTCCTCCTTGGCTCCTAAATTGTGGAATTCCCTGCCCTCTGAGATTAGGAATGCAGAATCTTTTAGTATTTTTAAATCATTACTTAAAACGTACTATTTTAGGATAGCTTTTATGTGACTCAGTTTATTATTCTTGCTTGTTTTACTTTGGCTTTTTAATTGATTTTATTGCTTTGTGTATCTTTTAATTTTATATGTATGTAAGTGTATGTTAAGTGCTTTGAGATTCCCATTTAAAGGCGCTATATAAAATAAAGTTATTATAATTATTATTAACTAATAATAACGAAAATTTTATCTAAACCCCAGCCAGACAATGGTGAAGCGTACTGATATTTCAAAAAGCTTTTATTTTCATACACCTTTTTTCTTTTTGAAACACCGTAAGAGCTACAGGACAGATAAATAACATAAATTAGCTCTTACGAACACAACATTAACCGAAGGCCACATTAAACATTATGTCATATATTGTATATATATATTAGGGCTGGGCAAGTTAACGCGTTTTTATCGCGTTAACGCATTAATGAATTAACGCCGACAATTATTTTGTCGCGCCTTAACGTCGGCCGATTAGTATAGTGAAAGATGTCGGTCTGAAGAACATTCTTAGGATCGCATAGCGAATGACTGCGTATGAGCCGCCCTCATCCAGTGCTTTAAGTGGGCGATGCGCACCTGTACTCAGTACCGCCACTTCTCCGCGCCCAGAACGTGCTTTTAGCGTGCACTGGTACGCTCATTTCGACATCTGTTTTAATAGAGGTTTTAATCCTTTGCCTGCTCTGCCGCTTTCCAGAGTGCCCTTCACAATGCACGCTTCCTAATTCGTCCACCAAGAGCAGAGACTACATTACCCATACACCCTTGAGTTTGGCAAGTGAAAGGGAGAGGGTGTGTGAAACGCTCGGGAACTGCATTCACATGCTCTGACTGTAATGAAAACACAAGAGAGACATTTATATTGTTTATATTGTTATAATGTTATGATTGAAGCTCTGGACATAACTTGTTTTTCTATAACAAACTAAACAAAATATTAATGCCCTGTCAGTGGCAAATATTTTTGGTTTTAATATTTAATTTGATTACATTAATGTTTAAGTTCAGATTTACAAGAAATGTTTTAAGTGCTGTAAAAAGCACATTATTTGTTTAAAGTGTTGTTTAAAGTGCAAACCAAATGTTATTGCACTTTTGTTCATATAGCAGTTCTTTAAAAATGTATGCAGTACACTAATTTTGAATTCATTATTTTGTGTATAATCACGATTAATCGCGATTAATCACAGAACATTGTGCGATTAATCGCGATTAAACATTTTAATCGTTGCCCAGCCCTAATATATATATATATATATATATATATATATATATATATATAACAACTTTACAAATAGCCATTTATAAAACCCTTTTATGACGTTATCTCAATCAGTATTAACAATGCTGAAAAGCTTATGTTAACATAACTTCACATGACAAGTGATACATATTTAAACACTTCTTCAAAACGAATAAATTAATCTACATATTAATGCACATAAACATTAAACAAACTAAACACAATACCTTGTTCCCGTTCCAGCTAGGTGCTTAATTATCCGCTCCTGTCCTATAGAACTTAACGATTTCGGAGCGTTTTAGAGCGACATGAGATTATTTCCTCCTTTCTTCAGTGTGTGCGTCTCATTAACCATTCCCGCCTTTCTAGACTCGAAATTAACGTTCCACTATAGAGGCGGAAATAAAGGGCTCATTACATTAACAGAGGAGACGAATAAAATAAAGTTCAAAAGAAATTATTACTTATTTACTCTTTCCTTAGAGTTAGGTACAGAGAGTAATAAGAGCAGCTGAAAGAACAATTGGCTGCTCTCTTCCTTCTCTTGAGGACAGCTCTAGCTGCTTTTCCAAAGCAAAACTATTTTGTTTTATTACATTTCATTCTAAAATAAATACCAAGTTTATGAGAAGTGTACTAGAGCCAGAATTTAAGCAATAAAATCCTGCTAAAACTGCCTACGGTCCAGTCTGGGGATCCACATGAGGATAAAATCTCTTTTGGTGAGTTTAGACTGTTGGTACGCTGTGTACTTAGATCTGCCAACAACAGCCCCCACAATAGCTTGTTGAGTAAGGTCGGTGCAGTAGAAAACAGCGAGTGAAGACATTGAAAAAATCTGAAAAAAAAATTTCCTGCTCAATGAATAGTCTTTTTTTGCTGTATTTCCTGCTTGTGTATGCTCGCAACACTCTTCCTGCTTCGTTGATGACTAGCCAAACACCAGGACAAGTTTTCATGAAGCTTCTTGTAAACGTACCAAGAGAGCTGTAGCCTACCGATCGAGCTGGCGGGGTGGACAAGTCAGTCGGCTGGCTTTGATTTATGGCAGTTTCAAACTTTCAGCAGCCCAGAAGAGGAAGCGAGGTAGGCGGGCCGGTATCAGAACAAGACTACGGCAATGAAAATTGCAACCGCTACTGCCGATAAACTTGGCCAATCTACGCTCCATTCAAAATAAAATGGATGAGTTAAGGACCTATGCAAGAAGTTGCCTGCTTACCATTAACCAAGAGTAGGCAATTGCCTAGGGCCTCCAACACGCAAGAGCATTTTATCATCGGGGGAATTGTTCATCAAGAAGTTGCAAATAATGAAACAAATCTTGTTTTTAAGATCACTCATCAGCTGGCTCCACATTAACGGTTGTTCGCCTAGCCCGCTTTGTTCTGCACGACTGAAGAGTGAACCCTACTTTAAAGTTGGACATTAAAGCCATAAAAGGAATAAACTTACTGTTCCAGATGTAATTTTTAATAAATCAAAATTGATTTGAGTAGGCCTCTGTCATATAGGCTTTTTGTGTTGAGCTCTGCTCCTGGAGCAGGACACACTTTCAGACGGCTCCTTTAAATAACATGGTCCTGATCAAAATGTTGGTCTATTCATTAATTTTAAATGTATATCATTAGACATTGTATTGTAATTTTAAAAGTATTAGATTTATTTAAGAACAGAAATCAAAAATCCACAACAAGAAGGTCATCATTTTAAAAGAGTCATGGTGGTCAACTATAACTTAACAAATCCAAAATTCATCATTATAAACAACACTTATTTGAGCTTCAGATGCAGTTATTAAAAAACTGGGGCACTTCCCTGGTTTTGAAGTTATAAATTTACTCACCAAATAGCAGCTAAAAACTTCATTTATATAAAATTTATTTAAAATGCACCAGAATACAGGGAATTAAATTTATTAATTCTTAACTTTATTAAGAATTTCTCACTTCACAAAATCTTAGACCTTCTGTCTGACAATGTCTGCAAACTTTTATAAAATAGCTTTCATTTGGTCATGTGTGACCAACAATTATTAATAAAAAAACAACCAAATTACTATTTTATTTTGCTGGATTATTAGGTTATAAGTATTGCTGTATAAAATCACTTTATCCAAAGCAACTTACAGTATATTAAGCTTCTATTCACCGGTGTTACAGCTGGAACACCACTGGAGGAAAGGGGGGTTAAGTGTCTTGCCCAAGGACACAATGAAGGGAGAGCAGGAATCAAACCTCCAACCTTCTGGTTGAGGGACAACTGCCCTACCACGGAGCCACTGCCCCGTATGACAATTGTGGAGGTGCTACAGAATCTCTCAACCTCAAGGCCTACCGCTACATTAAGGCAGATATGAGGAAAGGTTTGATTATCAAA
The DNA here is from genome assembly GCA_024416835.2 of Perccottus glenii. Taxonomy (NCBI): domain Eukaryota; kingdom Metazoa; phylum Chordata; class Actinopteri; order Gobiiformes; family Odontobutidae; genus Perccottus; species Perccottus glenii. The sequence goes on along the minus strand of CM044547.2, from coordinate 11,741,662 downwards.
TTTGCTAAGCCCGCCGCAGATGGTGCATGTGTCAGCTGCTCAGAGCTCACACCTGACAGTAGCCTGTAGGTGACAGAAGTGGGACTGAGATGAACAGTTGTGAACTGATCCAGTGTCTGTGAGGGTCGGGGGTCAGAGGCTCCCACACTGGGACAGAGCAGCGCTGAGAGCTGCCACAGAGAGATTTCTCCACCAAAATCTAATTTCTAATTTATTTTGTGATCCTTTTTTTTGTGTTTAGACAGAGAAGCAGCGGCACAATGGCTCTTAGTCGGAGATAAATTAAATGAGTTTATTTTATTATTATTTAGTCACATAGGCTTCACAGCGCTACTTATACTTAGGGGTGCTGGGATAGTGAGTTACTGCACAAGGGAATTTATGGGGCCAATCAGATTTTAGCAGGGGCCTGTAGTCCCAACCCGGACATATCCAAACACAAACACTCACTTTGGCCACAGCCTACAAGTCACCACTTTTCTGTGGATCTCCTTTTATTGTAATTTGACTCTGAACGATTGCTGTATATTTAAGCTTCTGCTTTCTAGGCCTATTCAGATTTAAACTCTTGGTTCTGGTTTTTGCTTAACACATTTTTCTTCTTTTACGCTTTTAAAACATTATTGATATTTAACTTTTAACATTAAGTATTTAATTTTTTTTTTCCTAATTTTTAATGTCTTTTTTTTTTAAGTGTGTCCAAGTGTTCTTGTGGATTTGTGTCTTCGTTGGTCGCATTCATTACACACATTCAGTGTGGCAAGAGTTTTAACACCATCCAGCACCAAAATGAACAAAACCTTCTTCCTCCTGTTCACCTTCACCTTCATCATCATTCTGTTCTGTAACTTAAAGGTAAGAGTCTGACTGTGACTTTAGTATTAGTGAAGGCATTACAGTTACTTTACTTAGACAATACAAGGACCTTGAACCTCTTTCTGTAAAAATAAGAGAATATTTTAATGCAACACACCACAATTGTGCTACTTTGTCCTTGTTCTTTTAATTTGAAATGTAAACTCTGCTTTAGGTGTCATTTACTGTAAGTTTAGGATTCACTGCTGAATTTAGTTTATGCAGTTCACATAATGTTCATGTCAGTTATGCAAACAAACATAACCAGCTTTATCTGCTTATTTCAGCTGAGGAAGTTCAGCCCCAGTTATGTTTTTTTTTATCAAATGAAACATGATTTATGAACAATAGAGGAAATATCTAGCCTTAACCCTCATGCCCTGATAGGGACAAAAGTGTCCTTTTCAACTTTGATTTTTTTGATAACTTAGCAGCCAATGTGCTTTTTGCTTTGAATTTGGGCAAAGGTATGTATTTTATAACAGATAAATAAATCCTGTATTACTCTATTTTTGCACTGTGTAACCTAAACTGTTATGCTGTCCATTCAGGGACAAAAGTGTCCTCTTTCAAAAATGTCATAAATATAGTGTTACTTGTTTTTCTACTTTATTTTTTTTTTTGCATAAATCTCTTAATTAGCTTCAGTTCTGATCATAAATACCAAATATTTGAAATCTGTTTTGAATTTTAACACTACATATGCCAGTGTTTGTGATGGCACAATTATGCCAATGTACAGTGCAGTGTCTTATTACGTTTTGAAGCATCAAAGATTAGATTGACATATAACAAGTTATAACAAGTTAAACATATAACAAGTTAATTTTCATCAAACAAAGATTTAGCTAATTTGGAACAAAATTGTACACCTATGGAATGTGGAATTTTGTAGAGATTATACCTTCATGGTCAAAGTCATCCACAGAACACCGTAGTACAGCTGTGGACGAGATACTGCATTCACAACATAAAACCAGCTGCAGTCAGCTCTGCCAGCATGTGTCTGTGTATTTTCTGTGTGGCTTTAAAGCAAACAAATTGAACTTATCTTGCCCTTATTGTAGACCATGTAATGTCTGATAAAGTCCCTTTAATATACTATATGAAGTATAACGTATGCATATACCATATGTATACTTTCAAGTGATGAATAACTTGAGCAGCATTATTATACTGCATTTCAAAGAGATCACTTTGGAGAAATCTAAAATGATAATTAGTGAGTTTCTTTGTAGCTTTGCTGTCCAAGCATACTTGGTTAGTGTGACAACCCAGACTCTGGGAGAAGTGCCTTCTTTATCTTGCGGCCTGGTTGTCATAATCAAGCAGCAAGATGAAGAAGGCACTTCTCCCAGGCTCTGGATAATATTTGCAGCCGGAAACTCCCAGAGAGACGCAGGAAACTGAAACAGCCACATCCCCAGAAGGACAGTGTGATGTGGACAGTGTGGTGTAGTCAGATTGTTCTCCTTCCTCTTCCCCCTCTCCTGTGAGAGTGGAGAGGACACAATGGATCCTGCAACAGCATGGACTTCAAAAAGTGGGCAAGTTTTCTACTAATACAGAGACCACTCATTATGTTCCTGCTGCCAGAGGTTTGATTCCAGGGTCGACACAGCACACCATCACCAGGATTTGCAACGTGGAATCATCTTTTGATTTATTTTTGACTCCAGAGATCAAAATTATTGTCAACATGACAGACCTGAATGGAAAACTGGAGTGATGTTGATAATACTGATGTCAGGGCATGCAGTGGGCTTATAATTTGAGCTCCAGTTTTAAACCAGTTAGTATTCCATTCAGGCTTGTCATGAAAAATATCTTGATAATTTGTGGGGTAAAAAATAAATCAAAAGAGGATTGTAAATCTTGGTCATGGCGTACCATGTCGGCACTGGAACCAAATCTCTGGCAGAAGGAACTGACTTTAAAGTATGCATATGCAGCTGTGTATGACAGTATACTAAAGTGACTTTATCAGACATTACATGGTCTACAATAAGAACAAGCTAAGTTTAATTTGTTTGCTTCAAAGACACATTAAACAGCGTACACACTCACGGCCTGGCAGTGCATTGTTCTCTGGATGTCTTTGACCATAAAGGTATAACCTCTACAAAATTCCACATTCCATAGGTGTACATTTTTGTTCCAAATAAGCAAAATCTTTGTTTGATGAAAAATTTACTTTTTCTAGTGTTGTATTTATGTTTAGTTAAAAAAAAAATAACAATCACCAAAGTTGATGCTTCAAAGAGTAATAAGACACTGCACTATGCATTGGCATAGTGGTGCCATCACAAACACTGGCATATATAGGGTTAAAATTCTGAAAAATATTCAAATATTTGATATTTATGACTGAAGTTGATTAAAAGATTTATGTAAAGAAAAGTAGAAAAAAAAAAAATATATATATATATAGATTAAATCCAATGACAGTGCCAACCTCTTTCTGCTGACCAACAGCAGTTCATATATTTAATATTTGTTTTATTCTGACAATGTCCTACATGTTTCTGTTAAAGCCGTGGCAATTTTGGCCCAATAAGGTCATCCTGAGACCAACTCAAGACCCTCAGCCTGAAGCCAACTTTTGCAGCTTCAAGTATCTGTCTCGGGAAAACTCTGTAGAAGGACGCAGACTCCTGGAATCTTTAACTTGGCCCAAAACTCTACCTCTGTTTTCCCTGAATCAGACCAGTAACGCTGCAAAAAGCACATTTACTATTTTACCACGAAGCGGGGACTGGCGAGTGGGGGACGAGCTGAGAGTTAGCATCCAATTGAACGATTATCTTGGGAATCCGAGAAAAGGCGGAGGAGACTTTATCATCGCGAGGCTACACAACCAGGAGCTCGAAGCAGGTGTGGTGGGACAGGTGCTGGATCACCTCAACGGCACATTTTCTGCTGTTTTTCCTTTACTGTGGAACGGGACAGCAGAGGTCGAGGTAAAGTATCTTTAAATTCAGTCAAAGAAGTAATTCAAAATCTTGTTTGTGTATTTTGACGACCAAATGTAGAGAAAACAGTAGTTAATTTTCAACCTATGTTCCCTAATAAGGTCCATGACAATATTGTTGAAATTTTGAGTTTGAAAGACTTTGAAAACATGTAAAATGGGAGCTTTTTAGGAACAAAAATCAGGCTAAACCATTTATAACAATTTAATACAGGATGTCCAAGCCACTTTTTATTCTTCGCACTTGTTATATGATTTGAATCAGCATGCTCATATTCATGTTTGTGCCCTGGTTAATAATTGCTAGACTTGTTCCAATAAATTATAACTGCTTTTAAGTTTCCCCCGGACATCCTGTTTCCTTTACGTAAATATCGAGTTATGGTTTTGATTGATTTTTAATGAATCTTGCTTATTGGCACATACACAAGTAAGTCTTTGGCATTTATGTATATTTTTAGATCATATGGCAAATATAGTGGCACAGCACTGGTGCATGCAGCCTTGTATTTTACCCACAGTCACTTTCCAAATGGGCTCAAAGGTAGAACAGTGTGGTAATATCAAAACAATAAATAAGTAACAAAAAAGTTCCTGATATTAGATTTAACAATAAGCATTACCTATACTTTTTAAATGTGCCTTGTTGTCAGTTTACCAGAGGTTTATTGATATGTTGTGGTCTATTGTGGAATCATGGTCCATAATCCAGTTCTCATAATACATCCAACATCTTTACCATCGCTGGTTAGAAGAAAAGCAGAGTAATATTTTGTCACACACATAACAGCCATAACATCAGAGAAGAGTAATCTGTTGCACTAAAATTTAGTATAGAAAAAGGTTGGCGGATCGATTTCTGCTTACCCTACAGTTCATACCGTGTGTGTTTTTTATTTGAATTTTTTTTTTTATGTAGCGCTTTTCCACCTAGTAAGCACACAAATCGCTTTACCAGTGTTACAGCTGGAACACCACTGGAGGCAAGGTGGGTTAAGTGTCTTGCCCAAGGACACAACGACAGTATGAACTGTTGGGAGAGCGGAATGTTACAATGTTTTGGGATGTTTTAAGCACGAATCGAACCATCCATCTTCCGGTTGAAGGACGGCCGCTCTACTACTGACGTACTGCCGCTCGTTGTGTCCTTGGGCAAGACACTTAACCCACCTTGCCTCCAGTGGTGTTCCAGCTGTAACACTGGTGAATTGAAGCTTAATGTAAATCGCTTAAGATAAAAGTGTCTGCTAAATTAATAACATTTTTTGATTGTAGGTAACACTGGTCCACAGCAGTGAAGCCATCACAGTTTTGAGGAGACTGAACGAGGAGCAGCCGGACAGGATTTACTTCCACAGTGACTTCCGCTCGGGTTCAGTCTCAGAGACCGTCAGGTGCAACGTCTGCCTGGATCCAACCAAAGGGCCGCTGTGCAACCTGACAGACCCCAACACAGGAGAGCAGTGGTTCTGCTACAAGCCCAAAAAGCTGAGCTGCAACACCAGGGTCAGCCACGTCAAAGGAGGATTCACCCAAAATATAAGCAAAAATGAAGAAGCGCTCTTTCAAACGTAAGAAGAAACACACTGTTCCAAAGAACGCCTTTAGGGACTTAAAAAAGGATATCAATAGGCTTCAACTTATACTTAAAAATCATGAGATGCAATGTTTTTGATTATATTTTAGGCAGTCACCCTTTTGTGTCACAAGAATTAGCAGTACTGCTTTATTATAAAACACTATTAAGCATTAGTTATATATCCTAGAACTGTCTAAGTTAGTCTGTGAAAAGTCTTGCTAGTGCTTAAATTGCTTTTTCTCTAGGCTCCAATCTAAATAATTTATCTCCCAAACACGCGACAACACTCTTGCAGTTCCTGCAGTGAAAATACAAAGCTTAAATGTGGCACAGCGATATTTATGAAATTGGCTACTGGTGCAATTTTGGAGCTTTCCCATAAATGCTGTATTATCACAGTAAATGTAATATAACCAGTTGGAATAGTGCGCCTACAGACAAAGAAAAAGTAAATAAATAATGTGTGTGTACATACCTGAACATAGGAATTAAAATAACTCTGCTTTACTTTGTGGATCTCAGTGAATGCAGCGCCTTCTTGTAAAGTTGATCAGCCAGCGTCAGTGTGAGTGAGGGACGTAGGAGCAGCTCTATGATTGACAGATGACATCATCACAACTCGCTTGTGATTAGGGATGGGTATCGTTAAGGTTTTAACGGTATTACTACTCTTACCAATAATGCTTCATGGTCCGGTACTTTAACGGTATTCTTATCGGTACTTTGCGTTGTGTGTGTGTGTGTGTGTTTTTTTAAGAACAAGTTGAGAACAGAATTAACATTTCTTTATTTTTTTAATATAAAATTAATAAAACAATTATTTGTAGTGCAAGAAACAGCCATGTTTGAACAAATAGCTATTATACAAAAAACAAATGAATGTAAAACAAATGAAATAAACTATATTTTTCTGCTAAAGAACATACAGTGGGACAAATGTTGATTTCATTCTCTCATTTCTCCGAAAAGAAATCAACAGAATTTTTACATAAGGTTAACAAACCAGGGAGATTTTACATTTATTTTAAATGACGTGAACAATGTTGATTCAACATAATTTTAGCATACATACCAGACAATGGGGCAACAACCAGAGATGAGCTAGCACATAATGCACTTTTGAAAGGTGCTTAGACAGATTGCTTGTGTTTCCGCCCTTACATGCAAACATTTTGTTGCACTTATGACAACGAGCATTGTCTGCATCAACTCTAGAGAAGTGTAACCACACTTTGGAACGTTTTGTTCTCTCCGCCATCGTCACTCTTTGTATTAAGCAGGAGTTTTTGTACTGTTGTGCGTGCGCCGCGCTCGTTCTTATGGTGTGTTGGGACTGCCTCCGTGGCGAGATCTCACAGACAAACGTCTTAATATGATCGCACATTAGAAATGTTTGGTGAGATAAAATGTGCATGATAACATTATTAAGCAAAAATACATAGTACATTAATTTTTTCCCCTCCAGTACCGAAAGCAGAACCGATAGCGTCAGATCTTAATGATACTACGGTCTTTCATAATTTAGCCAGTTTAATACCGGGTTTTGGTACCCATCCCTAGTTGTGATTGGTTCGTGTGGTTGCCGCCTGTGTAACCTTCCAATCACTGTAGCTGTAAGAGGAGGGACTTATGGAATAATAATTATATCAGTGCACCTACTTTAGTTCATAGAATCAGGCCTAATGGGGCAATTTTACTCATTTTAAAAAGATTTCACAATTTCCCTGATTTAGAAAAGTTACAAACTTCTGCTTTAATTAGCTTAATTATTTGAGTTTAATAAATTAAGTTAGTTTAATTGGTTTAGTTAGTTTGTTTTAGTCTAACCTTATAAAAGCGTATTAAACTGTATTGTTAACTTGATGGGAGAAGTTTACATATTCTGTGTTCAGAAGATGTTTGGAGTCAGAGATAATGTCTTTAGCGAAGTGTTGTCATGATAAGATTTTTCATACAGTCCTTCCAGAAAGTGTTTACAATCTTTGAGCAGATTTTTAGTTGTTTTTTAGTCCAGATTTTTACACCAGTGGACAGGCTACCAACCAGCTGCTTCTTCTGTACCAACCAGCGTTACAATACTGCAGAACACTGAGAATTACAGACATAAAGTACAGAAGAAGAACCTGCTGTGTGGCTAAGTGTTAAGGAAGTACAGTATTCTTTGTCTTTGTATAACTCCCCCTGTTGGTTTGTCTCTTTATTTATAATGAAAGGACAAATACTGTAACTGTTGAAGTTGAGCTAAACACAATTACTTCTGTTTTTTTTTTATTCATTTCCAGAGAGTTTTTGACTCCACATCACCACATTATTTCAGCAAATAAAACTTAAAAACAACATTTCCATTTATTCATTAGCTGACGCTTTTATCCAAAGTGACTTACACTAGGCCTGTAATTACCAGTGTTATAGAACACCACTGGAGGCAAGGTGGGTTAAGTGTTTTGCCCAAGGACACAATGACAGTATGAACTGTGGGGAGAGCGGGAATCAAACCGCCAACCTTCCGGTTGAGGGACAACCACTCTACCAGTGAGCCACTGCGCCCCATAACTGCACTATAGCATTGTTTATTGCCAATAGGATTTCCCAAATTATCTGTATCTTCTACTGATGTTGCAAATATAAATAAGTAATTAATTATTAAATATAATGCAGTGTGACTGGTCTATTTCGGGACTCTCAGAAATTTTCAGAGAGTCCCGAAATAGACTAAGCAGCCAATTGACCAAGAGGCCCTGAGGACCGCCCCGATCAGGTCCTGTTGATGACACACATCACCCAGCAGGTCAGAGGTTTGCGTCCATCCTAGGAGGAGGTAGAAAAGAAAATTACTACTGTAATAGGCAGATGTAAAAATAATATGAGCGGTTGAGCCTGTACCTACAGCTACAACAGTGTAAACGTATACCTATGATCAATCCGTCTCCATACGTTTTGTGAAATAAGTATGTTTTGAGTTTGCTTTTGAAAACCTCAACAGAGTCAGCTCCATTAGTGGAGCCCATTCCATAAAAATGGGGCTCTATAAGTCTGCTTTGTAGCCAGCAGACTTCTTCTTTACTTGAGGAAGTTGAAGGAGGCCAGCGTCCTGAGAGCGAAGGGTACGAGCTGGAGTATACAGGGTGATGAGGTCAGATAGGTAAGAGGGCGCGTGCCAACAAAGGATTTTATATGTTAACAGGAGAACTTTGAAATCAGCTCTAACATGAATAGGAAGCCAGTGTAATGAAGCCAGGACCGGAAATGGTAAATGATGGTAAATGGCATGCATTTATATAGCGTTTTTTTTGCACCCATTTCGGGCACCCAAAGCGCTTTACATCGTGCTTCCACTCACCCCATTCACACACATTCACACCTGGGGCAGACAGAGAGGGGGGCTGCCATACAAACGGCGCTCAACCTTCTCCAACCACCACCAAACACACCTCTACAGTCACACACATTCATACACCAGTGCTACAGACACTGGAGGCAAGGTGGGTTAAGTGTCTTACCCAAGGACACAACGAAAGTATGAACAGGGCAGAGCGGGAATCGAACCACCAACCTTCCGGTTATAAGACGACTGCTCTACCACTGAGCCACTCCGTCCCTGTGATCAAACTTCCTGGTCTTTGTTAAAAGTCTGACGGCTGTATTTTGGACCATTTGTAGTCTGTGAGTACTTTTCCTCGGCAGTCCAGAGAATAACGCATTGCAATAGTCCAGCCTGGATGTGACAAATGCATGAATGAGAATTTCAGCATCAGCTAAAGAGAGGCAGGAGCGAATTTTTGAGATATTCCTCAAGTGAAAAAAGCCCAGTTTATTGACCTCACTAATGTGCTGCTGCAGAGATAGTGTGGGGTCAAAAATGACACCAAGGTTCAGTGTTGCCGTGCTCCAACACACAATTGTTGATCGAGACAGTAAGATTGTTGAACTTGTGCCGATGACTGGCAGGACCAATTAACAAGAGCTCTGTTTTATCCGAGTTCAAATGGAGGCAGTTTTGAGACATCCATGTTTTAATTGAAACAAGGCAGGCCTCTAGACACGTGATGTCAGTAGTATTATTCGCTTTTATTGGTAGATACAGCTGTGTATCATCGGCATAACAATGGAAGTTTACTCCATAACTTCTGATGATTTGTCCCAATGGTGTAACATATAGTGAAAAAGTATGGGACTAAGCACAGACCCTTGTGCCACACGGAATTTCACTGGTGCCGTGGAGGAGAAGGATTTATTACAAGAGACAAAATGAGACCTATCACACAGATTGGATTCTAGCCAAGCAAGAGCAGAGCCAGAGATGCCAAAAACATATTTTAGTCTGTTGATTAGCACTGCATGATCAATTATATCAAATGCAGAGCTGAGATCTAGCAATAACAGTAGAGCCGATGAGTCCTCGTCAATCTGAAGGAGGAGATCGTTAGTCACTTTAACTAAAGCTGTTTCAGTGGAATAAGTGGCCCTAAATGCAGACTGAAACGGCTCGAGGAGGTCATTTTCTGATAGATATAGAGTAAGTTGTTTTAACACAACACAACAAGGACTTTAAAAAGAAAAGGTAAATTGGAGACAGGACGGAAATTATTTAGGCATCCAGGATCCAGAGTAGGTTCCTTGAGCAGGGGTTTAACCACAGCCTGTTTGAAGAGGGAAGAAACGGCGCCAGTAGACAGGGACAAATTTATAATGTTTAACATAATTTGCCCTACATAGGGCCACAGTTCTTCAAGCTGTTTTGCTGGCAGGATATCCAGAAGGTGGTTTCTTCATGCTTTACATGAAGAAACCACCTTTGTCAGCTCATCGAGAGGTACAGGATCTAAGACTGAGAGACGAGAGGTCAGTGGATCCAAGTGAATGGGACCCAAAGCTGAGGAAGACAAAAACAAAATATTATCCCTGATATCTTCAATTTTATGATTAAAGAAATCTAAAAAGTCTTGTGCACTAAAGGGAGAGGAGTCTTCAGTTGTTTTTGGATGATTTTGTTTAGCAACTGTCCCAAAGAGAAACCTGAGGTTATGCAGGTTTTTCTCTGATTAGAGAATAATAAAATAAATGAATAAACTGGTTGAAAGACAGGGTTGTAAACAGTGATTGAAATGCTCTGGCCAGAAGATCACACTCCTTATTTAGATGAATATTAAAGTCACCAACTAGAAGGATGTTATCAACGTGGGTTATTAAGTCAGAGGAAAACTCCAAACTCATCCAAGAAACTCATAATAACTTACTTAATAACTTTTGTTGGCCCATGTATCACAGATTGTCCAGCACGTGTCATTCTGCTGCGGTCAAGCACAGCACAAATAAGTATGTTAAGAGAAATAGATAATTTTCCCATTACAACCCCCTTCTTTTGATGAAACACAATTGATCAATCAAAAATCAAAACTCAATTAGGTTACAAAAAATAAACCAAACCAATTTTAGCTTTGTGAGTTATACTACAGTTGTGGTACCGAAAAACCCAGCTGAGGGCTAAATAACTCAAGCAAAAACATTTCATACTATCAGTAGCTGACCTTACGCTGTGAAAAGAACAGCACAGCCCCTCATTCACAGGTGGCGCAACTCACTAAGGCTAAACATAAGCATCAGTGATTACAATATCCTTAAAACAAATCACTTTGTAAAACTGAAAAACCTTCAAGTCCATTAAAACTTGACTTCAAAGGAAGCATTAGTGAAAATATTTAAATTATAGTTCCATCCATCCATGCATTAATGCATCCATCCATCCATTAATCTTCTACCGCTTATCCGGGGCTGGGTCGCGGGGGCAGCAGTTTAAGCAGAGACACCCAGACTTACCGTTTCCCAGACACTTCCTCCAGCTCTTCCGGGGGGATACTGAGGCGTTCCCAGGCCAGCCGAGAGACATAGTCTGCCTCCAGCGTGTCCTAGGTCTTTCCCGAGGTCTCCTCTCGGAGGGACATGCTCGGAACACTTCCCTAGGGAAGTGTTCCGAGTTCCCTCCTTCCCTCACTCGTGAACATACCCCCAGATACTTTAACTCCTCCACTTGAAGCAAGAGCTCTCCACCAACCTGAAGTGGACAAGCCACCCTTTTCCGACTGAGAACCATGGCCTTAGACTTGGAGGTGCTGATCCTCATTCCAGCCACTTCACACTCAGCTGAAAACTGTCCCACTGAACTGCCCTTAGCAAAGGGCCCCAGACCCCATTTCCGAGATCACCCCACACAGGGCGCCCCAAAGGACACAGTCGAATGCCTTCTCCAGATCCACAAAGCACATGTTGGGCAAACTCCCATAACCGGGACGACCGGGATGAAAACCTCCTGAATCCGAGGTTCGACTATCGGCCACATTCTCCTCTCCAGTACTCTGGCATAGACTTTCCCGGGAGGCTGAGGAGTGTGATCCCTCTGTAGTTGGAACACACCCTCCGGTCCCCCTTCTTAAAAAGAGGGACCACCACCCCAGTCTGCCAAACGCCCCTCGATGTTGCAGAGGCATGCCAAGTGTCAGCCAAGACAGCCCCACAACTGCTCCGAGTGGCTGGATCGACAATGGAGATGGAGAACATGGTCCACTCAGACTCAATGTCTCCAGCCTCCCTCGGAATCTGGTCAAAGCTCTGCCAGAGGTGGGAGTCTCTGACAGGGGACTCGGCCAAACGTTTCCAACAGAACCTCACAGTACGTTTGGGTTTGCCAAGTCTGTCCAGCTTTCTCCTCCGCTCCAAGTCACCACCAGGTGGTAATCAGTTGACAGCTCCGCACCTCTCTACACCCGAGTGTCCAAGACATACAGCCGGAGGTCAGATGAAACAACTACTAAGTCGATCATCGACCTCCTGCCTAGGGTGTCCTGGTCCTGCCACGTGCACTGGTGGACACCCTTATGCTTGAACATTTTGTTTGTTATGGACAAACTGTGACTAGCAGAGAAGTCCAATAACGGAACACCACTTGGGTTCAGATCCGGGGGGCCGTTCCTCCCAATCATGCTCCTCCAGGTGTCACTGTCCATGCCTACGTGAGCGTTGAAATCCCGCAGTAAAATGTTGTCCCGAGTCGGAGCCCTTTCCAGCACCCCTCGCAGAGACTCCAAGAAGGCCGTATTCTGCTCTGCAATTTTGGCTCGTAAGCACAAACAACAGTGAGAGACCTATCCCCAACCCAATTTCACAGAGAAGCCACCCTCTCACATGGCGGCTGAGCCGGGGGGCAATGAGCAAGCGCACACCAGCCTGCTGCCTCTTACTGCAGGCAACTCCAGAGTAGTGGAGAGTCCAGCCTCTCTCGAGGAGTTGGGTTCCAGAGCCCAAGCTGTGCGTGGAGGTGAGCCCGACTATCTCTATTCGGTATCTCTCAACCTCCCGCACAAGCTCAGGCTCCTTCCCCACCAGCGAGGTGACATTCCATGTTTTAGGGACCTGTTTGCCACTCAAACCCCTCCACCACGATAAGGTCACCAGTCTATATTATAGTGGTGTTGAATTTGCTGATAACAATTAACTCATTATAATTATTTATTTAGGTGGTACAGAGTCTGTCATAAACTTGAATATATAAAACATATGTCATAAACATTAAAACCAGCTCTCTGCACTGGTTTTAACGTTGAACTGCGCCAGGGCGTAGAGGTAGGTAGAGCTAAGGTCTTATTTCGGACTTCCCACATAGGAGCTTGCACTTTTGTTATTGTTCACTGTGTCCCCCCTTTGACAGTGGGGGTGCAGTTGGCGAGTGTAGTGTAGAACTATGTTCATAAACATATCAGATTAATTTTAATATTTTTAATAATTAACTTTGATATTAATATTAATTTATTTGAATAAATTTCTGATTAGAAAGGGGCACCACTCTGGTTTTGGACAGGTCCAAAGAAACTGTTAGGTTTAATCTAGTCTCAATAATCTGAAAGGAAGAGAATTCTTCTGGTTTTCGAACATTTCTTAATATAAACAGAGAAACATTAATGTCTTAAACAGGGCTGGACTGGGACAAAAAAAAGGCCCTGGCATTTTTACTCAGACCGGCCCACCACAATCGGTGAGACACAACCAACTAGTACACCATCCTTGCGGTCCCTGTAGATATGCATATCTACTGTTCCATTCCAAAAAACCCTACAAAGCTGAGAACTAAGTGCCATGGACCAGTGGACCAGTGTACTCACTCTCCCTTGACAGACTCCCTGGTGATCAAAGGTTCCTCCCTGTCTCTCTCCTCCACTGCTAACTCAACCTGGCTTGACTATACATAAGGACAGAGAGAGAGAGGATTACAATTATTTGGAAGAGTTATTAAAAGTACACTTAGTAAGGATCCATTTTGGTTATATAGTCCTGTATTCTTGAAGAGCAGGATTTCTAGATGGACAAAGTGATCCATGTTATAAAAGCTAGTTAACATTAGAATAGTCAGCCAAAGTTGCAATTGAATAAGTTAACTCTGCTAACCTATCTTATGCTGTGTTATTTGACTTTAGCTGACTGAGTGGCTAGTGCAGTGGGTGACAATCTGACAGACTATATAATGGCAACAACGATTAAGATGTCTTATTATAATATTCATTAATTTAGGTAAATCATCATCTTCTTCGTGGCCCAACCAGGCCCACACACACACACACACACACACACACACACTTTCCTCCTGCACCCGCCCTGATTAACACTCCCTCCCTGTTAATCATGTAGCTAACATGCTTACCGTTTCAATTACACTCTCCTGCTCACTCTGTCCCTCCTTGACTTTACTATCAGACACCTGCTCCTCTGCCTGGGTCCCGCCGGCGCTGCCATGGCTAGTCACCTCTCCTCCATGATTCTGCAAAATGTCGTCAGGTACTGTAGGCTTGGATACTGAAGCTACAGCACTAAACATGTCTGTTATTTTTGAACATGTTGAGGCATCAACCTCGAGCATTTTTATTTTTTTGGCCCGCACCCCCCTTGCACTTTTGTTTCTCCATCCTAAATCCACAGATTTCTGGCTCTGAGCCACTGACTGCATCTGACACAAGAAACTGAGAAGAAGGGGTGGAGTCTGTTAAGAGATGATTGGGCCAGCCCAGTGTCAGTATGAAAAATGAACCAATGGGCCGCTGTCCCTGCTTTATGGGCCGGTCATTGGCCAATTAAAAAAAAAAAAAAAAAATCATATTATATGGACCGGCCCACAAGTGCGTCGGCCCACCGGGCATTTGTCCGGTATGCCAGATTACCAGTCCAGCCCTGGTCTTAAATGGGATTTTATTAAAAATGACACAAATGAATAATGGTGAATAAAATGATGGGAACATGGAAAGGATTGACACAACAAGGGATAAACACAGGGATAAACATTTGCTTTCAGAGGGTATCGTGAAACCAGGAATGTTTAGACATGTTAATCTAGATTATGGAAACTAGAAACTTAACAAAAGGGACTTTTAACGGGGGTTAAAGAAGATGGCGGCTTCGGGGCTAGAGTTAGGACAGAGGGCATTTAACGACACCAAGGCTGTTGTGTAATGTGCGGAACTTAGTCGGTAGTCAGCGGGTACTGGCCCGGTTCGGTCGCTATCAGCGGTTCGAGACGAGCATTCTGAATGTTCTCATTCATCATTCATTCATTCATTCGTCGCTTACTGATGAAGCGCTCCACAACCCAGGGTTGCCGTCACGTGCACGTCTCCTCCAGAGGGGTTGTAAACTAAGTTTTACAAACATTCCTTGCTTCACGATTTATTTGTTGGGTTTTTATAAAACACACAAAACATTCACACTTGTAGGATTATACAGAGAAAATGCAGAGTATTACAGTCCCAACCTGCAAAAAGTCATTTCAGGGAGGTATTCCGAAGCAACCCCCTCCCCAAAAAAAAAAAATGAAGGAGACAAGGTTATGATATTTCACCACAGCTGAATATAACAGAACAGTTATTTCCTAAATAACTTTCCTGTGTGCCTACACACATGGAATGGCAGGTTATGTTCCACAATAAAAGATGTGAAATACATCTCAGCTCTGAATGGAAGAACTGAGATATATTGGAGCAGCCTTCTCTGCGCTTAGCCTCCCTAACATGTTGTGGTCCCTAAAAGATATAAAAGCATAAAATATTATTTCTATAAGCTATAGGCCTGTGCAATTATTCGTTAATTATGTTTAAATATGTAGATTACTTTTACTATTTATATAAGCTGCTTATACTATTTATGTAAACTGCTTTTATTTATTTTCTATTGCAACTTTAAACAGGTCTAAACAGTTTGGTGTTTTCATGTAGCCTTGGCAACTAGCCTGAATAATATGCACATGAATAATAGCTCTTCCTGCAACCTTCTCAGCCATGGGTGTGAGCAGGAACTGATAGGGGCCACACCAGAGTATATATCTGCGCTTCCTTAGTTTCTCACCAGGATGTAGTCGCCAGGCTTGAGTTTGTGGAACTGGTGGGTGGCTGGTTTAGGCAGGGAATCAAGCACTTGAAATCTAATATCAGAAAGAACATTAGAGAGTGAAATACAGTAAGACATAATTGGGTCTGGCAGAGTACTATCTGCCTGTGCTGCAGGTTTGGATAGGGGTTCAAACCCAATTCCAGGATGTAGTCAAAACACTATTTCAAAGGAAGAAATGTTATTTTGCGCGCACTATCATCCGCAGGTACATCATAGCAATAGGAAGACATTTTACCCATGTTTTACCTGTTGATTCCAATATTTTTGCCAATTTGCTTTTCATGGTGTCATTTTCGCTCTCTGTAGCTCTTTCAGAAGCTGGATGGTAGGAGCAATGAGTTTTTAGGTCAAATTTTAGGTGTTCACTCAGTGTTTTCAGGGTGTCATTTACTAAGTGAGTACCGTTGTCACTCGTAATTAGGCTTGGAATTACTCAGCGGGGAATTTCTCCTAAGAGGATTTTTGCTACTGTGTCAGCAGTTTAGTGTTTTCTTGGGAAAGCTTCTACCCACTTTACAGGGTGTTAACTCAATGAAGTCCATTTGAATGTAGCCAAAAGGCCTGGAGGTGGGTTTGTGACCTCCAACGTCTGTTTTGTTGTAAGGGTTACTTTTAGAATTGTTGGTTAAGCAGATGAAGCATGTTGAGCAAAAGTCTTCAGAAAATTTGTTAAACCCCAAGGTAAACTAATGTCTTTTCTCATGTCCTCCTTTGATACATGGCGTTGACCATGTATCAATTTTAGCAAAAGGCAGGAAGAGGGCTTGAGGGAGACATGGATTGCCTTCAGGACCCATCCAAACATCATTTGTACAATTTTTCTTTTTCCAAGCAGCTTTGTCTGCTGGAGTGGAGATGCGAGCCAAATCAGAGATTAAAACAATGTCAGAGTGGTCGCACGTTTTATCTGTTGTCTGTGAGAGTAATGTAACAACGTGGGGTGTGAGTGACGCTGCTTTTGCAGCTGCGTCTGCTTGTACATTACCTAAGGAGACTGTGTCTCATATGTCCATGTGAGTTTGGAGTGACGTGTCTTTTTTCAGAGTGAGATCATGTAGTGGGCGTTCTACGGTAGAGTAACTTGGAATAAAAGTTCTGCAGTAGGAGCCCATGCCAAGGGAAGAAAACATTTGTTTCTTAGTCAATGGTTTTGGAAAGTTGGCAATGACTGTCACCCTGTCTGTAGTAATGCTTTTTCCTGAGTGAGTGATGACATGACCGAGAAACTGAACTTTCTGTTTTACAAACTGAATTTTAGGAAGCGAAACCTTGTCGCCTTGCTCATTTTGGTGACAAGGAGTATTGTTGCAAAAATTGAAAAATGCTAGAAAAGTGGGCAGAGCCCAGCAGAGACAGAGGGGACAAATCGAGGGCGGTGCTCAGCGGGGGCGTGAACCTGAGACCCGCGGTGACGGATTGATTGACAGCAGCTGTCAGACTCGCCAAGATGGAGACTTGAAGGACGCCGGTAACTTTGCTACAGAGCGGACCTTTTAAGTGGAGGACATTTCTGTGCATACAGGGCCAGAGCCTTATCAATTTGTGCCGCTGGCTCAACCCACGGTCTCAACAACTCCCAAAGTTAAAGAGCAAAGTCTTGCAGCACAAGAGAGAATGGGGCCAGTGATAAAACGTTAGCATTGTCTAATTTAGGCTAATGCTAGGCAAATGCTAACAGTTTCAGAAATTGCAAACCTATGCATTTAGTTTGATTTTGGTATGATTTAGTGTTAATTACACACAAAACAGAGATTTCAAGTCTCCCTCTACAACTGTTAAAAAACTCTTGTCTTGCACTGGTCCTGGGAGAGAATGTGTTATAGAGAGATACTCAAGGTATAGCTATGAAATAAGACAAGTGTCAAGTCCAGTTAATTTAATAAGTAATATGCAAAAAAGACACAACTCCAACCAAATATAATATTTAAATCCCAACAAAGTAGTGATAAACATTGTTTCTCATGTTGTAGGTAATGCACAGGTGTGACAGGTTGGTGAGTTGGCTGCATAACATTCCATCCAGACTTTGAGGCAGTAGCACTAAACCCCTGTTACAGGCTCTAACACTTGTAATGTAGTGTTACACTTATCTTCATCTATTTGGTGAGACACATTTAAACAGGTTAGTTCCAGGAAGAAGAGAGCAATGTTTTTATAAATAAGTAAATTACATTTTTTACCGCCCACTTACACATACTGTACATGTGCACCAGCTCTTTCAGCGGTTATAGACACTTGTCTGCTGCAGTGTGGTCAGGTGGAGCTGGGGAGACCTGGGCCAGCAGGTACAGGTCATACCTATACCTATATATATATATATATATATATATATATATATATATATATATTGGTATATAAAAACACAAAAAACATGCATTATAAAATCAGCTATACAACTCAAAATGAACATGCATAAACATAAACATTTACAAAAGAATGTCTAAATGACACCCTTTTCTCAAACTGCCCTTACATAATTCTTATATTTCATACATATTTCATACATATTCTTATATTATACTTTAGAGATTGTTCTTACAGTAAGCATTTTATATTGATAAAATATTTTATATATATATACACACTTAATTTAAATAAAAAAATAAATGTCATAGTTAATTCTCATACATCATTTCAAGGCAGGTCCAAACTTTGTAAATCGTGCACAGTCAGGACAGAGGCTTTTTACTTTGTGTTTGAAAGTCACTGTCAGTTGCACTTATTGGAGCGAAGATGCAAGAGCCAGTGTTACACAGGCTGATCATAACTTCATGAGCTGTTCCAAAATTTTTAAGAATCTTGAGTGTATTCAACAGTGTATTACTGTTTACATTTGTCTAAATGTAGTCAGCAAAGTAAAGCTAAGTCTCAGAAACTATAGAGCTAATTGCAGTTTTCTTAGATTGAATCTAAGATGCACTGTAAAAAAAAAAAACGTAAAAAAACGGTCAAATGACTGGCAGCTACGGCTGCCAAACAAAAACCGTAAAATTAAAGTAAAATATCTTAAATCCAATAAAGTGCAAATACTTTAATTTTACGGTTTTTGTTTGGCAGCCGTAGCTGCCAGTCATTTGACCGTTTTTTTACGAGGTTTTTTTTTACAGTGTAAAACTGTTATTTTATGGATTTTTCCTAGATTGTAATGACTAAACACCTTCAATAAAAGTGATGCACTAATAGTTTTATGGGAAAACACTGTTATTTTACATGTATTTCCTAAATTATTACAGTCAAACACCTTCAATAAAGTGATGCGCTAATAGTTTTATGGGAAAACACTGTTATTTTACAGGTATTTCCTAAATTATTACAGTCAAACACCTTCAATATAGTGATGCACTAATAGTTTTATGGGAAAACACTGTTATTTTACAGGTATTTCCTAAATTATTACAGTCAAACACCTTCAATAAAGTGATGCTAATAGTTTTATGGGAAAACACTGTTATTTTACAGGTATTTCCTAAATTATTACAATCAAACACCTTCAATAAAGTGACAGCACTAAAGGTTCTAATGACAACACTGCTATTTAACAGACCTTGCTAAATTATAACGATCAAACACATTCAATAACTTGTCAAGACGTGCTCAAGGTTGTACATTAACAGTTTTATTTTTGGAAGACAAAATAAGTCTGTAAAAAAAACTGTATAAAACGGATTTAAATCATTTCCGTAAACATATAATCTAAATTAAATGGAATGATTCAGTTGATAAATTACAGTATATATCTTAAATTAAATACAACGTTTTAACTAGTAGTTATAGAACAGTTATCAAATTCTCAAACTTTAGGATTAAAGTGAAATTTTCTAAACATACTCTACACAAAACTGATACATACAAGATTTCACACCACTATTGATTCTAAACATTAAAGGGTTAGTTCACCCAAAAATGAAAATTATGTCATTAATGACTCACCCTCATGTCGCTCCAAGCCCGTAAGACCTCCGCTTCATCTTTGGAACACAGTTTAAGATATTTTAGATTTAGTCCGAGAGTTTTCTGTCCCTCCATTGAAAATGTATGTACGGTATACTGTCCATGTCCAGAAAGGTAATAAAGACATCATCAAAGTAGTCCATGTGACATCAGTGGGTTAGTTAGAATTTTTTGAAGCATCGAAAATAAAGTTTTGTCCAAAATAAACGTTATTCAGCATTGTATTCTCTTCCGGGTCTGTTGTCAATCCGCGTTCAAGACTCAGCAGCGTCACAGCAATCCTGCAAACGGCCAGTAATCAACTGGATCCTTGGTGCATCTGGGAGGAAAAAAAAAACACACTATGATTCTCTTAAAAAGGATGATTTAAATTATTTTTGTTTCCTTTAAACAAGCTTAATAAATTGTATTTAAATTGTCTGTTTGTCTTCTGTTTTGTCTGGTATCTAAAACTTGTGTCTGATGTGACAAAAAATGTGCATCACCAAAAGAAGGAACATGTAGATTCACAACAACAATGGATTATTTCTCTCAATTTTTCTCAATAAAGGATTGATGATGATTATGCGTTAAAAAAAAAGAAGGTCTAATCTCCTTGAGTGCAATTATTAAAGTACTGGAGATAGTTCACCCAAAAATGTATATTCTGTCATCATTTACTCACCATCATGTCTTTTCAAACCTGAAATTTCTATTTTGTCAAGCATTAAAAGTAGATATTTTTGAAGAATGTTGGCAATCAAAATGCATAAATGTTTGGAATAACATGAGGGTGAGTAAATTATTTGGGAGAATGTGCCAAACTCTTGGAGGGCCAGTGTAACCTTGCATCACATTGTAATAGTTAGACTTTGTTCCCTGTATTTATTAGCACAGTCTACAGCAGCGGAGGAGTGATATTAAGTTACCTAGGCAACCTACCGTCCCGACTGTAGTGCTATTCTGTTCTGTTTACTTTCCGGCGCAGTACTAACCGGAGCAAAGTATAATTCCGCCGCTGCTGAGAAACTAGTTGCAGTAAATGTAATGCAAACATTGAGATGCAAGTGTAGTTTGAGTTCTAACATTATTCTCTCAACAGACATTTACATCGGTAGTCTGGCGTTATAATCGATTTGCTTTTGGTGTACTGTGGAGTGGGTAAAACTGTTTTAATGGCAGGCTACAGGGATCTATTGACTCGCGCTAGCCTAGCACCGGCTAGGCTAGCGCGAGTCACACACATGCAACTATATGGGCCTATATCCCGCCATCAATAGTAGATTCAAAAACCTAGTTTGCAGATTCTTCTAGAGTCAAAGAGTAACGTTATGGTTCGAGTTCCTCTCTGTCTAAAAAGACAATATTCTCATTTCACTCATTGTAAAGCTCCTATGCTAATCTAAATAACTGTTAGCTGACAATATTTACACATGCAAACAACACATAATATTAGCATACCACATTGAAATATGTAATCGCGTTTAGATTATCAACTTAACACACTATATTTTGATGTAACGCTAGCAGATTTTTTTTATAAAATAAAAAGTTATTTAACGTTACCTTCCGCAGATTGCATTATGTCCTTTAGGCGTTGTTAAAAAAAAATTGTTTTCCATCTTCCGTGTTTGTTCTTCATTTACATCCTGCAACTCGCTCAAAATAAAAATGTAGCAGTCCGATGTAAACCAATCCATGTTTAAACAATATAAAAGCCACAGAACAGAAGTAAGTTAATACTGAATATCCCGAGCAGCAGCGCCCTCACTCACTCACAAACTCACTCCAACTGACTTATTCAAATTTGAACTGTAAAGGCGCGCATAGTTGTTATTGGCCAGATTCCTGGATCACACTCAGAATAACCAATCATTAAGCCTGTAGTCTCAGACTAAAATGCATGTTTGAGCTGTTTTACCTGAAAGCAACTTGCACTGACATGTCTTAAAATATGTCAGTGCCATTGTTTTGTCTCAAGATGCACACATAATGTATTTTTTTTTTATCTAAGGCACATTTTTAAAAGCTAATCGCATGCCCTAATTAAACTAAGGTCTAATCCTGTCTTAATCTAAACTGGATATAAACCTTTAATATAATGAGGTACACATTTTTATTCTAATTTTACACAACTTTGTATGTAATTTAAGAAAACAGAAAAATACTGTATAAATAATATGGTAATTGTACTGTATAAAAAAATATTTACTTTAAAATAACAAGGAAATATGTAAGATTATTAGTATGGATATATTATTGTAATTTTACACAACTTAATATGTAATTTAAGAAAACAGAAAAACACTGTATAAATAATACAGTAATTGTACTGTATAAAAAAAAAATATTTACTTTAAAATAACAAGGAAATATGTTAGATTATTAGTATGGATATAAACCTTTAATATAATGAGCTACACATTTAATTACACTTTATTATTGTAATTTTACACTACTTTATACGTAATTTAAGAAAACAGAAAAATACTGTATAAATAATACAGTAATTGCACTGTATAAAAAATAAACATTACTGTAATTTGACATTACTGATATAATCCTTAAATTAACAGACAATTCATTAATTTACAGATATTGTTTGTAATTTTACAGTGTTTTGAATGTAATTAAAAATAACAGAAAAATACTCTAAAAAATTTACAGTTATTTTCTGTAAAATTAGGATTTTTTTTTTACAGTGTGATAGACAGCAGCAAACTTGAAGGAAGAAGTATCTTCAACAGTGAAGTGATGCAGGAACAGTAACCAGGTCCTGAAAATAAAATAAACATATATACAGTGGGGATTGAAAGGTTGGGCACCCCAGGTAAAAAAAATTATTATTGTGCATAAAGACGCCAAGAAAAGATGGAAAAATCTCCAAAAGGCATCAAATGACAGATTAGACATCCTTATAATGAGTCAAAAAATTTAGATTTTATTTCCATCATTTACGCTTTCAAAATAACAGAAAACAAAAAAATGGTGTCTACAAAAGTTTGGGCACCCTGCAGAGTTAATACCTTACATTTACATTTACATTTACATTTACATTTATTCATTTAGCAGACGCTTTTATCCAAAGCGACTTACATTACATTACCAGTGTTACAGTCACTGGAGGCAACGTGGGTTAAGTGTCTTGCCCAAGGACACAACGACAGTATGAACTGTGGGGAGAGCGGGAATCGAACCGCCTACCTTCCGGTTGAAAGACGACTGCTCTACCCACTGAGCCACTGCCGCCAGTACCTTGTACTGCCCCCTTTGGCAAGCTAGGACCTGACAGTGTCATGGATTGTTCTCAGTCATCGCCTGGATAGACCAGGTGATGTCAATCTCAAAGTTCCTGAGTTCCCCCTCTGGTCCGATGGGGCTCCACCATTAACCTTTTTCACAAGCCCTAGTGATTGCCTGTGCCATTCTAAATATTAAGGAGCCTCGGGTTCCTGCCTTTTTGTCCGCTTCCTTCCTTCCTTGTGGGATACAAAAAAAAAATCCTAATATTCTTTTCCAGGGATCCGTTACTATCCCAAATTTCAATTCAGCCATCACAGTTCTGGTTAATTAATTATTACCGCTGATTCCGGCTGTGTTCCAGTTGTGACTCAATCATACAGGATTGGAAGAGTGGCTGGCTTTTTAAACTCTTCCACCTCTTGCGCTCCGGGAAGGAGCCCAGGTCGGCACTTTTCCACTAATATCTTTTCTAGTTTTCCTGTGATTATTTTTTTCTCTATCTTGTATTTCTGTCAGTATTTCCCATTGTTCTTCTATTAGATGCAACGCCTCATAGAGGGCATAGTACTGACCTATAAACTAAGGTCCTATGTGATACATGGTGGGCATCAGCCCAGAATTACATGCTCTCATACCATATATTCCTGCATTAAAGCAGTTATATGACATCTCTCCAATGTAGTCTATTCAACACACATTATACCAGGAAGACTCTTTCTCACAGCATTTTGAACATAGTTATTTTATATTGTCTAGCCAGCTCCATGTGTCCTAACGTCACAGGAACCTGTTTCTGATTCTGAGGCCTAATGCGCATCATTCTTTTCCATACTTTGTTGAAACACTGATGCCTACATAGGCGGCATCGTCCCAACAAATACCTTTTCCATCTTACATATTCATTCCAGGTCCAGGTTTTGACACTCCCACAAATATATTGCCCTCTCCCACGCCAGAGATTTTCACCTTGCCTCCAGTCACACACAAAGGGGTTTTATCCACTTCCCTGTTTTCCATGTCTCCCTGAGTTACTCTCCTTGCTGTGCCTATTTCAGCCCTTTGCAAGAACGTTTCCCCTTCCGGGAGCTCATGATCCTCAGGAATAGTTTTTGCTAAATCGGAGATTTTATTTTTAGGTCGTATCACCCAGCCCTATTTTCCAAATAGCATCACTTTTGTTTCTGTTATATTTAAAACTTAACTTTGTTTTGTTCAGATTTAATTTTAGTTACCATTAGTTGTACCTGTAACTGTAATTGGTATCATCCACAATTTGATAAATTTTAACTCAGTTGATGCAAACCTAAATAATTTATATAGATCAGAACTGGTTTCTCATGATCTATTGTCACAAACTTTTAAACATTCACATTCAATTCTCAATTTATTTCACATGTTCTTTTTAATTAGAATATTCTCAAAATATTGTTCAATTTACCTTAAATGACTTTCTTTTGAAAGAAAATACCTTTTTCTCTTACTTCAAACTAAATTTCTTAATCACCCTTGGGTCAGACCCCTCCCTCTGGGGTTAAACCAGTAACAGGCAGCATGTCTCAGCTGCTTGAACACATCACAAAGCCTCTGCTCACACTGCATTCCTACAAAACACCATCATCTTTGTGATTGTCGTTTAAAAGGAAAGACTAAACATAAAATCAACAAAGTTCTTTTCAAATTCTGCTTTATTTACTTTTAAATTCAATTTCTTCATGATTTTTTATTCAGTATAGATTTGTTCTATACTGTCTCTGTAAAACTCAGTTTTATCACCAGGTGCTCAATAAATACAATAAACCATTTTGTTTTTGTATTTTTCCCATATTAATTTAAACGTAACATAAAAACGTTTTATCAATTACTATTTTCATGTTTCAACTAATTTGGCATTCAGATGCCACATAAAGAATTCACCTCACTCATTGTTAAACAGAAACTTTAAACATCAAGTGTAAACTCAAAATAACGTGTCTCTCTTTATTTATTCAAATTCACCAAAATGCAATCAGTAATTATCATTACTGTTCATTTAATAAAATGTAACATCTCAACCTCTTTTTTTCTTTTTCTTTAGGTTACAAAGACCTAAAGTTTGGTCAAAACCAAAACAAAATTCAAATTCAATTCTGTTTAAAATGACCTTAGTCCCAGTACTCAAAAAAAAAATTCTTAAATCACTTCAAACAGTGATTAAAACCCAGTGAGCCATTGGCATATGATCTTAAACTTTAACAATTCACCTTGTTAGTTTAACAAATATATTTTTATTTACTTATTTCTCATTAACTCTCAATTTTTCAAATAAACCTATAATTATTTATTACTTAAACTTTAAGTTTTTCTTCTCAAAAACCATATTCAATCTCCTTCATTCAATCGTTTAGTTTACCAAATCATGTTTCATAGATTCAATAAAACTCAAATGTGGACTACATTTGTATCAACAGACCTGTCAGAAGGTCAAACAGTTTTCATAATTAAGTATCATAAACTTTATTTAACACATCAGTTCAGTGCAGACTGTCTCTGTCACTGACATTTCTAACTATTTTTCTCAACATTAAAAAGTTTGTTTAATGTAAAGGCTCCCACAATGTCTGTTGTGCTAAAAAAAACAAAAACCCAAACCAAAACATTTCTAGCTCCGAGGAGCAAGGGAGGGTGCTGTGAGTCCCCTGTTACCTTGACTTGCATAGAATGTTATCTTGTGTTTAAACATTCCTCGTGAACCAAAACAGTGGCTGTTTTGAATCCACTTTCTCCATTATTCATCAAAACCAAACCAGAAAAATACATAAATGTTTCTTTTCTTTACTTAGGTTTTGGTAACCTTGATTTCTTTTAAATGTGAGCTTATGGCCCAACTATAAAGTTATATTATATTTATAAACTTACTCGCGCAATTTAACTTTAAGACACATATTTAAATTCTTCCAATTACAAAGTAATCATTTTTATTCTTTTATTGGCGTTATACCGTGTGTTTGAACCACACTGATATTAAGGACCTCTATTAGTTCTCGTACTAGTAGGTACACAAAATTGTTTAGCAAAACATCAATCACTACTTTTATTTTGGATCCAAGTGTTGGATCTTTAACTTCTAAACCAAAAGCAAATCCTCATCTGTAGATGTGTGTCTCATGTGTCCGTGTTTGTGTCTGTGTCTTTATATGTGTGTATTTACATGTGTCTTTATGTGTGTGTATTTGCATGTGTCTTTATGTGTGTTTATGTACCTGACCTGTTAGTTGAAGCGGTCAGTTATGAGGTCATTCTCCTCGTCTCTCGTCTGGACCCAGTTTCGGCCTCCTCCTGCTCCTCTCCCTCTCCTCTCAGTGCCCTCTCGTCTGTCACGCCCACCTCCACCTCTCGTCTCCATGGCAATTGTGCATTTTTCCTCAGAGAAATACATTACATTCATATTAATTTCAAGTTTCATCCAATTTACAAACACACTTTACAAATACCTTTTTGGTCAATCTTAATAGATCAAAATTTAAAATAAATAAACGTTTGTCTGAATTCGTTTATCTTACTGCTTCCGTGTTGCTGCTGCTTGTCTGTCTGCAGCTTTTTTTTCAGCCGAAAAGGAGCAGGTGGGAGGTGGGGTGCAGAGGAAGTTTGGAGAGGGCACTGTTGTCCGAGCGGAGTGAGGCCGAGACCTAGATGCTCCCAGAAAACATGTATACAAAATACAAATGATTAGTGTTTTGAAGTACATGTGTGTACTTCTGTCAAAATCTCTTCTCTGCTTCTGTTTTCTCAAACTAGAAAAATAGCTTATGGAAGTTACCTTTCTCTCTCATGTTGTTCAAACTTTCTCTAAACAAAAACATTACTTTTGTTCTGATTTACATCATTAGACTCATTCTTCATCCAACAATGGCCCATTCATAAAACATTTATTCTCTCACACACACCTTTTATCTTTAACTCTTTAGGTCAACAATTCTCAGTATAAGCCCCGTCACTTCTTGTGGGCTTTTTTTCTCTCTCACCGCTTCACATGCAGTGAACATTTTTTCAGCAAAAGCCTCTCACTTCTAGTGGGCTTTAAAATCTTACCGCTTCACATGCAGTGAACACTCTACGTAGGCCTACCTCTTCCTATATGTCACGTCCAATCTCACCATTAACCATAGCCTTCGGCAGGGTCTCGATTAAAGAGTCAGCTCGAGCTACCTTGCGCATATCCCACACTTCCCGTGTGAATATCGCACCATAAACCGACATTCGTAGTTAGATCTGACAGTTTGAATGCGACGTATTAGGATTCGTGAATATTTATCTGAAGTAAATCATGAGTTTCCCAGACCAGCTCTTTAGACCCCATACCCCTTCTTGTAATCAGGTGCTCTATCTCGCATAGAGTTTCGCACTTGTCACGGCCAATGAACTAATCGCACGAGAAACACCATAAAGACTTTCAGAGCATAGGGTATCTATCAAACTTAATTCTAGCAAGACAACAATCTTTAACACAGATTAATCTCAGAAAATCCCGTTTACAATCTCACCATAAACCACACAGGCAGGGTCTCGATCGAAACACATACTTTTTCCGGCTTTCAATCTCACCATAAACCATATAGGCAGGGTCTCGACAAAGCGTTATCTCACCATTTAAGGAATCTCGATCTTTCAGCGTTTCAGAATCTCCTATGCTGGCCAAGTTCATTGAAACACATCAACTATGGTGATGTAAATACATGCAGTGCATGAAGCTTTGGTATTCACAATCACACACACACACACACACGCCCACACCAAAAAATTTAATTAAACAGCTGTTTACCTGAATTGTCAGTCCAATAGTCCAGTTGTTCCGCAGCCAGACTGTCTGTTCTGTCCTCTCGTCTCTCTGCTCTTCTCTTTTTTTCAGTCCGGATCTCGTCATCGCGCCTCACACACACAGAGTGGAGGTCTGGCCCGTACTGCTTTAACAGCGCAGCTTGGGACTTACAAGAAATGCTTTTTTGTGCATTTCTTCCGTGCACGTCAGCTCACCTCTTTGCATGAGAAACAACGAATATTGAGATACGGGTCACGGCACCAAATGTTATAAGAATTCTATATCCTTATATTATCAAGAGAGACACGGAGACAGATTATATTATAAAAAGCGAAAGGCCAGGTTTTATTCTTGCAAGAAGAAGCAAAGACACGTATATCAAAGGTACAGAGTGCGTTTTGCTTAAAGAAGTAAACAAAACATGAGATTTTATATCACTGCAGTGGGGGCTGTTAGTCGCATTTTGCGACCAAAATTTGAGAGTGTGCGACTGAATTTTAGATCCAGTCGCACATGTGCTACCAGTAAATTTGCCTCCCCCACCCTCCGTATTTTTTTTATACATTAAACGTGGAAGGGGCACGTCAATGATCAATGAAATGAGCAATGAAATAATCAATGAGACGCGAGCGCACACGCACGCAAACACACACACACACACACACTCGCACACATACTCATGAGACGCGAGCACACACTCGCGTTTCATTGAGTGATGCCTGTCTGTGAGGCGGCCAATGCGTGTGAGAAGAATAGGGAATGGCCACTGTAAGTGGCTAAAATGCGTGGAGGGGGAGGGACCTAGAGATAATCGAGCGTGCCTAAACATCTGTGGGAAGGAAACGGAGACAAATATCATCACAACCTGATATGTGCGTGCGTCTGAGCTATGAGCAAGCGAACTATTGATTCGTTCTTCCGACCTGCGGCTAGTGTACCAGTGCCAGAGTCTACAGTGTCACCATCGGATGATGATGCTGAGTCAGAGGTTGGTGTGGCGAAAAAAGCCCGCACTCACCATTTTCGAGAAGACTGGCTGAAAGAATTCAGCTGGCTGAGGTACTATAAGCAGTTGAACTATATGAACTGCGAATACTGCAGCAGCTACCCCAGAACTGCGGGGAACACAAAGTTTGCCGATAGTACAGGTACTTCGCAGTTTAAACACAATACACTGATTAAACACAATCTCAGCCTGAAACATCGAGTATGTCGTGACATGTTTATAAATCAGAAAGCAACGCCACTGCCGGTTGCTTTTAAAAGATAAATGACTGTAAATCAGATCGCAGATGAGGCAGAGGTGATGTTGAAATTTAACACGGCCTACTTCGTTGCTAAAGAGGAACTACCCTTCACCAAATACAAATTACAAGGGCTGGCCTTCTGAGCCTCCTAGTGGAACACAGGAGGATCTGCTCTAAGGGGGAGTGAATAAAGGCTCAAGTTGTTTAGGCCTACATGTTCTAGTGGAATGTTATTGGCCAGTGCCCCTAATGTTTACATACATTTAAGTATTGTTTGTAACTGTGAAATAACCGAAAGGTTACTAAGCACTTTGTTAGTAAGCACTTTTTTTTATTCTGAATGTATGGTATTTTGTTTACTATTTGTACTGTCATGACAGCGATGGTGCTGTCAGTTTACCTTGTTGTTGCATCTTCAAAAGTGCAGAATAAAATGTGACACTGAATTTGAAACAGCACATTGTAATTTCTGCATCTATTATTAAAGTATTTATTAGTAATACAGTGGAAATTAGTAGATTTGGTTAGCATGTTAATTTACGGTATGCGCCCCTAAATTTTCAGTTGGGGGCCACTGTGCTCCTAGTGAAAAAAGTTAGTCTGGAGCCCTGGCACTTAATCCAAATCTCCATTCTCCAATCCATTACATCCATCCGTCCGGAAACAGAAAGGAGTAATTCATCTCCCGAGTCGTTTGTTCGTTCGTTCACCAAGTCCCAGCCCCATAGAGAAAGAGTATGCAGTTACCGGAAACAGAAAGGAATCGTTCATCTCCCGAGTCTCTGAGTCGTTCATTCAAGTCCCAGTAGGCCTAATGCAGAAACAGAAGGATTCGTTCATTTCATGAGTCAGTCTTCGGGTCTGAGTCTCGTTCTTTTGTCACGCATTAGATACAGAAATAAGTTAATACATACATATATTTCACATAACTGTATAAACAAACGCAATTCTTTTTTTTTTTTTTTTTTTACTTTTACAGTTATGTGATGCGTTTCTGGCCTCAAATTGTATTAGTACAATAAACAACAAATAAATTTATATTTTTCTTATCCTGGGAAATCACTGATAAAGCAAAGATTAAGACTTTACAGTGGATTTTAATCTTAGGTAATAATTTTATAGTTTATAATAGTTTAAATAATAATAAAAAAAAACAAAGTGGCACTAACATTTAACACTAAAAATAGACTGACAGAAACAAATGGAACTTTTTAAATTTTCAGATAATGTTTATTGCAGATATATTTTGATAACTTTATAATAATTCCTAAACATAATAAAATACAATCAATAATATGAGTGTAATGATGTTTCGAGAGACTGAAGCGGTCACGTGACAAAAGAACGAAACTCAGACCCAAAGACTGACTCATGAAATAAACGAGTCCTTCTGTTTCTGCATTCAGCCTACGGGGACTTGAATGAACGACTCGGGAGATGAACGAGTCCTTTCTGTTTCCGGTAACTGCATACTCTTTCTTTATGGGGCTGGGACTTGGTGAACGAATGAACAAATGACTCGGGAGATGAATGACTCCTTTCTGTTTCCTGTATGAGATGTGGCGGAATGCGCATGCGCGGGTCTACACAAAAATTAACGACTCGCTCTCTGAGATGACTAGTTGTTCCCGAGTCATATTAAAGACTCGTTCAAAAAGAACGAATCGTTCATGAACGACTCATCACTAGATCACACCCTTGTCCTTCAGCCGAGTCCAGCTGTTTCAATCCCACTCCTGACACCAAGAATTGTCGTTGAAAAAATTGTATTATTGTGGAATAAGGTTTGAGTAAAAACAACAGATGTCTTTTATCTAAGTAAAAAGTACAAAAGAGTTCAGGGTCATCTTTTGTACAAAAGGAGGAGTGAACATACAAGTCTGTGTGTACAGAGGCAAGGCAAGGCAATTTTATTTATATAGCACAATTCATACACTGGGTAACTCAAAGTGCTTTACAAGAGTAAAAGACAATTTACAAGATTTAGATTAAGAAACATAAGAAAAATTAAAACCATTTTAAAAAGAAGAGTGCAGATAAAAAAAACACTTTAGGTTGTAGGTTTTTGCTGCATGAAACTTAAACGCTGCTACACCTTGTTTAGTTCTAACTCTGGGCACGAGCAGAAGGCCTGTCCCAGATGTTCTCAGCATAGATTGTATAAATATGGATGATATCCGCCCATTGGTCCCCTATTCACCAATATTGTCATTACGAATGGGCAATAAAATGGCCGTTACATCCGGGCTTTTTCCATAGTAAAACAATAGTTTTTATATAGCATAAACAAACATATTAATCAAAATTCCCCAGAGTTGTCATGTAGTAAAAACTTAGCTCTAGAGACCGGAGCCATCTTTTGTACCAGGCTGTAAACATGAGTTTTACTCTTGTAAAGTTGCCATTGGGTTTCTCCTTATATTTCCGCTTTTGGAGCCTGCCCTCTGGTGGACGGAGGTATATTGCTGTATTTCGCTGTAAAATCACCGTATGGCGGCGCCCTTACACGAGGACCATTTTAGAGGTTCCATGGGAGAGGCTTGGTTCTCAGAGTCCGACGAGGTTCATAAGCAACTAGCATGTCAGAGATATATTCTGGTGCTAAACCATTTAGAGACTTGTAAACCAGCAGTGCTGTTTTAAAGTCTATTCTCTGAGCAACAGGAAGCCAGTGCAGAGATTTTAAAACTGGCGTGATGTGGTTGTACTTCATAGTTTTGGTGAGAACCTGAGCAGCCGCGTTCTGAATAAGCTGCAGCTGTCTTAACCCTCGTTTTGAGAGACCAGTGAGCAGGCCGTTACAGTAATCTAACCTGCTGGAGATAAAAGCATGGATAAGTTTCTCTAAGTCTGGTTGAGACATCATCCCTTTGACTCTGGAAATGTTTTTAAGGTGATAAAATGCAGATGATGTAATTGACTTAATGTGACTGTGGAAATTCAAGTCTGAGTCCATGATGACCCCTAGATTTCTAACCTGATTTTGAGATTTTAGAGAAAGAGACTCGAGGTGACTGATGACACTTTCTCTTTGTTTCTGTTCCCAAAGATGATTAGTTCAGTCTTGTTTCTGTTCAGTTGGAGAAAATTATTTTGCATCCACACATCAATCTGTTCGATGCAGTGACAGTGAATGGATTGGTTCATTTTCACCTGCTGTGAGTGAAATGTAAATCTGAGTGTCATCTGCATAATTATGGTATGATACGTCACAGCTGCGTATTAACTGGCCTAAAGGAAGCATGTAGAGATTGAATAATAGAGGTCCCAAGATAGACCCCTGTGGAACCTCACATGTCAGGGCCATTTGGTCTGATACACAGTTACCAACCGAAACAAAGTACTTCCTATCTTCAGGATAGGACTGAAACCATTTAAGGGCAGTTCCAGTACAACTTATACAACTTTTTTGATGACTTTCCCTAAAAATGGCAGGTTTGATATGGGCCGATAGTAACTTTGGCAGCAATTTTTAAGGCCCTTGGAAATGTTCCAGACTGTAATGAATTATTGACTATATCAGTGAGTTGTGGACAAACTGCTTAGTACTGATTTTAGAAATCTAGTGGGTAAAACAGAGTTACATGAACAATCCCAATGATATGAAGACAGGCTTAGAATTTATACTGAAATCCCAGCAGATAACTAAAGAAAAAACACTGGTTCACAGAGAGTGAGCCGTCTAACATGAGTCAGCCTTTTACTGGTGTTCCCAGAAAATAGAGTTGTATGTGACAATTGTGGCAGTTTGAGAACAGTACTCACAGATTGTCCTGCACGTGTCATTCTGCTGCGGTCAAGGACAGCACAAATAAGTATGTTCAGAGAAATAGATAATTTTCCCATTACAGGTTTCAAGGCAAAATCTCTCAATTTACAAGGGCTCCATACTATAGGCATAAAAAGAGAATTGTGTGTGTGTGTGGTGGGGGGTTATAAACTACTTGATTGTTTCTGTTTGAAAGCCTTCAGTCTGTGATGTTGGGGCCACTTACAATGTCCAGCTAACATTATTTAAAATGCCCCAGAATACAGGTTTAGGTGGGGTACACCCTGGACAGTGGTCAGTTAGTCGCAGGGCTAACATTTAGAGACAGACATTCAACCATTCACTCTCACATTCATTCACTAGATTCACTAGACACTTTAGATTTGCCAATTAACCTATACATGCATGTGTTTGGATGATGGAAGGAAGCTGGAGTACCTAGAGAGAACCCACGGTAACACACCAACAATAAGATCGCTTTGTCATTTTATACCTCAATAAAAACTGCAGCCACTTTGAACAGTGAGGTCAAACAAGTCAAGCAACTTCACTAATACTTTGCTTTGTTTCTCAGGTAGACTGCAGTGATAGAGGCTTGTCTCATTTGTATTTTTCTTTTTATGTGTTTGTAGCAAATTATTAGTTTGACGTAGCTATTGTAAAAAAAAAAAAAAAAAAAAACTAAACACATTTACCTGTGTTCTTTCTTTAGAGGCTTCAACATGAAAGTCCCCATCAAGGCTTCAGTAGCTGCCAGTGTCACAGTCCTGACAAAAACAGGTAAATGAGTCTGGGGTCATCTCTTTGTAGCTCTCACTATGTTTTTCCTGGGAATTTGTTAAGTATTTATCACAGCTTTGAGCAAAAGAAAACTAAGGGTGTGTATCCACTTGCAACTTCTCTGTCCATGTTTTAATTTTTTTCTGTGCTGAATATACACTGAATATACACTTTCTTGTTAGTGACAAAACCCTTGATAAAAATAAAGTCTTGATGTGTAAAGTTTTTTTTTTTTTTTCACAGAATATTCCTGTTACAGTTAAACAGTTTTTTTTTTTCACAACCATAAAAATTTGCATTGTTGAAGAGGAGTTGTGTTTAATTTTTTAATTAAAATTAGTTTAGTAATGCAGAGTTGATCTAAATTACCCCCAGTTTGATTAAACAATTAAATAATTATTCTATGTTTTCAAGCTTTTGTAGCGTTATACTATATATATATATATATATATATATATATATATATATATAATAGGGTGATATTAGGTATATTAATTTATGTAAATTAATATTTTGTTTTTCACATTATTGACTCGTTGAGGGCACCACCCAGAGTTAAAGTTCTGGGAAACTGTTATATTTAATAAGTCTCAATTATCTGAAGTAATAGAATTCTCTGTTTTTGAATATGTCTTATATAAACAGGAAAACACCAAATCAAAATCTTTAACGTTTTATGGGGTTTTATTAAAGATTACACAAAATTAAAAATAAATTATCATGATGAGGAAAGGACACAAAGGGAAAGATTATTGACGGATAGTGATTAACACAGAACAATAACATTTACTGATTAGAACTTTGTGGAGAAAAAGGATGTTTTGACTAAATAAACTCGTCTAGTGAGCTTAATTAAAGGACTATTGAAGGGGCGGAAAGGATATAGGTGAATAGTGGATATAATCGAGGATCTGAATTGGCCTTACTAAAGACAATGTACAGGGGTTTATAACGCCAAACATCAGTGTCACGTGCTAAACTCACTCTAGTCGTTCGGAGAACTCAGCGGTCCGGCAAAGAGGTCCAAAGGGATGCTTCAGAACTTTTGACGCGGCTGCTCCAGCTGGTTGTTGCCAAGCGACGAGATGGCGGCACGGGTACGCTGATCCCAAAGGGGCCGTGCAGCTCTGTAGTAGGGTAGAGAAGGCGTTCTGTTACTGTCTTTGAGTGTAAGGCAGGCCTCTACCCAGTGGTTGAGGTAAGAGTCTTTTAATACAAAAATCTATCACTGAAAGATGTCTCGGAAGCTGTTTTCTCTGGCTTAAACTGCTTTGCGAGATTTGGTTCAGTCCAAGATCTTCTAAGCAGGCTTCAAGTCTTAGTACCCAAAACTACAAAAATGTCTTCCTCCTTACGGAATTTGCGTAGTCTGGGATGGCTGAGCAAAATAAGCGTAGGCTTTTAAAAGAGAAAAATCACGTTTTTGGCATAGAGTATATGCCACGTGGCTAGAAAAATTGAAAGCAATGCTAGTTTACAAAAGAAGCTAGGACGAGGTATATTGTCTTGCAGGAAAAAGGTCCGAAGCGGACGAGAGATTTGCACGGAACAAAGAAGAGAAGAGGACGATTTCCGGACGCGGGGGCTGTTTTATTAACTTCGTTGGGGGGCGTATCCCCAAAGCGCTCTTTGTCTTAGAAAGGGGCTTGGTCTGGGGAAATGTGGTGAATGTAACTAATTTTGATTCCAATGTTCCTTTATCTTCCACAAAGTAACATTGAATTTTAGTTTTCCACAACTCAGAACCATACAAATACATTGGTACTGCAGATTTATACAGATAAAATGCATAGTTACGCATGCTGAAACATACATAACCCATTCAACGTTTTTATTAAACTGCGAGCTGTAAAATGAAAGAAAACCTTATAACCATTTTTTAATCTCGGTTAAGGGAGCCACAAACTGAAATGACATGAACACATTAACACAATGTCCTTTGTAAAACTTTCTTTTTTTCGTTAAGTAAACAAAATTCCTCGATGAGAGACTTAGCGTCGTTCGTCCATACCGTCACTAGATGGCAGTATGTTACCATCACAGAAGTCTCAGAGTCCTGTTAGATCACAAGCATTCCGGGATCAATTGAAGATGAAACCGTGAAAACCGTAATTCAAATGGTTACATCTGTCCTTAAGGGGAGCCAGAAAGTCTGGTTTTGTCGGAGATAACACCTTGATCTGCTTCGGAATGGAACAAAACAGAGTCGTTAATTAGGGTTACTCCTGGTGTCCTGTCCTTAAGAAAATAACTGGACATCTGTTACGAAGTAGTAGATATGTGTTACCCCGGTCTTCTTCAGTAAAAAAAACACTTTCTGAGAGTCTGTAGAAGGGTTTTAAAGCATAAATTGTCAGTCCGTGACATTCCGTGAGGGTCACACACTTGATGAGCTTCTTCCTGGTACGGGTTGCTACACTTTATATACAAAAAGACAAAAAAAAAAACACTGCTGCTGCTATTCTACTTGTTGCTCTTATGATAAAAACCTGTTTAGCTTCTTAAGTTAATTGTGTGAGAATGTGAGCTTTTACAAAGAGAGTATGTTGCTCCACAAACAAACAGGAGCTGCAATCGTCCAGTCAGACCTACAGTCTACTGTCTGTGAGCAGATCCCTTCTCGATCATATCCACCCTTTTCTCAGTGTACGTACGCAGTCCGGGCTGAGATGACACGAGCTCCTCGGACTGTGCAGCACTCTGTTGTAATCCCTTCAAATTGTCACTCACGTCACAGAAGCACTGTTTAATTTCAGCAGACAGCGGCTGGGTAGCTTTTAAGGCAGCTGTCTTACAAATTTTGCGATAGTTTAAGGCAGTCCCAAGACCAATAATCAAGAACCCCACTATCATCAATTCGAAAATGAATACGTCCTCAACTTCCTCCACGGACAGAACCTCTAAACACAAAACTTGCCAGTTCTTCCAGGCGTCCCGTGTGTAGCCCGCCGCTGAGGTCCCGCCAGGGCAAATGGGTTCTGCCGGTGCACCCTTCTTCTGTAAAAAAAATTGTGTCAATTGCGCTCAGAGACCAGTTAATTAGATCCATTTCCAGTTTTTTAGTAGTCCAGCAAGTTGTAAAGTCAAAAGAGAAAAGTTATGACGAGACAAAACAATACAAAAAAAAGCACACTAAGCGTCCTCCTTGTCCGAGAGCAGGAAGAATCTATGGTATATGTAGAATAAATTTGTTTTTAGTCAGCGTAAGACAATAATTTGAAATTACCGTATTTTTCGCACCATAAGACGCACTTTTTCTTCACCAAATAGTGGGAGGAAAAGTGCCTGCGTCTTATGGTCAGAATACCATATATTACGGTATTCGGACCATATCTTATTCCCTCACCCGCTGCTGCCGCTCTGCAACTCGACTCATGGTCCGAGTTGCAGAGCAGCAGCGGGTCCCCCGGGACCTTCCGTGTCCCTGGAAACTGCATCATCCCTCCCCCGGCCCGTGTCCAGGCTTCTCAGTAGTCCACTGAGATACTGGCAGAGTGGCAGCGGGCCCCCCCAATCCGTGTCGCCTTGCCTTACCGTAGTGGCAGAGCGGCAGCGAGTCCACCCTCACCTTCCTTACGGAAGCCGATGCTGCTGTACTGTGTCACCGCCGTATGCTATTGGAGGATAGCATGTAGTAGGCGGTGTTACAGTACACAGCAGTGCGCATGCCCTTCACTCCAGTCATATAATTCAAATATTATTCTGTTATACTTTATTAAATATTTTATTACACTATTTGGTTCAGAATATTTTTTTTCCTATTTTTCTCCTCTAAAAACCAGGTGCGTCTTATGGTGCGAAAAATACGGTAAATAGTTTCATATTAATGTTGTGACTGTGTGAGATTTATGTTAGAAGTCCCCTTTAAGGCTTGGCTTTATGGATAAAATGTATATATTCAATCTTTATTTCCTAGGACTGGATCTCTGTCTCACATAAGTTTGTTTACTTAAATAAGTAAAAAACTATCTATTCTGTTTTTAAAAAATCCTTGCTTTTCACTTGCTTAGGTCAGACTGAGACCGTGAGCCGCAGTGAGAGGTCTGGACCTTCTGGTTATTACTACCAGGGGCAGTGGAGACCACTAGGGGGCACCACAGTCCGTCAGTTCAACGACAACTCAGCTATTAGGCAGTGTCTGAAAGGCAAAGTGGTGCATCTGTACGGAGACTCCACCATCAGACAGTACTTTGAATACCTCACACAAGCTGCACCAGGTAAGACTACAGAGAGATCTCACATTTTATACTAATGTCATTAAAGTGTTATTGTCAATTTTGTTTCCATTATTATTGGATTTTATTAGATACTGTTTCCAGTTTTGGACGCACAATGTTTCTTTTGATGTTGAAGCTCAGCATCTTGTTAGCAGTGTTGGTCATCTTACTTCAAAAAAGTAATTAGTTACAGTTACAAATTACTTCTCAGAAAAGGTAATTGAGTTAGTAACTCAGTTACCACATTGTAAATGTAACTCAGTTACTCAGCAAAGTAACTGAAGTTATTTTTTATGTTCTATAAGGGTATTATGTTCTATAACAGCTTAAATATCAAAGATGTTTAAATTAACTGATTGAAGAATAAAAACACTATATATAGTATTTTAGAACATTTGGTATTTATTTGAGCTCAATAGATTGCAACCTGCCATATGATATACATAGAAATAAAAACATAAAAATAAATATGGAAAATAAAATTCAAGGGCAAAATTAAGTCACACAAATGTAAACTTGTGTAAAAAGAAACAAAGGAAGATCTGGCCATTAAGAAGTGCAAATCTCTGTACCTGTAAATTATTGCACAATAAACAGAACACAATCCAACTCTCTCTGTAGATTAACATGTTGTTCATTCTCAAAGAAAATGAATAATACATTAATTTATTCTGAAATGTTTTTACTGGCTCCATTAGCATTCATACAGAACACACAAGCTGCTCCTGTCTGCTCCTCCAAACTGGGAGTTTGTTGATTGTTAGTTACCTTAGATACGCCCCATTTTTAAAAACACTGAACTATCCATTTAAATCCTCACATTAATATTATGTGTGTAGTGGAGCTCAGTTTAATGGTTTTAGTAATACGTAAAACCTTTTTTTATATAGAGACTATACATTTAAAGCTGCCTTGTGTAACCTTTAGGCAGTAGATGGCGCAGATCCCTCTGTGCAACTGGACTGTCACTAGCCCAATATTTATTTACAAGACTCTCCATGTGACAAATTTGGAAGAAAGAACATGTCTTCTGAAACAGTAGGGTAACTTTAGTGTATTTTCCACAGATATGACTCTGATAGGGTCTACCCTATTTTTTTCATTATAATCTCAAATGAACAGCTAAAGCTCTAAAAGCTGTAGCACTCCTAGCCGCTATATGTAAAATATCACTTAACATATCACACATAACAAGATCATTACAGTAAGTTACAGATGAACACTTTTATGAACCAATGTGTTTATTGTTTACCTTTTGGATTTTAGTGGAATGTGGAAGTTGTGGAACTGCAGTTTGAATTTTTACCACCAGATGTCACCAAAGAATAACAAAGGGATGTTCCACTAATGATTTATGTGGCTATAGGAGGGTGGGAGGTCACAAAAAGTTGGAATACTGACTCACAAACCCCAGAAATTTCACCTGAAGATATGTAGAATGAATATGAATGTGTGAGAAAAGTGTTTCCTACCTGGAGAGGGTCGGTGGCGTAGCCAAGAGGGACGAACATGGAGAAGGGAGAAAGTTTGTGAATTCAAAGAGAGAGCATTACAAAGAGGGACACTTTTATAGTAGGACGGCTAGCACCACTGATGGGCAAGTTAGTTGGGTGAAGCCATTTATTGTCAAACAATTGTGTTTACTCTTTTTAAATCATAATAACAACAGAAAATGCCCTGATCAAAAGTTTACATGCCCCAGTTCTTAATACTCAGTTCAAACTGTCTCTGTCACTGACATTTCTAACTAAGCATTTTTCAACATTAAAAGGTTTGTTTAATTAAAGGCTCCCACAAAGACTATAGAGCTAAAACTACAGCTCTTGGAAAAAAAACAACAGAAAAACAAAATCAAAACATTTCCAGCTCCAGAAAGTGAGCAAAGAAAAAGAGGGTGATGTGAGTCCCCTGTAATCTTGTGTTACTTTGGGAACATTCTTCGTGAACCAAAACAGTGGTTGTGTTGAATCCACTGTCTCCAATTATTCATCAGAACCAAACCAAACCAGAAAAATATTTTCTTTCTTTTCCCAGGGTCTGGTAACATTTTTCCTTTATAAATGAGCTTATGGCTCAAATATCTATAAACTTGTATTATCTTTATAAACTTGCTCTGCGCAATTCAAATTTAAGACACTTATTTAAATTCTTCCCATTACAAAGTGATCATTTTCATTCTTTTATTGGCATTATACCATGTGTGTTTGGAACCACACTGATATTAAAGACCTCTATTAGTTCTCATACTAATAGATACATAAAATTGTTTCGCAAAATATCAATTACTACTTTTATTTCCAAAGTTTGGATCTTTAACTTCTTCAAATCTTTAATCTCCACTTTACCGTGTCATACAAAATGCAAATCAATATTTGTTCTTTAACAAACTACTCATTATTTTTGTTTGTGTCTGTGTCTTTATCTGTGTGTGTATTTACATGTGTGTTCATGGACTTGACCTGTTAGTCGAAGCGGTCAGTCATAAGGTCATCCTCCTCTCGTCTGGACCCAGTATCGGCCTCCTCCCTCTCCTGCTCTGTCCAGTGCCCTCTCGTCTGCCACACCCACTTCCACCTCGTTCCCGGTCTCCATGGCAATTGTGCATTTTTCCTCAGCGACATACATCACATTCATATTAATTTCAGGTTTCATCCAATTTCCAAATACAAGTTACAAATACAATTTACAAACACCTTTTTAGTCAATCACTCAATAGATAAAATTTAAATAAATGTTTGTCTGAATTCGTTTATCTTACCGCTTCCGTGTTGCTGCTGTTTGTCTGCAGCTTCT
The DNA here is from genome assembly GCA_024416835.2 of Perccottus glenii. Taxonomy (NCBI): domain Eukaryota; kingdom Metazoa; phylum Chordata; class Actinopteri; order Gobiiformes; family Odontobutidae; genus Perccottus; species Perccottus glenii. The sequence goes on along the minus strand of CM044547.2, from coordinate 11,701,058 downwards.
TTTAGCTGAAAAGGAGCAGGTGGGCGGTGGGGTGCAGAGGAAGTTTGGAGAGCACTGGTGTCCGAGCGGAGGGAGGCCGAGACCTAGAGGCTCCCAGAAAACATTTATACAAAATACAAATGATTAGTGTTTTGTACATGTGTGTACTTCTATCAAAATCTCTACTCTGCTTCTGTTATCTCAAACTGGCTTCTCCTTTTGCAGTTACATAGAAGCCCAGAAAAATAGCTTATGGAAGCTACCTTTCTTTCTCGTGTTGTTGGAAGTCACCGCTGTCCAACTAAATCTTTCTACATGCAATTTATCATTAAACCTTTGTTCTAGTTTACATTATCCATTCAACAACGGCCCATTTATAACAAATGAATTCTCACACACACCTTTTATCTTTAAATCTTTAGGTCAACCTTATATTATTCTCAGTATAAGCCCCTTCACTTTTTCTTCTCACCGCTTCACACACAGTGACCAATTCTACGCAGGCCTACGTTTTTCCAATATTTTGTCACGTGACTTCAGACTAAAATCTCACCATTCACCACTAGGCAGGGTCTCGATAAAAACACATACTTTTACATCGTCCCACGGATGGTCTCTTAGCGTTTAGCGATCCCCTACGGTAAGTTTAAAACTACATGGAAATTTACCAATTATATAGTGCAGCCAACAAACATTTAAGTAGGACCATCCTAAATTTCTACTCCCGGAAGCTTTGTTTTTGCAACCAAAAAATTTTTTACAGCTGTTTACCTGAATTGTAACTCCAATAGTCCAGTTGTTCCGCAGCCAGACGTCTCTGTTCTGTCTTCTCCGTTTCTCTGATCTTTTTTTTCAGTCCAGATATCGCCAAAGCGTTTCACACACACAGAGTGGAGGTCTGCCCGTACTGTTTTTAACAGCGCATCTTGGGACTTACAAGAAATGCTTTTTTTGTGCGTTTCTTCCGTGCACGTCAGTATTCCACCCTTCGAACGAGAAACAACGGGTATTGATAATCCGGGTCACGAATGTTATACAAATTCTTTATCTTTATATAATCCAGAGAGACACGTAGACAGAGTATATTTAAAAAGCGATGGCCAGGTTTAATTCTTGCAAGAATGAAGCAAAGCACAAACATAACACAAGTGGTACAGGGTAAGGTTTGCTTGGGGAAGTAAACAAAACATTAGAGTTTATATCACTGCAGTGAAAGCTGTAGGAGTCATACACCCTCCCCAGCACAAGCTCCAGGTGCAGGAGTCCTCCTGTGGCAAGTTATGTCTACGTCTGTTCCTGCTTGGATTAGCATGAAGGACATGACATGATCAGATTTGACATGACCTTAAGAGAACAATGAGCACCCAGTAACTATAAACAATATAAACAATAGGAAATTAAAAGTTATTATAAAACATTTATATTCTTTTAAAAAAGGCCAAAAAAAATCTGAAATTCTGCCAGGGTATGTAAACGTATGAGAACAACTGTATATATGTATTTAACACTCCACATAAGGATATCAAAGAAACTAATCTTTAATTTAATTTAAGGTACCTAACTCTGTTGTTTTCTTTCTGTTTAAGATCTAAAGAAGTTTGACCTTCACAGCTCAGACCAAAGTGGACCTTTGCTGGCTTTAGACTATACCAACAACATCATGGTGACGTTCTGGTGCCACGGCCCTCCAATCCGCTTCAGTAGCGTCCCAGTCAGCCAGCTGCGCTATGTCGCAAATGAGCTGGACGGTATAAGGGGCGGAGCAGACACAGTTGTAGTCATTGGCGTCTGGTCTCACTTCAGCACTTTCCCGATGGAGGTCTATTATCAGCGGCTACAGAGCATCCGCCGAGCAGTAAAACGGCTGCAAAATAGAGCTCCAGGCACAAAAGTCATTATTCGAACTGCAAACCTCAAAGAGCTGACGCTGTACGAGAGCTTGACAAACAGCGACTGGTACTCATTTCAATATGACAAAATCCTCAGGGCAGTCTTCAGAGACATGGACATCCTTTTATTAGACGCTTGGGAGATGGGACAGGCCCACCACCTGCCTCACTGTCTCCACCCACAACCCCCCATCATCAAACACATGATCGATGTCATCCTTTCCTACACATGTCCCATAAAGGCTGACTGAATCCAGGACTTTCCCAAAGATTGTTATGAGTTTAAATGTTGGGCTCATTTAAATATGTCTGTACGTGATAGGCAAGGCAAGGCAAGGCAATTTTATTTATATAGCACAATTCATACACTGGGTAACTCAAAGTGCTTTACAGGAATAAAAGACAATTTACAAGATTTATATTAAGAAGCATAAGAAAAAAAAAATAAAAACATTTTAAAAAGAAGAGTGCAGATAAAAGAAAAACACTTTAGGTTGTAGTGTAGGCGGAGCTAAAGAGGAAGGTTTTAACCTCCTTGAACATTGTTAAAGTTGAGGCTTGTTTTACTTCATCTGGGAGGCTGTTCCAGGTTTTTGCTGCATGAAACTTAAACGCTGCTTCACCCTGTTTAGCTCTAACTCTGGGCACGAGCAGAAGGCCTGTCCCAGATGTTCTCAGAGTCCGAGGAGGTTCATAAGTAACTAGCATGTCAGAAATATATTCTGGTGCTAAACCATTTAGAGACTTGTAAACCAGCAGTGCTGTTTTAAAGTCTATTCTCTGAGCAACAGGAAGCCAGTGCAGACATTTTAAAACTGGTGTAATGTGGTTGTACTTCCTGGTTTTGGTTAGAACCCGAGCAGCCGCGTTCTGAATAAGCTGCAGCTGTCTTAACCTCGTTTGAGAGACCAGTGAGCAGGCCGTTACAGTAATCTAACCTGCTGGAGATAAAAGCATGGATAAGTTTCTCTAAGTCTGGTTGAGACATCATCCCTTTGACTCTGGAAATGTTTTTAAGGTGATAAAATGCAGATGATGTAATTGACTTAATGTGACTGTGGAAATTCAAGTCTGAGTCCATGATGACCCCTAGATTTCTAACCTGGTTTTTAGATTTTAGAGAAAGAGACGAGAGGTGACTGCTGACACTTTCTCTTTGTTTCTGTGGCCCAAAGATGATTAGTTCAGTCTTGTTTCTGTTCAGTTGGAGAAAATTATTTTGCATCCACATGTCAATCTGTTCGATGCAGTGACACAGTGAATGGATTGGTCCATTTTCACCTGCTGTGAGTGAAATGTAAATCTGAGTGTCATCTGCATAATTATGGTATGATACGTCACAGCTGCGTATTAACTGGCCTAAAGGAAGCATGTAGAGATTGAATAATAGAGGTCCCAAGATAGACCCCTGTGGAACCCCACATGTCAGGGCCATTTGGTCTGACACACAGTTACCAACAAACAAAGTACTTCCTGTCTTCAAGATAGGACTGAAACCATTTAAGTGCAGTTCCAGTGATACCTAGCCATTCCTCTAATCTTTGTGTCAGGATTTCATGGTCCACTGTATCAAACGCAGCACTCAAGTCCAACAGAACTAAGACAGAGACTTTGCCTGCGCCAGTGTTCATACGGATGTCATTTGTGACTTTGATAAGTGCAGTCTCAGTGCTGTGATGGGGCCTGAATCCTGACTGAAAAGGATCAAAGCAGTTGTTAAGTAATAGAAAGTCATTAAGTTGTTGATATACAACTTTTTCGATGACTTTCCTAAAAATGGCAGGTTTGATATGGGCCGATAGTTGTTGAGCACTGTAGCATCAAGACTGCTCTTCTTTAGAGAGGCTTAATGACAGCAGTTTTAAGGCCCTGGAAATGTTCCAGACTGTAAGGAATTATTGACTATATCAGTGAGTTGTGGTAACAAACTGCTTAGTACTGATTTTAGAAATCTAGTGGGTAAAACATCGAGGCAGCAGGTGGATGAACTCAGGCTGGAGACAGTTTTTTCAATTGTTCTGTCATTAATTTGTGTAAAATGTGTTAAACCAACCAAGTGTCTCCTAGGTGGCTGCAGTGTTGTTTTATGCCCTTTGGACTGTATCGCATGTTTAATGCCTTGAACCTTGTCGTTGAAAAACAATGCAAACTCATTGCATTTAGTGGTGGAAACTAATTCTGGTGGAAATGGAGCTGGAGGGTTTGTTAATCTGTTCACTGTAGCAAACAGGACACGCAGGTTGTTACTATTGTTGTTGATGATCTCTGAGAAGAATATTTCTCTTTCTTTTTGCAAAGTTTGATTGAAAACATGCAAATTTTCTTGGTATACCTCATAATGAATTAAGAGTTTCGATTTATGCCATTTTCTTTCGACTTTTCGGCATTCCCTTTTCTGTGCCCTGACAGAGTGAGCATTGCTCCATGAAGCCTTCTGCCTCGTCCTGATCACTTTAACCTTAACAGGAGCAATGGTGTCTATAACATTTAAAAAACCTGAAGTATAACAATTCAACAAATCATCAACCTGACCTGATGAGGCATTTTCAAACCTGATTGCCTCCATAAACTGTGTCCTGGTGTTATCGTTAATGTATCTCTTTTTTACAACAGTAGGCCCAACAGCAACTTTTGGAATTATGGACAGTTGAAAAAAGACACATGAATGATCAGATAGAGCAACATCAATCACAGTGACATCTGAAATATGAACACCTTTAGTAATGACCAGGTCCAGAGTGTGACCTCTGTTATGGGTCGGCTCATTAACATGCTGACAAAGACCAAAAGTATCAAGAATAGTAGAAAGTTCTTTGGCATTTCTGTCACAAACATTATCCACATGCACATTAAAATCACCAGATATGACTGTTTGTTCAAATTCTGTGCAAATAACCGAAAGCATTTCAGTAAACTCATTAATAAAATCATGACATTGTTGGGGTGGTTTGTAAAGAACTACATATAAAATAGATGGAGAAAACCTCAACTCCATTTTGAATGACACATACTCAAATGATGAAAACTCTCCAAGTGATAGCTTCTGGATAAGAATATTATCCCTAAGAAAGGCACATACACCACCACCCTTTTTGTTTTCCCGTATTTTGGATAAAAATGTGAAATTCGATGGGGTGGATTCAATAAGGACCGCATTTCCAGTACTGCTGTCTAACCATGTTTCTGTTAAAAACATAAAATCAAGCTTATTTGAAGTTATAAAATCATTAATTAAAAAAGATTTGTTTCCCAAAGACCTGACATTGAACACTGCAAGTTTTAAGTCTGTTTGAGCAGGACCTGACTTTATCTGTTTGCAGGGGATTTGAATTAGATTTGTCTGATTAGACAATCTAACTGTTATTCTCTTCTTCAATCTGCGACGTTCTGACTGTAGCTATGGAGCTAGGGGAGTGTTCTCTCCCAGGGCCTCAGGTTGATAAGTGGTTTATTATGACGAAAAGTCCTGGAACAGCAGAGGCCCTCAGTGTCCTAATCACTGATAGTAGCCTTGATGCTAGTCAAGGCTTTTGGATCTGGTCTGGGAGGAGCTGGTCTGGGAGGGGGTGGAGGGGGTCTGACAGGGGTGCATTGGACTCTAGGTAGTGGCCGAGGTGAAGCAGTGGTACTCCTGGGTGGTATTGGGGTGATGTTTTTATTGATGATGATAGAACCCGTGACCTGGCCAAGTTAGGTGTAAGGGGTATCATCTTAATTCCAGATTTAACAAAAATTTCCAGGTGATCTGGAAATCCCATTGGTGAATCCGGAGATGGGACAGGGATGGTGAGGTCCGCAGAAGGTGTTGATGTTACTGGGGGGGTCCATGGTCCTATTGGGGGAGTCCATTTCAGTGGTGGAGGTGTTGATGGTGGTACAGTCAGATGAGGATCCTTGGCTGGTGAGGCAGGAGTGCTTTTTTCATTCAGTGACTGAGGACCCTTTCTCTGTTCAAGAGGGCGCCCAGAACCATTTAGGTGTCTCAGGGAGTGCAGGAGATTATCCGTTAGCCTCCTGACCCCTCCCCTGTTTAGATGTGGGCCCTTTCCTTTGATAGAAGTAACTAGTAAGGTTTTGTGGCCTGTCATATTGCATTGTTTTGTTTTTTTATTCTCTTTTACCTCATTTTTGTATTTTGTGTTTAGATATGGCCCTGGGAGAGCACACTCCCCCCTAGCTCCAGAACTACAGTCAGAAGTCGCAGATTAAAGAAGAGAATAACAGTTAAATTGTCTAATCAGACAAATCTGATTCAAATCCCCTGCAAACAGATAAAGTCAGGTCCTGCTCATACGGACTTGAAACTTGCAGTGTTCAATGTCAGGTCTTTGGGAAACAAATCTTTTTTAATTAATGATTTTATAACTTCAAATAAGCTTGATTTTATGTTTTTAACAGAAACATGGTTAGACATAGAGTGACCAGACGTCCCGAAAAATTCGGGACAGTCCCGAAATCTAAACTGGTGTCCCGAATCCCGAATCTGCCATAATTGTCCCAAAAATTATACTAAAGAAGTTGAGAAGTTATTGTCTGATAAACATTAAAAATAATAATTATTTAATAAATTGAATTGAATAAAAACTGTCTGCGGAGGTTGAGCCGTCCTGCAACCATCCCCCGCCGCCGCCGGTGCTCATTGGCTGCAGCATTCTAAGTTAAAAAAAAAAAAAAAAAAAAAAAACACATGCGGTTAGGCGCAAATTTAGATATTGATAAGATAATTTTCATTCATTCTGTTGACATGGCTGGTGTACCAGAACCCCATGTAGCAGAACCACCATTGGAATCCCCACGGATTAACTGTCCTGCCTTTTTGGGGTTGCCAAAGGCCTTCAGAGACAAGCCTGTGTCTGCAGCCTACAATTTAACTCTGTTTTCTTTCAGATAAAAGCATGGCCAAAGTGCTTTATGGACAAGAAATGCTATTAATGACTTTGCTCTTGCTTTTACAAGCAGTGGAACCTGGGTCCACCAGGCACCAGGATCAAAGGTGTCTCAGGACCAGAGCCACCCCCCCCTGGCGCCATGTCTTTTTAACCATAAAACTGAAGATAAAATTGTTGTTTTAGCTGGATGCAAAGACCACTTCCTGGAGCGAGAGCGCTCCGTCTACACTCCGAGTGACAGTCGGAATGCTTTTGATCCTAACATCCCAGAATGATCAAAGACCGCCCCTGGTGGTCAAATGAACAAATAACTCTATCCAATCATCAAAAGACAATTTCGTAATTCTTACATTAAAGGAAAATGTATTTTTGATATTGTGTTGTTTATACTGTTCTTTTCCAGGACACGGAGTTGCAACAAATAACTCCCTTTATGGTTTCCGTTTTGTTTTAAATGAAATGTAATTAATGTTTCAACAATATTCTACACACTCATAATACTCGACTTTTCTTTGTATAATCCTACAAATAAATGTTTATGTGTTATGAGAATGGGTTGAAACAAAAGGAATGTTTTAAAAAACTTTAGTTTAAAACTTTAGATTTTCCCAAGCAACTTCCTCTTCCGCCGGAAGAGTGACCCCCGGCTCAGTCAATAAAAGCTGGCTGCGAGCCAAAACTCTCTCTCTTGCTCCTGGCTCTTGCTGCCCTCCGCCTTCGCTGACCCCATAAGGACCGGTCCACTCAGGACCGCCAATGCCACCATGGCTAAAGCTCTTCTGCTTTTTGCCTATTGACCCCTGCGTCTACGGTTCATCGGGACCGTTAAATGCCACCATGGCTAAAGCTTGAGCCTCGTGTTAGCGCAAACTTTTGTTCTAAGATTGTGCCTGCTAAAGCGCCTGCTCCTTTCCCAAGGGAGCGCGCGCAGAAGCAAGTTTTAACCAGCAAACAGCTAAGAACTCTTTTCATGGACACCGCAATGACCTGCACAACCTCAGACTGTTAACGGCACACGGAGGCCCAGGCATTTTGGCAACAACCGGGCATCTGTCTCTACACCAGGCTGCAAACCCTCTACAAGAGACGTGACGGCATCTTTGGTGGGGAACGCTCCAGGAAGCGTCCAGAACGCTCCAACACTCAGGACGCTCGGACCGCTGACAGCGACCCACCTAATCGTGCCAGCCCCGCTGACCTCAAGAGTAAGTCCGCACGTGACACAACAGCCTTGGCGTCGTTAGAATGTCCTCTGCCCAAAATCGCCACTCCCTCCTCCGTTAAAAGCCCTTTGGTTAAATGCCATCAGTTAGAATCTAACTGTTAGATTATGTCTAAACATTCCTCTGGTTCACAAACCACCTGCAAACATTTACCTCTGTATTTAATCTTTTGTTCGTTCCTGTGTATTGTTTCCAATTCCTTCCCTGTTCCAATGTTAGTTATCCTTATACCTGTGTTAGATCTGTGTGATTTTTAATAAAACCCCATAAAAGACATTTAATGTTTCTCTGTTTATAATTAAGAAATGTTCGAAAACAAGAGAATTCTCTTCCTTTAAGATTAATGAGACTAGGCTAAACAGTTTCTCTGGACCTGTTAAAACCAGGGTGGTGCCCCTTTTAATCAGAAATTAATTTTAATGAATTAATATTAATATCGAAATTAATTATTGAAATTATTAAAATTAATCTTCTATATGTTTATACAAACATACCCTTGTATATTACACAATATACGCTACACCCAACATGCTGCTAAAAAGCGAAAAGGCCTCTGCAGGTACCGGGAGGAGTGGGTGGGGAAGTATCCATGGATTGCTACAGCCTTAAGCGATGAAAGTAAAGCGTTCTGCAAAGTGTGTAGGAAAGAGTTTGGTGTTTCTCACGGAGGTGAGAGGCAGATGTTAGGCTGCATGCTAGCAGCAAATTACACTGTACCAACACCGCGACTGTACAGACTAACACGTTGGTCTCATTCTTCTTTAAGAAGCAGGATGATTCCATGTATAATAAAATAGCTGCTGCTGAGCTGGCCTCCGTGTTCCACCGTGTGGCCCACCAACAATCATACAATCACTTGACTGTGCGATGAAGTTAACACCAAAACTGTGTAAATATGTTTGGTTCAAGTTTTGAACTCAAAAGCAAAAGACACAATCCCAAAATACAATAATGGATAGTGTGAATAGCATTTTTCTTGAGCGTGTAAAAAAAGATAAAATATACAAATGACTGTAAAGATCTAGACATGATACTTGTAGGTAAGGCAAGGCAATTTTATTTATATAGCACATTTCATACACTGGGTAACTCAAAGTGCTTTACAGAAATAAAAGACAATTTACAAGATTTAGATTAAGAAACATTAGAAAAATTAAAAACATTGTAAAAGATTTTTTTGAATCTGTCATTGAACCTTTCACCTAAATCTGTAAAAACCCGGCCGACTCACACATTCTTAGGCTGTGTGAGTCTGAGAAGGCAGAAAGACCGGCTCTAGTCTTTCTGTGAGGTGTCTGCATGTCCTCCATGTGTTACAATGGGTTCTCTCCGGTTACTCCGGCTTCCTCCCACCGTCTAAAGACATGCATAGTATAGGTTAATTGGCAACTTTAAAGTGTCCCTAGTGAAAGTGAATGGTTGTCTGTCAGTGTCTGTCTCTAAATCTCAGCCCTGTGACTAACTGGCCATTGTCCAGGGTGAACCCCGCCTCAGGCCCAAAGCTGCTAGCATAGGCTCCAGTCACCCGCGACTCCTAACGGGACTAGGCAATAGAAAATAAATAAATGAATGAATGAATATTTGTAACAAGGTTAAATTAATTGAAAAACAATATATTTTAAACAATAATCAATACTGTTTAAGGACAAAGCACACCACATCAATGGCAATCATGTAATTAACGGAAAAAATAACCACAGAAATGGATAATACACATTGATTTAAAAAAAGGCGTTCAGTGCAATAAATCATGAAAGATCACTTCCGAAAATGAATAGATAGGGACTCAGAGGGATACCCCATCAGTGGATCAAAAGCTACTTGGAAAATAGAAAACAAAATAGGCAGATGAAAAATATAAAAAACAGGTATATGTGACATAAATTGGGAAGTACCCCAAGGCTCATTTGGGCCTAAATTATTTATTTTGTAAATGCATCAAAAAAAACTTCTTGCTGATGATGCAACTCAGTTTTATTCTGGAAAAAATATCCAAGAAGTTACAAAGGTGGTAAACAAAGTGCTTGAAAAAGACATTGGCTCAATATAAATAAATTAACGCTTAATATAAAAATATATTCAAAGGGTAAAGAAAACCACATTTTTGGAAAAAAGGAAAAATTGCCAAAGCCATAGCCATATTACATAAGGCAAATCAATTTCTAAATAAATCTGAATTAATTAATCTGTACAATTCCATGATTGTGCCATATTTAACCTATTGTCTAGAAATTTGGGGATCGGCATGCAAAACTCACTTACAGCCATCTTACAAAAAGGGCTCTAAAAGTTATTAGTAATTGTTTAAGGATCTAAAATTCCATAATTTATTTGATTTCAGTATTATTCAGATTATGTATAAAGCAAACAACCAAACACCATTACCAATAAACATTCTAAATAGGTTTAAAAAAAGAAATAGTCAATACAAAATTAAAGGAACTGATGATCAAACCCAAATTTAGGACAGAAATAAGGAAGTGGAATACAGAAATAAAAGGAATCAGCCTGTGGAATATAATAGACAGAAAAAAAAAGGAGTCGAAAACATTTAAGATATATATATATTTTTTATAAAATAAAGAATGTTGGAGATGCTTGGAGGGGAGGGTTAGGTTAGTTTGGATTTAGGTTGAGGTGTGAGTCTAATATGCACATTTTCTTTTCTCTTTTCTTTTCTATTATTTTTATGTTGTTGTAGTTGTTTGCTTTTATTGGTGGATGTTTTTTGTTAGATATTTGATTTAATGATTATAAATTATACAATTTATTTATTTACAAGGGCACAATTCACATCAGATATTGAGCAGATACTGTACACTAAGACAATAGCAGGCAGGAGTGCTGCGTGGATGTGACCAAAACTGTATCCCTTTGGTGCTCTTCAGTCCGAGGATCTCTCTTTGTTACTTAGAAGTGTCGTATCTGATACTGAACCCCCAGCCTTCAGAAAACTTGTATGCAACAATTCATGAACACACAACCAGTTCAATGCCATAGAGCAGGGGTCTCAAACTCAAACTATTTGGGGGCCGCAGGAGGCAGAGTCTGATTGAGGCTGGGCCGGATCAGATATTCCATAAATAAAGCTTTGTTAAATCCTCTCAAACGTCATTACTAACAATTCTTTAACTTCAATGGGTTCTTCTGAACCTGAGTTATCCTGAATTTAAATGGAATATTGAAGAACATGAATGAGCTGGCTGAGTGGGCCCACAAACAAATCAGGCCATTTCAATTGATCCAGTAACATTGACTTTGTCCAGCTCAAGGTCAAACATGCTCATTTCAAACACAGAAAGAAGCAGTAATTTTATGACGGCTCTGTGATGTTACACGGGCTCCTCCATAGTTGTGAAATGTTTCTCTGCCTGCATGAAGCCCAGCCGATGGCCCGCCCCCAGGAGCCATATACTCCACTGTGATGGTAGGTTGTTTCAGTTCCAGCTTGCACAAAAAGGAACCTTCCACACACAACGTGGTAACGTGCCATTCATATAAAACTCGGAGGGCGCACTGATATTAAACTTTCATATCGTCCTGCGGGCCGCAGTTGGCCCCCGGGCCGCGAGTTTGAGACCCCTGATTTAAAGCCATGCATTACAGTATTGCTCTCCTGTGGGCACTTCCTGATTTTCTTTTCTTGTCCCTGTCTCAAACTCCACTCACCCCAACATCAGCCTAGAGACCTCTCCTTCTTTTTGGCACTGTGGCAGACATTCATCACGTCGACTCCATTTTCTCTGTTGATGTATTTTCTTTTATTTATTTATTTTCTCTTTTTTATTAGGCCCGAGCCGGTGATGACCGGGAGGGCCTATTGTGTTTGCTCGGAATTTTTTTTTTTTTTTTTCTTTTCCACCTATGATCCTAAATTTGACCCAGTGAACATGAACGAAAAGTCATTTTTATTGGTCCCAGCCTTCAAGCCCGGCGAAAAATGTATGTATTTGAAGTCGCCGGAAAAAAAATACGAAAAATGACTCAGTGGCGACCCCTACAAAATCAAAATACATTGGGCCTATGGAAAGTGAAAGTAACTTTTTTCCAACGTAGAAAAATGAAACTTAGTACATCCATAGGACACCTCAGAACAAACAAAAAGTCAATGACAGTCACACCCTAAACTTAACAGGAAGTCCGCCATGTGGGGTGAAACGCGCGGCCACTAAAATCGCAGACCCTTGCGCAGAAAGATGCAAATCATTGTGTTTTAATCTAAATGGCCCCAAATTTGGTGAGTATCATCTACACACATGTGCCAACCAAAGTTGTGACTTTGTTGTTGATATCTTATCGGGTATGGGTGTGGCAAGCCTGTAACGAGGTGGCCATTTTTGTGAAAATAAAACGTCTCTTAACTCTCAAACGCCTTCTCGGATCGAGTTGGACCCAAAAAGGCGTTTGTGCACATTCATGACCTGAACACAAAAATATGTAAATAAAAGGGTTATCTTTAGAAATGGCTCTCCAGCGCCCCTACAAACTTATAATGGGACCCAAGAATTTAGTTTGTCATAGAGACATAAAATTTTGTACACACATCTCTTATGTCATGACGAGCATAAAAGCCAATGACAACCACCCCTATCTATAAATGTGTTGCCATAGCAACGTCCCAAAAATGTGAAAAAGTCAATGGGAAGTGAAATTTTTAGTTTGTTGTAGGCAAATAAAACTTGGTACACACATCCACCATGGGCTTATGAACAAAAAGCCAATGGGGACCACACCCTATCACACACAGGAAGGCGGCCATTTTGAATTGAAAATGTGAACCGACTTAAAATACACCTCTTTTTAAAAGTACACAGAAAAAGCTGCTTCATTCCACAGACACCAAACTTGGGCAAAATGAGCTAAACACATGTATGTAAATGAGACAAGTGTTTTTCTAGACTTTTGCTCGAGTTATATTTTTTTATTATAATTCGGTATATATTTTTTATTATAATTTTTCTGTAAAATGATCCTCAATTTAACCCAGTAAACGAACAACTAAAAGTCATTTTTATTGGTCCCAGACTTCAAGCCTGGCAAAAATTTATGTATTTGAAGTCGAAAAAAATACAAAAATGACTCAGTGGCGACCCTACAAAAGTCAAAATACATTGGGCCTATGGAAAGTGAAAGTAACTTTTTCCAACGTAGAAAAATGAAACTTGGTATATCCATAGGACACCTCAGGGCAAACAGAAAAGTCAATGACAGTCACACCTAAACTTAACAGGAAGTCCGCCATGTGGGTGAAACGCGGCCACTAAAATCGCACTTTGCGCAGAAAGATGCAAATCATTGTGTTTTAATCTAAATGGCCCCAAATTTGGTGAGTATCATCTAGACACGTGTGCCAACCAAAGTTGTGACTTTGTTGTTGATATCTTATCGGGTATGGGTGTGGCAAGCCTGTAACGAGGTGGCCATTTTGTGAAAATAAACGTCTCTTAACTCTCAAACGCCTTCTCGGATCGAGTTGGACCCAAAAAGGCGTTTGTGCACATTCATGACCTGAACACAAAAATATGTAAATAAAAGGGTTATCTTTAGAAATGGCTCTCCAGCGCCCCTACAAACTTATAATGGACCCAAGAATTTAGTTTGTCATAGAGACATAAAATTTTGTACACACATCTCTTATGTCATGACGAGCATAAAAGCCAATGACAACCACCCCTATCTATAAATGTGTTGCCATAGCAACATCCCAAAAATGTGAAAAAGTCAATGGGAAGTGAAATTTTAGTTTGTTGTAGGCAAATAAAACTTGGTACACACATCCACCATGGGCTTATGAACAAAAAGCCAATGGGGACCACACCCTATCACACACAGGAAGGCGGCCATTTTGAATTGAAAATGTGAACCGACTTAAAATACACCTCTTTTAAAAGTACACAGAAAAAGCTGCTTCATTCCACAGACACCAAACTTGGGCAAAATGAGCTAAACACATGTATGTAAAAGAGACAAGTGTTTTTCTAGACTTTTTTGCTCGAGTTATATTTTTTTTATTATAATTCGGTATATATTTTTTTATTATAATTTTTCTGCAAAATGATCCTCAATTTGACCCAGTAAACGTGCAACTAAAAGTCATTTTTATTGGTCCCAGACTTCAAGCTCGGCGAAAAATTTATGTATTTGAAGTCGAAAAAAAAAATATGAAAAATGACTCAGTGGCGACCCTACAAAAGTCAAAATACATGGGCCTATGGAAAGTGAAAGTAACTTTTTTCCAAGCGTAGAAAAATGAAACTTGGTATATCCATAGGACACCTCAGGGAACAAACAGAAAAGTCAATGACAGTCACACCTAAACTTAACAGGAAGTCCGCCATGTGGGGTGAAGCGTGACCACCTAAATTCGCACCCCTTGCGCAGAAAGATGCAAATCATTGTGTTTTCATCTAAACAGCTCCAAATTTGGTGAGTATCATCTAGACACGTGTGCCAAAAAAGTTATCAATTTGTTTTTGATAGATTTGTGGCTGTGGTCGTAATGGAGTCTGTGAAGAGGCAACTATTGGAAATAAATGCCATTTCCCAATTGCCAGGATCCTTCAACAGAAAATGTTGGAGCCTACAGAGCCAAAGGCGTTTGTCTTCATCTAAAAGCTCCTCAGAATCCTTTGGAACTCCTGAAACTTGTACTTTTAGACAGGCTTTATTTTACATTTTTGTTTCTCTTTTAAACAGATGTTTTTTTTCACAATCATAAAAAATCACATCGTTTTTTAAGAGTTGTGTCTGACTGTTTAAATTCAACTCACTTTAGTAATGCAGAGATGAGCTAAATTACCCCCAGTTTGATCAGTTTGCAATAGAAGGCATATATAAAAAACAATGAAATTATTTTTTAATTACATGTTTTCAAGGATTACGTACAAAAAGACAAAAAACACCAACTCTTGCTGCTACCACTCATTGCTCTTTTGGTAAATACTGGTGACTATGCTGCAGTGTTAACAGCAGAACTCTTTAGCTTGTTGAGTTAATTCTGTAAGTCCATGGGATTTTACAAAGAGAGTTGCTCCACAAACTAGTCAGACCTACAGCCTACTGTCCTTGAGCAGATCCCAGTCACAGCAGCAGTTGAGCTACAGCTGCATTTCTCTGATTCAATACACACATTTAGACAAGCTACACTCTTTAGCTACTGACCTGGTCAGAGTTTACATACAGTATGCTCATGTAAATAAGAAATATGTATATTCTGTATACATACTGGCATTTTTCATCTGTTTGCGTCTCAGGAGACAAAGGAGAAAAGATGAGCGAGCAGCTTGATATCATAGTCACCACATCTGTTCCTCTGTGTCTGACTATTGAGACAAAGTTTATGTTTATGTAAATGTTGGTGTCTCAGTCAAAGCTCTGACCCTGTTTGTTGACTTTTCCTCTTCTGCTCTGTCAGTTTCCTGCAGGGACCGGTGGAGCTCGCCCAGGGCATTTAGCCTTAGTCAAACTGAACTGTACAGACACTTTTAGTACCTATGACATAAGCTGTGGGAACAAATGGGCATGTTTTCGATCATGTGCTTTAAACACTGTTAAAATGACATTAGCATGCATTGATAAAGCCTTCTTTTATAGGACTGGATCTCTGTCTCACATAAACGTTGGTTTAAGTTGAGATGCTGAATAAGTTCAAAACTATCTGGTCTGTCTTAAAAAAAAAAAATCCTTGCTTTTCTAATGCTCAGGTCAGACTGAGAATGTGAACCGCAGTGAGAGGCCTAAACCTTCTGGTTATTACTACCAGGGGCAGTGGAGACCACTAGGGGGCACCACAGTACGTCAGTTCAACGATACCTCAGACATTAGGCAGTGTCTGAAAGGCAAAGTGGTGCATCTGTACGGAGACTCCACCATCAGAGAGTACTTTGAATACCTCAACCAGCTGTACCAGGTAAAACTACAGAGAGATCTCACATTTTATACTAATGTCATTAAAGTGTTATTGTCAATTTTGTTTCCATTATCATTGGATTTTATTAGATACTGTTTCCAGTTTTGGACACACAAAGTTTCTTTGATGGTTGTTCTTGTTAGAAAAGAGAGTTTTTACTGGCTCCATTAGCATTCATATAGAACACACAAGCTGCTCCTGTCTGCTCTTCCAAACTGTGAGTCTGCTGATTATTTCTTACTGTAGGGAATAGTGTAAGGAGTTACCTGTCCTTAGATACACCCTATTTTACAAAATACTATCCATTTAAATCTTGACAATAATATTATGTGTGTAGTGGAGCTCAGTTTAATGGTTTTAGCTGAGACATAAAAAAAAATGTTTGCATTTTTACCACCAGATGTCACCAAAGAATAACAAAGGGATGTTCCACTAATGATTTGTGTGGCTATAGGAGGGTGGGAGGTCACAAAAAGTTGGAATACTGACTCACAAACCCCAGAAATTTCACCTGAAGATATGTAGAATGAATATGAATGTGTGAGAAAAGCGTTTCATACTTGGAGAGGGTCGGTGGCGTAGCCAAGAGGGACGAACATGGAGAAGGGAGAAAGTGTGTGATGTCAAAGAGAGAGCATTACAAAGAGGGACGCTTTTATAGCAGGCCGGTTAGCACCACTGACTGGCTAGTTAGGACTTTATTAACAAGTCAGATACAGAACTGCAATTAATACATCTACTATTTGTCTTTATCCAACCAGCTTTCTTTAGAGCTACTACCTGTCACCCCAGCTGCATCATGTACAGTTGTGCTCATAAGTTACCCTGACCATAGCTGTGATTTTGTGGGACATTTTTTTGAAATTATGCATGATAAAATAAAAACTTTTCTTTCTCTCATAGTTAGTGGTTGGGTGAAGCCATTTATTCTCAAACAATTGTGTTTACTCTTTTTAAATCATAATAACAACAGAAACTTGCCCTGATAAAAAGTTTACATACCCCAGTTCTTAATACTGTGTAAATCCACCTTTAACATTAATGACAGTTTGAAGTCTTTTGTGGTAGTTGTGGATGAGGCTCTTTATTTTCTCAGATGGTAAAGCTGCCCATTCTTTTTCGCAAAAAGCCTCCAGTTCCTGTAAATTCTTGGGCTCTCTTTCATGAACTGCACGTTTGAGATCTGCCCAGAGTGGCTCAATGATATTGAGGTTAGGAGACTGAGATCAGTCCAGAACCTTCTCTTTATGCTGCAGTAGCCAATGACAGGTCGACTTGGCCTTGTGCTTTGGATTGTTGTCTTGTTGGAACGTCCAGGTACGTCCCATGCGCAGATTCCGGGCTGATGAGAGCAAAATTTCCTCCAGTATTTTCTGATAACATGTTGCATTTATCTTTTCCTGTGACTTCGTAGCTCACACATCCCCAAAACATCAGTGATCCACCTCCATGTTTCACAGTAGGAATGATGTACCTTTCATCATAGGCCTTGTTAACTCCAAATGTAATGTTTATGGTTGTGGACAAAAAGTAAAACTTTGGTCTCATCAGTCCAAATGACTTTGTTCCAGACATTTTGAGGCTTGTCTCTGTGCTGTTTGGTGTATTGTAAGCGGGATACTTTGTGGCAGTAATGCGTTGTAATAGCTTTCTCGACCATGCAGCCCATTTTTCTTCAAGTCCCTTTATTGTGCATCTTGAAACAGCCACACCACTTTTTTCAGAGAGTCCTGTATTTCAGCTAAAGTTCTTTGTGGGTTTTTCTTTGCATCCCGAATAATTTTCCTGGCACTTGTGGCTAAAATGTTTGTTTAATGGTTTGGTTTCAACAGAATCCTTGAACACTGCTGATTGGCATTATCAATTCCTTGGATATATTTTAATATCCCTTTTCGTTTTATACATTACCTTTTTCCGCAGATCCTTTGACAATTCTTTTGCTTTCTCTGTGACTCGGAATACAGACATGTCAGTGGACACTGGATGAAAGAAGGGTCTGTCAGGAGCCCAGAAAGCTTTAGTAGCCATTCAAACCTGTTTGTGTCAACTTGTGTGCATGATATCAGACCAAAATCACCAACTTGATCAGGGTCATTTGGTTATTTTCTGTTGTCATTATGTTTTAAAAAGGGTAAACACAATTTTTTTGACAATAAATGGCTCCACCCAACCACTAACTATGAGTGAAAGAAAAGTTTCTGTCCACAAATATTTAAACTTATGAGAACAGTTGTATATATATATATGTAAAAAAAAAAAAAAACTTTGTCCTTCACCCTCCGCGGGTGGTCTCTCATCCTTCGAGCTCGGGTCCTCTACCAGAGGCCTGGGAGCTTGAGGTTCTGCAGTATCTTTGCTGTTCCTAGTACTGCACTTTTCTGGACCGAGATGTCTGGTGTTCTTCCAGGGATCTGCTGTAGCCACTCTTCCAGTTTGGGGGTTACTGCCCCGAGTGCTCCGATGACCACAGGCACCACTGTCGCTTTCACCTTCCAAGCCTTTTCCAGCTCTTCTCTGAGGCCTTGGTATTTCTCTAGTTTCTCATGTTCCTTTTTCCTGATATTGCAATCACTTGGTATTGCAACGTCAACCACAACGGCCTTCCTCTGCTGTTTGTCCACCACCACAATGTCTGGTTGGTTTGCCATTACCATTCTGTCAGTCTGAATCTGGAAGTCCCACAGGATCTTGGCTCGGTCGTTCTCTATCACCTTTGGAGGTGTTTCCCACTTTGACCTCGGGGTTTCCAGTCCATACTCCGTACAGATGTTCCTGTACACTATGCCAGCCACTTGGTTATGGCGCTCCATGTATGCTTTCCCTGCCAGCATCTTACACCCTGCAGTTAAGTGTTGGATTGTCTCAGGGCCTGTTTGCACAGCCTACACCTTGGGTCTTGTCTGGTGTGGTAGATTTGGGCCTCTATTGCTCTGGTGCTCAAGGCCTGCTCCTGTGCAGCCATGATGAGTGCCTCTGTGCTGTCCTTCAGTCCGGCCCGTTCTAGCCATTGGTAGGATTTCTTGATATCAGCCACTTCAGTTATGTTCGGTGGTACATCCCATGTAGGGTTTGTCCTCCCATGATGGTCCCTCCTCCAGCTCCTCTTCCTCTGTTCCCCATTGCCTGAGACATTCACTGAGCACGTCATCTGTTGGGGCCTTATCTTTGATGTACTTGTGGATCTTGGATGTTTCATCCTGGATAGTGGCTCTCACACTCACTAGTCCACGGCCGCCTTCTTTACGGCTAGCGTACAGTCTCAGGGTGCTGGATTTGGGGTGGAACCCTCCATGCATGGTGAGGAGCTTTCGTGTCTTAACGTCTGTGATCTGTATCTCTTCCTTTGGCCACCTTATTATTCCCGCAGGGTATCTGATCACTGGCAGGGCGTAGCTGTTTATTGCCCGTGCCTTGTTCTTGCCATTGAGCTGACTTCTTAGGACTTGCCTTACTTGTTGGAGGTATTTGGCAGTTGCTGTTTTCCTTGTTACCTCTTCGAGGTTGCCATTTGCCTGTGGTATTCCAAGGTACTTGTAACCATCCTCAATGTCTGCTATTGTTCCTTCTGGGAGTGAGACCCCTTCTGTGTGGACTACCTTCCCTCTCTTCGTCACCATTCGACTACACTTCTCAAGCCCGAATGACATCCGAATGTCAGAGCTGTAGATCCTGGTGGTGTGGATCAGTGAGTCGATGTCCCGCTCACTCTTAGCGTATAGCTTGATGTCATCCATGTAGAGGAGGTGACTGATGGTGGCCCCATTCCTGAGTCGGTATCCATAGCCAGTCTTGTCGATTATTTGGCTGAGGGGGTTCAGGCCTATGCAGAACAGCAGTGGGGATAGAGCATCTCCTTGGTATATGCCACATTTGATGGATACTTGTGCAAGTGGCTTGCCATTAGGGCTGTTTCGAATGCCATTTTTTGAGCTTCGAAGCTTAGGTGGCAATCAATATCGAATATTCGAAGCTTCGGTGGGTGAGGCTAAATATATAATAATAGTGTCGGTTTGCATTTGTATCATCTTTCACGTTTCACTCTTCGGCATCGTAAATGTGTTTTTTTGCCGCGTGCTACTTACTTACAGAACTCAGGTGATTTTTCAAACTTGTGGTGCTGTTGTGGTAGGCCAGTTTCAAATCGCATATTTGACACACTGCCTTTGTCTTGTCATCCTCACTTAATTTAAAGTGCTCCCAAACAGCTGAGGTCTTGGGCATTTTGTACCTATTCAGTATGAGATAAAATAAATCACTAGCATCAAGCATGAGTGAGAATCAGTCCGCATGACGAAAGTCACGTGTTGAAAAATGTAATTCCCAAGTACTTTAGACACAAGTGGTTACTCTACTGATGAATTTATTAGCATCCGTCTTTCAATAGCGCCATAAAAACACCGTGAAAACTGATGAAACACACAGATAAAACAACAGTTAGCTTAACGAAAATAAGTACGATTGATACATTAACTTCAGACAAAACAAACCTCGTTGGCTGAGTACCATGAGAGGATTAGCTTTGGAGATTTTCTGTCCTTTACCTTATAAATTTAAACTTTAACTTTTAGCGTAATTATTCTCTTATTCATGTATCCTTTCTTGTTTTTTTGTGGAGATCGCTACTTCTGCTCTAATCAATCTACCACTGCGTATACAAAAGCCTAACTCTGCTACAGCGCCCTCTGTGACACTTCACAAAACACACCAAATAACAGTTTACACAGAAAATGAACAGAAATGAAAATGCGGCAGTTACAAAGAATATTCGAATCTCAAAACTGAAAATCGAATGCCACCCCACCGAACGAATATTCGAATATTCGAATATTCTAGTACAGCCCTACTTGCCATTGGCCTCAAGGGTGGTTTTCCACAGCCTCATTGAATTTGCAATGAAGTCTCTTAGAGTCCTGTTGATGTTGTACATCTCCAAGCATTCAGTGATCCATGTGTGTGGCATTGAGTCATATGCTTTCTTGTAATCAATCCAGGCAGTGCACAGGTTGGTGTGTCGGGTTCTGCAGTCTTGGGTGACTGTTCTGTCAACCAGGAGTTGGTGTTTAGCTCCTCTGGTTTCTTTGCCGATGCCCTTCTGTGCTTTGCTCATGTATTGATCCATGTGCCCACTTATCTTAGCCGCAATGATGCCTGACATGAGCTTCCATGTTGTGGAGAGACAGGTTATTGGCGATAGTTGGATGGGACTGTACCCTTTGTGGGATCCTTCAGGATCAGGATTGTACGCCTTCGGTAAGCCATTCAGGGTGCGTCCCATCCCTTAGCAGCTGGTTCATTTGTGCTGCAAGGCGCTCGTGGAGTGCAGTGAGCTTCTTTAGCCAGTAGGTGTGGATCCTGTCAGGGCCCGGTGCTGTCCAGTTTTTCATACCTGAGAGTCTTTCTTGGATGTCTGCCGCTGGGATGGTAACTGGATTCTGTTCAGGAGGTTGCTGTGGTCCTCTCTCAGAGCCACCAGCCACTGTGCATCGCTGTTGTGTGATGCCTCCCTCTCCCATATACTTTTCAGTATTGTTCAGTTTCCAGCCTTGGAGGGTCTGCTCTGCTGTTATTACCCTGCCATTGAGCGTACACTTTTGCAGGTTGAGTTGCGAACAGCCAGTTTATTCTTCTGGCCGTTCTCTCTCGTGTACCTCGTTAGGCGGCTGGCCAAGGCTTGGAGCCTTTGTTTGGCAGTTTCAAGTGCTTCAGGTATGGGCATCTGGTTGTACCTCTTGGGTACCTGTTTTCTCATTGCACCTTTCTTGGCCTCTGTCAGTTGGCTTACTTCTCTACGTGTCTGCTTGATCTTAGCCTCCAGCCTTTGTTTCCATGGTGGGTACTGTTTCTCATGGCTCCCATGGTTGCTCTTATAGCCAAGCATCTCGAGGATCACTGCTGCGGAGGTGTATAGCAGCTCATTGGTTTCAGTGATGGATGTGGTAGGGATCGCACTCAATGCTGCATTCACATCTTCTAGGAGACTTTCTGATGGTACTTCACTTAGCCGTTGTAATTGCATTCATTCTCGCCATTATCTTGTCTTTCAGGTCAGTCGCTGCCTCGTTCAGCGTTATTTCAATTGTTGGGGCTTCATACCCAATCTCCGGTTGGGGAGCACCTGTTGGCTCCCCTCTGACCTTGCATTCTGGCTCCCCCTTGCCGTAGCATTTTTGTGTTGTATCTCGTCAATCTCAAGTTGTGATAGCAGCTGCCGCTTGTGGATGTTGGAACACTGAGCTACTAGTTGCTTCGATGTAAGCCTGGATTGTGGGTTTCGTAGTAACCATTCATCCCACATTCTCTTCATGTAACCCCTCTGACTAGGGTTACTGGAGTAGTAGCATTCCAACAGAGCCTTGTTATCGCATCTCGCCCATCTCCGTCTTGTTCCAGTAGCCCATTTGTCATCAAGTTGCTCTGGTTCCCCAACACCTGACGCAGACCTTGTTTGGCCGGGCGACGTCTGATCCGGCATCTCATAGCATTTATTGTCTCTCATCATTATGAGGTAGGCAGTAGCGCGAAGGGTCTTGCCTAAGGACCCACACTGGATAGCACCCCGAGGGGGATTCGAACCTGGGTCCCCCCGCTAAGCTGCTATATATATATATATATATATATATATATATATAAAAATATATAATCACCTTACACATTGTCTTATTTTAGAATATCTAAGAATCTAATCTTTAATTTAGTTACCTAACTCTGTTGTTTTCTTTCTGTTTAAGATCTAAAGACGTTTGACCTTCACAGCTCAGACCAAAGTGGACCTTTGCTTGCTTTAGACTATTCCAACAACATTATGGTAACGTTCTGGTGCCACGGCCCTCCAATCCGCTTTGGTAGAGTCCCAGTCAGCCAGCTGCGCTATGTCGCAAACGAGCTTGACGGTATAAGGGGCGGAGCAGACACAGTTGTAGTCATTGGCGTCTGGTCTCACTTCAGCACTTTCCCGATGGAGGTCTATTATCAGCGGCTACAGAGCATCCGCCGAGCAGTAAAACGGCTGCAAAATAGAGCTCCAGGCACAAAAGTCAGGGCAGTCTTCAGAGACATGGACATCCTTTTATTAGATGCCTGGGAGATGGGACAGGCCCACCACCTGCCTCACAGTCTCCACCCACAACTCCCCATCATCAAACACATGATCAATGTCATCCTTTCCTACACATGTCCCATAAAGGCTGACTGAATCTGAGGATGTTTGGGGGTATTTGCCATATGCAAGTATAGATAGAGGACTCAATGTCTGGTCTCACTCCAGCACTTTCTCAAAGAGTGTCAAATTTAAAATGTTGGGCTTTTTTAAATATGTCTATACGTGATAGAAGTAAATAGTAAGGTCATATTTCATTTTTTTTATCCTCTTTTACTTCATTTTTGTTTTATACAGGTATTTTATACAAACAAAAACAAAAGAAGCTAAAGCAAAAGAAAATGTATTATGGATTATAAAAAAACAAAAAGTAAAAAGCTAAATGAAAACAGAAACAATACAAAGGTGACATGAGGCATGAAAAACAGTGTGATTAAAAGTAACAAAGCTAAAATGGTTTCTTAAATGTTTCCAGTGAGGGTCGGATCCTTAGCATTGTATACTGCGCTGGGTTTAAACTGACTAGTTTTTTGTGCACTTATGCTTTTTGTACCTTGTGTTGTTAAAATTGCTTCCATTGTTATCCTCACTTGTAAGTCGCTTTGGATAAAAGCGTCTGCTAAATGACTAAATGTAAATGTAAATGTAATGTAAATGTGGAGAGAGGGAGTTCCAGAGGGAAGGGCACAAAGGCTCTGTCCCCCAAGGTACAATACTTGGATTTGGTGATGGGGGTGAGGAGATTTGAGACAGAGGATCGGAGACGGCGGTAGGGGCAATGTCAAATCATACAGTGCAGCTTCATCAGTCAGAGATCTTCAAATCTGACTGAAGTTTGAAATGTTGAAAATAATCATCTGAGACACCATCTTAAAGGAAAAGGTGGAGTCCAACATTATTCCTAAATATTTAACTTCCTGAAAAATATACATAGGAATTAGCAATATTTGTTTGTTTTTGTCCTAGTAAGTCTTAATATTAACTAAGGTTAATGTTAGTCTTTGAGCTGCTTCAGAGGAAACTGTGCAACAATGGATATCAGAAGAAGAAGAGCACAAAGCCAACCAAAACCTTTTTCTTCACTTTGCACTTTTGTTTTTAATACATTAAAGTAATTTGTCCAAGATACTGTTACTGACAGAGTTTACAAAATGCTTATTGTCTCATGGGGGTATGGTATATTGTTTTATTGTTGCACTGTATTTGTCATTGAAATAAAATTGTGCTCAATCAATTATATATAAACCTGCATACAAACAGTTTTGTAGAGATTAGAATAAATAAACAGGTGGAAAAGACAAAAAAAGCGTCTGATTTGGCATTTTGAAAGTTTTCCAGGAAAGTTGGGTAAACACACTGAATGTATCAAAGTAACCTTAATGTACCACTACAGCTTTTTTCTAGCAATTTTAATTACCATACTAATGTAATGGATAAACTTATAGACCTGTTCTAAGGTTATTATTTCAATCTGTGAGTCACCGGTTGTCCATTGGTTGTGTGTAAATTTTGTATCATACAGTCAAACAAAATGTAGCTGCTCATAACATAACGCTGGATATTAAGTTGTGTTTTTGGTTGCTTTGAAAAGAGTCTTAAGACTCTCAAAGTCTTATGCCAATTTGAAACTTACATTTACTCACACTTGTCTTGGTCTTGGACACAGAGGACTCTTGAATTTAAAACAAGACTATTCAAGACCGCAAATGGATCATTCAGCCATATTTTTGTGACTGAATGCACAACTCAAACTTTTATTTCCTTCTTTTTCAGAACTTCTCACTAAGAAAAACTTTAATAAAGATGTAAGGACTAACACTAAGCTTTATTGCTATCTATTTGTGTGAAGACATTCAGAAGGAAATGTTGAGTTATCTTTTGTACATTGTGACTGTTGACAATGAGACCTTGGATGCACTGTGTTTAGTACATGCAGATATGATATGTTGTATTGGAAAATATTTAATATGTCTTTTTCTAAGTGTTTGATCTTGGGATATCTCCCTCTTCCCCTCCAAGTGAGACAAAGTCCTGCCATCAAGACACGCATCTTTGGCTAGTTTGTAAAAACTCAGATCTTCGGGTGTTGGCGCTCATTTTTTTTTGTTTTGTGTTTGTCTCTAGCTCTTTTCCAGTTATCCATCTCGTCAGATTTAGTTTGTTTTGTCCTCATCGTCTTGTCCTGAGGTTTACCTGAACAACGCCCGTGTTTGTTTTTGATTCATTATTTTTATTAGTGATATTATTTTTATTCAGTTCAAAAGACGTGTTTTAACAATTTTTTGCTGTTTATTTGTTGTGAGAGGCTGGCCCTGAAGAGGCTTGTGTTTCCTTTGTGCTGTGTTCAGGAGAGTGGCTCTGCTTTAGAAACAGTGATGTCACACAAGAGCTGCATATCTGATGCATAAACTATATAGAAAATAAGTGAGTGAAAGAGGGAGACCAATCTCTTCTATTTTAGGGATTAACTATTTAATATCACATATCTGCTTATGATTAATGCAAAGTACATAGAGAATACAACTTTTGAAAGTCATAAAGCAGAAGCTGTACAAACCCAGAAATAATAAATAAATAAATAATAAATAATAAATAATAAATGCTAGCTTTGTTTTTTGAAAAAAAGTACAACATTTAGCTTTTTTTTTTTCATCAAATGAACAAGACTAGCTTTGTTTGAGAAAAACAAATATTGTTTTGTTTTTCTTTACTCTACTACAGTCTGTTCTCCCAAAGTAAGGAATATTCAATCAAGACTCTAAAGTAAACAAAACGTGTAGCTACTAAAGTATCTTAGGCTTTTATGGAAACCTACCTGTACTGACCGGGACCATATTGCTCCAGTGGAAAAAATGCTTTATAGTTTTGTCATATGATCTAGTCTAAATACTATAAACTAGATGAAGCTAAACTGTTTCAAACAGGAATCTAACCTTAAATAAAACAAAACAAACATTTCCCGATTACTCTTTTTATTTCATCAATTTGATCATCATGATGGTGGCTCTGAGAGAATACGGGCGTCTGCTTTTCCAGGTGTCCCAGTAGATCCCGGACACCCAGCCGATGTGGTCTCCAGACGGGTGCCAGACGCCGTTGAGACTGGCCGCGCCACATTGACTGAACCACCAGCCTGCTTCCTGTGAGGCGGCGCACTCCGTGTGAGCAACGTCTCCAAACAAACATGGGTTGCAGCCGTCGTTGTCGCTGCCCATGGTGCTGAAGCCGAAGCCGTTCTGATTCTGTCTTCTGGTCTTGCCTCGGATGGCATCGCCTTGGGACAGAGCGAAAAAGAAAGATGGTCAAACAGTGCCATCTAAGGTTCAGCTGAAAGCAATGTCTGAAAACAGATACTCTCTGTAGTACCTGCAGTGCCTCTGTATTTCCCGACTTGCAGTTTGTATCCAGATCTCTCGGGGCCCAGTTTGAAGTTGTTGTATTCTGCAAAAGCAGTAGCTCCTTCATGATCCAATAGCTCAACCCTCATGGTCCACTTTTTGTTCTGGCTTTTGGTCAGAGAGAAAATATTCTTGAGCCCAAGCCAGTGGTCATCTGCAAAAATCAGTAGAACAAAGATATGATATAGGAGATATAGATTAGTTATTTGTCAGTTTACTTAATCCTATCCTCAATTTATCTGCATTTAAGTGATTTACTTCTTTGGACTGGTTTGTAAAATGTTTGCTTTGAGGTGGAAAAGATAGCCAAGGTTGCATTCAGGGTTATTTAACTAGATACTAGCAAGCTATGATTTGACAAAAGCTTTATCTTAAAACTACAAAGTACTCTCTTAATTTCCTTGTTTTCTAGGACCCAGTTTAATATTTGCATTTGCTGACTATTACTGTAATGGCTTTTAATGCTACGTCTGACCTAAGAGTTATTGACACCACAACCAGAACCAGTTTAATCTCTGTGGTGTCTTCCAGAGAATAAAGGACTCCAGGTTTAGTTTTACTAAACAAATTATATTTAATGGCCTTTACTACACCCAGAGGACTGTATATCTTCAATGGCTGTTGTAAACATGAATGGACTCTACCATAATAATAATAATAATAATAATAATAATAATAATATGAGCTTTTCACAGTTGGTTAAACACAGTTGGTTAAACACAGTTGGTTTAGACAGCGGTGACTAATGACACACACAGAGGTGAATGTTATACTCTGTAGCACTTACTCAACAGATTTCCGAAGCCGTTTTTATAGGCTGCCCAGTTTCTGTTGAACTTCACTTGGCCCCCACAGCGTTTTTGGAAAACAGTCCAGCCTCCATCTGAGCGCATCTCACAGTAAACCTGAGAACAGGGAATACAAGTCAGGCAAATGTGAAACAACATTTTCCAAAATGTTGTTTCCAGAGTTTATCTCTAAAGTTTAAAGTTAGATCATTCAACTCTAAGGCTGTACACTTTGAGTTTATTGAAGAAAGACACTATTAACGGACCCAAGAAGGATTCACCATGGCAACGGTCATGTGACAATGGAGTTATTCAGGTTTAAAATTAAGTAGTCCCTTAACAGGCTATAGAAATAAATAAAACAAGACGCATTATCTATTTCTTATGTTCTACATAACACTGCCTTATTCTCTAATTTCCCAAAACAGTGTAATCTAGCTGAGCTTTAATGACCTAACATTGACCAAATGCTTAATGTAAACCTATGTTAACAGTGTTACCCTGAATGGGGCTTTGACTCCTATCGGTCGGATCAGGAAGACTCCACTTAAGGCTCTGGGATTTTTTCTTTTAATGTCACTGCAGTCAGTTCCTAGAGACAAATAAATACAGAATATGTAAATATAGATGTTTAATATTATAGATATTAACTTGCACTTATGTATTCTTACCACGAGGAGTTGCTACTCTCTGATGTTGGGAAAGAACACAAAAACAGTGCAATGAGATTTGTTTTACTGAAAGCTGCTCATACTTATTATTCTCATAGATTGCATTAGTATCTCTCCAGATCTTAGGCCATGCCCTTGTAACAGCAAAAAAAAAAGATTTTATTTAAAAGATTAGTTCAGAATTTTGTAAGCACACCGTTTAGAGAAACAGATCGAATAGAAATAGATAAAAGCCATAGATAAAACGTATTTCTGTAAACGGGGCCAGTCATAAAATTCTGAACAGCTGTAATATTCAAGTGCATAGAGTCACTGAAGTCAACGCACACAGATACAGATAAAAAAAAACTGTATTTCTCTTATTTTTGTGCATTTTAAAGCAAACTTTAGAAGGGCTTTAGTCTTTATTCAGCCTAAATTTATTCCTGATAAAAACCCTAAACCAGCGTTTTTCAAGGGACACATATTTAAAAAGACCCAAAAGATTTATGACCCAATTTCCTGGTTTGAACTATTTTCTCAAAGTTTGTTCCCTTTTTTACGCCTGTGCAATTATGAATAGTGTCATTCAGGACCATTACCAGGTTCCAAAAGCAGCTATATTTACACAATATATTTTGAAAGTTACCAAATGTTTGGAAACCACAGTCCTGAGCCACTTCCCTAGATTTATAAAACAACTGAACTAAACAGTATAAATAATCTGAATAGTAAAAGCAATGCAATAATCTTGGTGTCTAAAGGGAGTCTTGATTTAGCTTAAGTCTCACAGTTGGACTTAGACAATGTTTAGCTCTTAGTGCAGGTGCGATATTCAGCTTCTACTTTGTATCATCTTTCACTATTCTTGAGGTTTCATGCTTTAATAATATTGTCAGTAGGTTTGCATACAGCCTTGAACGTACTTGTAAACTGCCTGTTGTCTTGTTGTTCATGTAATGAACTGTTCTGTTGCTGAAGTGGCACATTATTCTTGATAAAATAACATTTGATAAAGCCAACTTGTGCTAACAGACGCCTCTTTCATGTTGATCCTGTTTGCCCACAGAAAGACGTGTGTTTGCTTTACCTGGGCATCACTGCAGCTGAAGAAAAAAAACAGGATCAGTCCACAAAATCCAAAAAGGTTCTTCATTTTGACCTGAGACACAGCTAAACTAACATGAAATATTAAATGAAAGACACAAACTGAACCTCCGCTCAAAGCCTTTAACAGTCGCAGTACTGTCCTGACACACCTCCTCCTCTGTACGAGCTCAGTGTCGTCATATGTTATTACTCACGCTCAGAGGAAGCAAAGTCAACAGCCAATCAGAGTTAACCTTTGGTCCTGAAGAAATTTCAACACGTCTGCGCAAAAAAGAGCACCACTGTGTTTACAGAGGTGTTTCCCACTTTGTAGCTACATACTGTAGAAACACAGATAAACACAGATAAACTGCATGTGTTGACAGTGGGAGGATCTTTTTGTAATCAATGCAAAACAAGACACATTATTTATCTTTGAAGACAGGCATTGATACACTGTACTGTACATATTATGTACAGTACAGTACATAGATAAAACAAAATACATATCTGGGGCCTCATTTATAAAACTTGCTCACGCACAGAAAACATGCGTACAGCACCTTAAACGCAAAAGATGGAATCTCTAAAAGTACAACAAGGCATGAAACTGTGAGTAGCCCTCAAGCCTGTTCTACTGCACATCTAAAGTGTTCTACTGCACATCTACAGTCTGTTCTACTGCACATCTACAGTCTGTTCTACTGCACATCTACAGTGTTCTACTGCACATCTACAGTCTGTTCTACTGCACATCTACAGTCTGTTCTACTGCACATCTACAGTGTTCTACTGCACATCTACAGTCTGTTCTACTGCACATCTACAGTGTTCTGCACATCTACAGTCTGTTCTACTGCACATCTACAGTCTGTTCTACTGCACATCTACAGTCTGTTCTACTGCACATCTACAGTCTGTTCTACTGCACATCTACAGTGTTCTACTCAAGCCTCTCCCATGGAACCTCTAAAATGGTCCTCGTGTAAGGGCGCCGCCATACGGTGATTTTACAGCGAAATACAGCAATATACCTCCGTCCACCAGAGGGCAGGCTCCAAAAGTGGAAATATAAAGAGAAACCCAATGGCGACTTTACAAGAGTAAAACTCATGTTTACAGCCTGGTACAAAAGATGGCTCCGGTCTCTAGAGCTAAGTTTTTACTACATGACAACTCTGGGGGGGGGGTAAATTTTTGATTAATATGTTTGTTTATGCTATATAAAAACTATTGTTTTACTATGGAAAAAGCCCGGATGTAACGGCCATTTTATTGCCCATTCGTAATGACAATATTGGTGAATAGGGGACCAATGGGCGGATATCATCCATATTTATACAATCTATGGTTCTACTGCACATCTACAGTGTTCTACTGCACATCTTCAGTCTGTTCTACTGCATATCTACAGTGTTCTACTGCTTATTTTTTTCTGTTTGCAGTTTTCTTTCTTTGTAAAGCATTGTGTTCCTGTTCAAAATAAATAAATAAATAAATATAAAGTGTTTTTTGTAATGGCGGTAGAAAGGTGACATGAAGAGCAACGTTTCTCATCAAAGCACATTTGTGTTGTCAAATTCACCGAGAGACTGTGGGTCTGGGGTGACCATAGCTCAGTGGTAGAGCGGCCGTCCTTCAACCAGAAGGTGGGCGGTTCAATCCCTGCTCAAAACATCCTGCTCTCCCCCACAGTTCATACTGTTGTTGTGTCCTTGGGAAAGAGTGCCTACTAGGTGGAAAAGCACTATAAATAATATAAAATCACAAACATCTATTAAACTAAGAATGTTGAATGTCCTGCCCACAAATATATAAATGAGGTACAATCAGTTTAAGCACAGTGGCAATGTGGATATAGCACTGACACTTTAGAGCAAGAAAGTCCAAAGTTTGATCTATTTTGTAGTCTACTTTTAGTTCTATAAGGTGACTATAGACTTCGACTCACTTCTTTAGATTGGTTGGCGATACATGGAAAAAGTAAATTGCGAAATAGACTTTAAAATGTCTGTTGGCCCTTGACAATTTCAAGGTGGGTTAGTCTTGGACCCTTGTCTTGAACAATCCATCTCCTACAACTTAATGTATAAAGTCTGTGGGTTTTCCATATTATTCCGTGATATCCCCTGGGAGATTATAAAGTTAATTTATTGTGTGTAGCGTTTTAATTAGTGTGATCAATACTCGATTGGAAAGGATTTAGATGTGCAGCGCAGGAGGAAGACAAGGCTAAATGAGTGTCTCACAGCTTTGTGCTCAGCGACACTGGCCTTGCTCTTAATAACTGATACAAAGAGGTCTTTGTCTGACACTGGGGAGGGTTACATAAAAGCACATGAGTGAAGCTGTCAAGTTAGAAAAACAGAAAGCATGAAGTGCACAGGGAATCCTTAAAGGAAATGTTGTTACCTTGCTTGGTGAGCATCTCTCGGCTTGTTTCTGGGGGATCTCTGAAGACGATGCTGAGGCGTGTAATGCACTTTTGTTCACAGCCGGTCCACGCTGAAGAAAACCCCCCGCTTGTGCTGTGGATCTCTCTCATCACTGATTCATTGAGCAAAGAGATGGAGAGATGAAGAGAGAGGAGAGAGAGGAGTGAGAGGAGCGAAAGGGAGTGGGGAGGAGCCGTACCGTCAGATGAACAGCACAAGGTGCTCTCCAACTGATGCTCTGCAATCCCCAGCCTCAGCTCAGCTGCAGTTCACACTTAACAAAAAAAATTGAGGCTCAGGTCTGTGGCATTACATCAAATAAACCTGGTCACCTGCCCTATCTATGGGTTACAAGGACAGTTTAGAGAGATAAATAATGCTTCTATCTTTATCTTTCAACTTGTGTTTACTCTATAGCTTTTCCTGAATATGAAGAGACTAAAATATAACAGTAAATCTGTTCACACATTATGTTTAACTGCTAAAAATCCACTTTTTTCAGATTGTCTATAGCCTCCAATACTGTCTTATGTATTTTATGTTATTGTCTTCTCTCTTGAACTAAAATTGTAAAGTGTCTTTGAGTTCCTTTTGAAAAGCAAAACCAATGTATTATTATTATAATTATTATTCAAATGTTTATTTTGTCTTTTGCAAATTATATTCAACAGTGTGCATGGATGTGCTTCCAGTTCTTTTGGGCCCTATTCCTCCTTCTTGGGACTTCCATATTTGGGCTATGTTTGGGCTTTTAACCTCTCTCTCTTTGTTCTGTAAAGCACTTTGAATTGCTCTATGTATGAACTGTGTTATACAAATAAACTTGCCTTGCCTAAGGAGTGTAAAGTCCAGCAAGTTTCTGTAAAGTTTCTGGCACTGTCACATTATGTTGAAGGTAGTCTCTGGTTGTACAACTCTGTGGTCAGGTGTTCTTGAAACTGAATATTAATGTTAAGCCACAGCAAGAGTTTATGCCACAACTAATCATTCACTTGATTATGACCAAAATTGCAAGTGTAACGGGTTTAGAGTTTTAGACCAAAGAAAATGTTGTTTATTCAGTTGCTTGCATGTTGCTACACTTATTATAGTAGAATAGGTTTTAAAGCAAGCTTGTTCATGCTGAAATTCACAGAAACTAAAACTGCCCTCTCTTACATTGCCCTTTTACAATTCCTAAGTATAGCAACTCCACTACAAGCTACCAATAACCTTTCAGTTTGTTAGTGCTGTGATCTAAACAAGGCTTGACTGAGCAGATTCAACTGCAAACTTGATTTCCACACATTTTGTAACTATAGGCCAAAGCCAGACAATTACTTTGACCAGTCACATCCTAAACACAGTGAATGTATGTGCACCTTTTGCAAGTGGAAAAGGTAAACAGTATTGTTTAAAATAATAGCAGTACAATGTGACTAACCAGAATAATCCAGGTTTTTAGTATATATTTTTTTGCTAAGTGGCAAACAAGTTACCAGTAGGTGCAGTAGATTCTCAGAAAACAAACAAGACCCAGCATTCATGATATGAACACTCTTAAGGCTGTGCAATTGGGCAATTAGTTGTGGGCGTGTTAAAAATAAATAGCAGTGTCTACTGTTGACTGTACAAACTCAAAATTATTTTGTACAAACGTTTTTGTTTCTAGGATTTAGCAATCCTGTGAATCCCTAAACTAATATTTAGTTGTATGACCACAGTTTTTTAAAACTGCTTCACATCTGTGTGGCACCAACTTGTGGCACCTCTCAGCTGTTATTACACTCCATGATCTGTATTGTTAATAATATACTGTATATATTAATTGTGTTTACACTGACGGTATAAGATGTTTGATTAAGAATAGAGGGATTAAATATGCACCACATGGTTCTTGCATTAACTTAAATTGTTTTTACTTTTTTTTTTTACTAAGAATTTCAACAAATGGGAAAACCTAAATCCTATTATTATTTAAAATGATTAAAAAATAGACTAAAAGTGTTATTTTACAGTAAAATAACAGTGAGGATGTCAGATGAAGGAGCTGCTGTTGCTTTCTTGTTCACTTACAGTGTGTAGAGGATGCTCCATGTTGTTTCATTAGCTTCCATCTAGCATCATTAGGTTTTTAGTTTACTACTGCTGAGAGGGCAACACATACGGCTTTAGAAAGGTCAGTGAACACAACAGTACTCTGTGCAACAGCATAAGAATGACAACAGAAATTATCCCTAAAGATTCATACATGATCTAGTTTATTTGTACACTGACTATTATAGAATATTTACTCAAAAGGTGTGTGGACAAAATGAAAATGTAACGTGACTGTTTGTCTTTGCCTATAATTAGTATGTTTCAAACTATTTAATAAAATGTATTTACATTTATAGATTATTATTGCCAGTGACTTACTGAATGGTTTGTATTTGTTTTACTAGAAGCAGTAGAAAACTGTAAAACTTTAAATGATTTTGATTTAAATTCAAATCAAAATCAAGAATAAAATAAATCCTGGCATGTAAACATTCCTTTTATTATTAGCAATAGTAATAATCTGTTAAAAAAGATAGATACATACAAATGTGTAACCATGTAAACATCTCAACGCAATCCTAGACATTCTAAGAACGTGTGACCTCATGACACTGTGATGTCATTCAAAGGACAGAGGTTTAGAGTGAAGCCAGCTTCAGAAGTGTGACCATTATATTTCTGCTCTCGACCAAGACAGACGCACAAAACAGAGCTTAAACAATACAACATTCAAGCATCAGATGAGCTGCAGAAAAAAGAGGAGCAGCTCGGACTCCAGCTGCAGGACACAGGTAAGTTGTTCAGGATTCTTTTTTAGCATAAAATAGTGCAGAAGAAGTGGTACTGAAGTGGTCTCTTTAACTGCTTGTCTTTTTGGCTGCCATTTAAGACAAGCCTCACCGGGGTTGTAACAGAGTGTGGCATGGGCGCAGATGGCACTGGGGACCCATAACAAATAAATTAATCAGGGTTTCATTCCACTATACATTAGCCCGCTGCAGCCGCTCCTTTAATTTCGCCGAACTTCGCGTTCGCAGAAATGAATCGGACTTTCCAGCACAATAATAATCTACCAGTCATCATTATTTTGTATCCACGCTCTCACTACACGCTGTTCTGTTGAACACACACGGCGACGCTACGACTCCTGATCCCAGGGGGTCCTACGAGGACCTGCTAGCTGCCTCAATTGGGCCTGTAGCGGTAACGGTAACCATAGTGACCGTATAGTATAAGGACGATAGTAAAAGGTTTATACTTTTGTTTATGACTAAGCAGGTGGTTTTTCCAGACTTTTTTACCAACTGTAAAAAAAAAAAAAAACGAAGAAACAAACAATCAACGAACAATGTAAGTATCCTATGTTTGCTGACTTTCCCAAATGTGGCAGAATATTTTGTTAAGGGGAATAGCTAATGTGACAAGCTAATGACAAGAAGCTTTTGCATCAAACACAGTGAATGAACACAAAGAGAATGGTTGGAATAAAACAATTTATTGTCAAGAAATAGTTTAATCTGGATATTCCAAAATAATAATCTACTGTACGGTACTGTATAGGTTTACTGAGGTGTATTGTACTGTATTGTGTGGTGCTAAGTTTGTCCAAACAACAAATAAAGGCCTAACAGCTACATAGGCTTTTTTTTTACATCCTCTTATAGCTGGAAACTGTTTATGGCACGGAGGATATAGTTCATGTTTACAAAACCATGTTTATGCTTGTTTATGCTTTTAAATTATGGGTAATGGAAAAAAGATATAGTTCTTAATGAGTCACAGATTATTTGAAAGAGCTATTTCAAATAAATAAATTAAAACATAGTTTGAACTTTTATCGGACATTTTTTACCTTTTGTTCATTGTTTTTTTTTGTTTCTATAATGTCAAATAGAAATCCCACAATGTTTTTTTAGTGCAAACCATTAACACAAATTGCATAAAGTACCCTAACCCTAACCCTACAGTAGCCTACTTCAGCACTAGTTCTAATTAAAGTTCAACACTGCTACTCCAGCTCCGTCTGCCGCCTCATGCCTCGCAGGTTAAGATCAGCTGTTAGTATGTTACCACCACCCCTTGCTGGCAGAAACCAGCAACAAGATAGCTGAGTTGGGCATAAAAAAAAAAAAAAGCAAATACCGCCTTCTTGACCACCGCCAGGCCTGCGCCACCGCACGATATGGCACTATATCTAATTGAGTGCTTGGTCCGTCCCCCCACAGTTAAAAAATCCCATCTGCGCCCCGGGAGTGTGGGTTTGGAGCAATCAGATGACTTATATACCTGGTCCAGCTCCTTAGCACCTTTTTGGACAACTTTATTGTCAACATTCTTCGGAGTGATTGTCTCCATTTACATAGGAGAGTCTATTTCTCACAATCTCTAGTTCTTTCTCCTTAGCGAGGGTCTTTTCCTTGCCTCTGGTGCAGTGACAACCTCCACATCTGCTTTTCCATTTCCACCACTCTACTGTATGAATGTACGCTTTGTGGCTGCAGTGCTGGATTACTGGAGCAGGATGTTCAGCAAGTCGCAAGTGCCTTCAACCAGGCCATCCCAGAGCACAAGTACTCCAACAGTTTGTATTTTTTGAGGCCCCAGCTGTCCTTTGTGACTTATTAGTAGCTGGGTCTCTTTTGGTCTCACCAGCTCATGAGTGGGACATCAGGGAAGATCTCTTCTAGTTTCCTGGCCTTAACATGCCAATGAACCTCTCTAATTCAGTCAAGCCCATAACAAACCAACTGATCTCGACTGATACTTTCATCCCACCAACTCCATTGACCAGGGTAACCTGGTCAGCAGCCTTATGGTAATGTAGTTGGTATCTGGTAATTCTCGCAGACCATTCTCTGCTATCAGTCCATGCTCATTGGTTGCAGAATTGAAAGTTTGAGAAGTTGAATTACAGAACACATCAACACAGCTGGGTTAATTCTGGTGAAATTTTGGTTAAGAACACCACTTATGTCTCTGTACATTTCGTGCCTTTAGCTCCCAATGAGCCAGATTTAGTCATCCTCTTGACTGTGCTCCTTTCATAAACTGGACACAGGTAATAGTGGTGCTCTGGGGTATGTTGTTTCCTGAACTCTGCCTTTTTGCAAAAGAAAGAGGATTTACAATGGTGCCTGTTATTTTGGGTTTCAAGACACTTGAAAATGTCTCTTGTCATGTGGTCCAGTGGTCCAGGACCACCACCGTCTTATATGTTTGTGTTACTTTAGATCTCCCCAATACGGTTTGCAAAAAATGTTTGAAAGCCATAGCTTTCACTCTGTTTTGCCCCCAGAACTAGCAAAACAGACTGAGCAGCTCTTCTCTGTTAGGTGGATTTGGAGTCTGTCCTTCTGCGTCATCTTCTTCATTCTCTTTGAGAAATTTATTGTAGCTTGGTTGCCAAAACGGCTCTCCAGGATACGGAAAATCTCATCTGCTGTACTATAGGTGTTTAGACAAAGATCCTTTGTTACCTTCTCATCAAGGCTTTACATCCTTTGACCCGATGGATTCTCCTTGCTTCTGCATGGCCTCCCATTCCTTTCTCCAGTGGAAAAACTTGCGCTTATTTCCACCAAACCTAGGGAGCGTAGTAGGTTTTAACTTTATGACTGGCAGTGTTTACGTTTTAGCTTACATTCTGTTGCTGTTTTTTCTACATCGGCTCTCTGCTGCTCACTTAATTCAGGTTTTGCCTGAGGCTTCCACATCCTCCTTGGGACATGTCCATGTGTGTCCTGGTGATAATATTTACCAGATGAGTAGGAAGTCTCTTTGCTGTCCTCTCCACCTTAAGTTGTTCCAGGTACTTTGATTCGGCCATCTTCCTGGCTTCAAACAAAGATGCACAATTGGCTGACAACGTCAATTATTTTTTATGAAGCAATTTAAGGTATGAAAATTATTGCTCCTTAGCTACAATTCAGACCCATATTACTGCACATTAAGTTAAAGTTTATTGCACAACCTGATATGCACAAATAGCTTTAACATTACAAGTTTTTAAATTATACATTTCAATAGACAAATATTAAATGGATACTTTGTAACTTGCAGTTTTAATAATCAAAATTAAGTGCATTGTAACTTATTTAGATTTTACTTCTAATTTTTACTTTATCAAATAATTTAGACACATTTATATTCAATGGATTTTATACAGTGCTTTTAAATTATGAAGTATAAATTCTGAAACATTTAGTACTTAACAGTGCTTAGTACTTAGTGAATTAATAAGTCTAATTATTAACTAAATACAAAGAATGTCTTGCGTTAAAACCTTGTGGCTATAAAGTATATCTTGAGTGACAGATGTCCAATCAGCAGAAAAAAATCCATCCACAAACGTAACTTTTCCTGTATGTCTGATTTGTTGTTGTGATTTTAGTTTATGATAATTTGTTTTTCTGAGTTGTTATTTTAGTTTTGTTAATTTGTTTTCTGATTTGTTGTATTTTTGTATTTTGTTTTCTGAATTGTCACGTTTTTTTTATTTTTTATTTTTTTTTATTTGTTAATTTAGTTTTGTTCATTGGTTTTCTGATTTTGTGTTTTTGGTTTTGTTCTTTTGTTTTCTGGTTTGTTGTTTTAGTTTTGTTAATGTTTTCTGACTTGTCAGTGTTTTTGGTTTTGTTTATTTCATTTATGAATTGTCGGTGTTTTCGTTTTTGTTTAATTGTTTTCTGATTTGTTAATTTAGTTCTGGTAATTTGTTTTCTGATTTTGTCATTGTGTTTTTGGTTTTGTTCATTTGTTTTCTGGTTTCATCATTGTGTTTTTGGTTTTGTTCTTTTGTTTTCTGATTTTGTCATTGTGTTTTCGGTTTTGTTTATTTGTTTTCTGGTTTGTTATTTTAGTTTTGTTAATGTTTTCTGAATTGTCAGTGTTTTTGGTTTTGTTCATTTGTTTTCTGATTTTGTCATTGTGTTTTCAGTTTTGTTTATTTGTTTTCTGGTTTGTTATTTTAGTTTTGTTAATGTTTTCTTAATTCTCAGTGTTTTTGGTTTTGTTTATTTGTTTTCTGATTTGTTAATTTGTTTTCTGATTTTGTCATTGTATTTTTGGTTTTGTTCTTTTGATTTCTGATTTTTATCATTATATTTTTGGTTTTGTTCATTTCTTTTCTGATTTTGTCATTGTATTTTTGGTTTTGTTCTTTTGATTTCTGATTTTATCATTATGTTTTTGGTTTTGTTCATTTCTTTTCTGATTTTATCATTGTGTTTGGTTTTGTTAATTTGCTTTCTGATTTTATCATTGTTTTTTTTTTGTTTTGTTCATTTGTTTCCTGATTTTGTCATTGTGATTTTGATTTTGTTCATTTGATTTCTGATTTTATCATTGTGTTTTTGGTTTTGTTCATTTGTTTTCTTATTTGTTTATTTGCTTTCTGATTTGTCGTTGTGTTTTTGGTTTTGTTCATTTGTTTTCTTATTTGTTTATTTGCTTTCTGATTTGTCGTTGTGTTTTCGGTTTTGTTCATTTGATTTCTGATTTTATCATTGTGTTTTCGGTTTTGTTCAGTTGATTTCTGTTTTTATCATTGTGTTTTTGGTTTTGTTTATTTGTTTTCTGATTTGTTTTTTTAGTCCTCTTAATGTTTTCTGAATTGTCAGTGTTTTTGGTTTTGTTCATTTGTTTTCTGATTTTGTCATTGTGTTTTCGGTTTTGTTTATTTGTTTTCTGATCTGTCGTTGTGTTTCTGGTTTTGTTTTTTTGATTTCTGATTTGTTTATCTGCTTTCTGAATTGTCATTTTGGTTTTGGAGAGAGCCTCCTTCCTGGTGAGCAACAGTGTTAGACCGCCTTGACTCAATGATGAATAAGCTTCAACTCTTCAAAAGAAAGGCCTCAGCTGCTGAGCAATGTAAACCAGTTTACATCCTGCCAATGCACCAGCCCCAGACTGCAGTTGACCAACAATTCCAAACCTCTCACATTGAAACCCGGATGAGTTTGTACGCCTTAAGATTGTCCTAGAAAACCTATTGCTCCCTGACAGTAGCGAGCTGTTCAAATACCAAATTCTAATAGACCACATACATCTGGAAGAGGCCAAGCTAATAGCCAATGCCTACCTGCATTCTACCACACTATTCACCGATACAATGCACGCGCTAAATGACAAGTTTGCACAGCCACATCAATTAGCCCTCAAGAGGATTGCTGCAGTGATGGACTCACCTGACATCCGGAGAGGAGATGTGGCAGCCTCTGACAAGTTTTCCCTCCAGATCCAGTCACGAGTGGGAACATTAAAGACTGTGGGCCCAGAAGGAGATGTGGAGCTACAATGTGGATTCCATTTAGCTCGCCTACTTAGTAAGTTACTCCCTAAAGAATTAGCGGACTTCCGCAGATGCATGTTCAATCACTCTGGGTGGACCTATACCCTAAACGACTTGGCCACTTGGTTAAAATATGGGTCCTGGTGCCAAGACTTTGATGGCCAGCTATCACCCAGAGGACTAAGAGATAAACCTGAAGCTCAACCAGCCAGACACTCTGTCACCATACTCCATGGGGCAGAGAGCAAACCCAAGTCTTCACAAAGTATACGTGCCAGAGTCGAGTTACCCCTTATTGTGCCTTCAGCAACAATCGAGACCATCACTTCAGCCAGAGCACTGCCATCACCAAGCTCAACAAAGAACAGCTTACCATTTGGATAAGACTAACAAGAGGTGTTGGCCCTGTGCCCGCCCAACAAGATGTTGTTGTGTTTTCGGTTTTGTTAATTTGTTTTCTGATTTTGTCATTGTATTTTTGTTTTTGTTCTTTTCATTTCTGATTTTATCATTGTTTTTTGTTTTGTTCATTTGATTTCTGATTTTATCATTGTTTTTTGTTTTGTTCATTTGATTTCTGATTTTATCATTGTTTTTGGTTTTGTTGTTTTCTGGTTTTATTATTGTGTTTTTGGTTTTGTCCATTTGTTTTCTGGTTTTGATCATTTGTTTTCTGGTTTTTTATTTTAGTTTTTCATTTGTTTTCTGAATTGTCAGTGTTTTTGGTTTTGTTCATCTGTTTTCTGATTTTATCATTGTTTTTTGTTTTGTTTATTTGATTTCTGGTTTTATTATTGTGTTTTTGGTTTTCTTTTGTTTTCTGATTTTGTCATTGTGTTTTTTGTTAATTTGTTTTCTGATTTGTTTTTTTTAGTTTTCTGAATTGTCAGTGTTATTGGTTTTGTTTATTTGTTTTCTGATTTGTTAATTTGTTTTCTGATTTTTGTCATTGTATTTTTGGTTTTGTTTTTTTGATTTCTGATTTTATCATTATGTTTTTGGTTTTGTTTATTTCTTTTCTGATTTGTTTATTTGCTTTCTGATTTGTCGTTGTGTTTTTGGAGAGAGCCTCCTTCCAGGTGAGCACCAGTGTTAGACCGCCTTGACTCAATGATGAATAAGCTTCAACTCTTCAAAAGAAAGGCCTCAGCTGCTGAGCAATGTAAAACAGTTTACATCCTGCCAATGCACCAACCCCAGACTGCAGTTGACCAACAATTCCAAACCTCTCACATTGAAACCCGGATGAGTTTGTACGCCTTAAGATTGTCCTAGAAAATCTATTGCTCCCTGACAGTAGCGAGCTGTTCAAATACCAAATTCTAATAGACCACATACTTCTGGAAGAGGCCAAGCTAATAGCCAATGCCTACCTGCATTCTACCACACTATTCACCGATACAATGCACGCGCTAAATGACAAGTTTGCACAGCCACATCAATTAGCCCTCAAGAGGATTGCTGCAGTGATGGACTCACCTGACATCCGGAGAGGAGATGTGGCAGCCTCTGACAAGTTTTCCCTCCAGATACAGTCACGAGTGGGAATATTAAAGACTGTGGGTCCAGAAGGAGATGTGGAGCTACAATGTGGATCCCATTTAGCTCGCCTACTTAGTAAGTTACTCCCTAAAGAATTAGCAGACTTCCGCAGATGCATGTTTAATCCTTCTGGGTGGACCTATACCCTAAATGACTTGGCCACTTGGTTAAAATATGGGTCCTGGTGCCAAGACTTTGATGGCCAGCTATCACCCAGAGGACTAAGAGATAAACCTGAAGCTCAACCAGCCAGACACTCTGTCACCATACTCCATGGGGCAGAGAGCAAACCCAAGTCTTCACAAAGTTCGCGTGCCAGAGTCGAGTTAACACCTTATTGTGCCTTCAGCAACAACCGAGACCATCACTTCAGCCAGAGCACTGCCATCACCAAGCTCAACAAAGAACAGCTTACCATTTGGATTAAGACTAACAAGAGGTGTTGGACTTGTGCCCGCCCCAACAAGATGTTGTTGTGTTTTTGGTTTTGTTCATTTCTTTTCTGATTTGTTAATTTGTTTTTTGATTTTGTCATTGTGTTTTTGATTTTGTTCATTTGATTTCTGATTTTATCATTGTGTTTTTGGTTTTGTTCATTTGTTTTCTGATTTTGTCATTGTGTTTTTGGTTTTGTTTATTTGTTTTCTGATTTGTTATTTTAGTTCTGTTAATTTGTTTTCTGATTTTATCATTGTGATTTTGGTTTTGTTCATTTGATTTCTGATTTTATCATTGTGTTTTTGGTTTTGTTCATTTGTTTTCTGATTTTGTCATTGTGTTTTCGGTTTTGTTTATTTGTTTTCTGATTTGTTATTTTAGTTCTGTTAATTTGTTTTCTGATTTTATCATTGTGATTTTGGTTTTGTTCATTTGATTTCTGATTTTATCATTGTGTTTTTGGTTTTGTTCATTTGTTTTCTGATTTTTTTATTGTGTTTTCGGTTTTGTTCTTTTGATTTCTGATTTTATCATTATGTTTT
Source organism: Perccottus glenii (assembly GCA_024416835.2). Classification (NCBI taxonomy): domain Eukaryota; kingdom Metazoa; phylum Chordata; class Actinopteri; order Gobiiformes; family Odontobutidae; genus Perccottus; species Perccottus glenii. Next base: position 11,658,883 of record CM044547.2, on the reverse strand, counting down.
TGGTTTTGTTCATTTCTTTTCTGATTTTGTCATTGTATTTTTGGTTTTGTTCTTTTTATTTCTGATTTTATCATTGTGGTTTTTTTTTTGTTCATTTGTTTTCTGATTTTATTTTGTTTTTGGTTTTGTTTATTTGTTTTCTGATTTTGTCATTGTGTTTTCGGTTTTGTTTATTATTTTTCTGATTTTATCATTGTGTTTTTGGTTTTGTTCATTTTATTTCTGATTTTATCATTGTGTTTTTGGTTTTGTTCATTTGTTTTCTTATTTGTTTATTTGCTTTCTGATTTATCATTGTGTTTTTGGTTTTGTTCATTTGTTTTCTGATTTGTTATTTTAGTTCTGTTCATTTGATTTCTGATTTTATCATTGTGTTTTTGGTTTTGTTCATTTCTTTTCTGATTTTGTCATTGTATTTTTGGTTTTGTTCTTTTGATTTCTGATTTTATCATTATGTTTTTGGTTTTGTTCATTTCTTTTCTGATTTGTTCATTTGTTTTTTGATTTTGTCATTGTGTTTTTGATTTTGTTCATTTGATTTCTGATTTTATCATTGTGTTTTTGGTTTTGTTCATTTGATTTCTGATTTTATCATTGTGTTTTTTGTTTTGTTCATTTTATTTCTGATTTTATCGTTGTGTTTTTGGTTTTGTTCATTTGTTTTCTTATTTGTTTTTTTTGCTTTCTGATTTGTCGTTGGGTTTTTGGAGAGAGCCTCCTTCCAGGTGAGCACCAGTGTTACACCGCCTTGACTCAATGATGAATAAGCTTCAACTCTTCAAAAGAAAGGCCTCAGCTGCTGAGCAATGTAAAACAGTTTACATCCTGCCAATGCACCAGCCCCAGACTGCAGTTGACCAACAATTCCAAACCTCTCACATTGAAACCCGGATGAGTTTGTACGCCTTAAGATTGTCCTAGAAAACCTATTGCTCCCTGACAGTAGCGAGCTGTTCAAATACCAAATTCTAATAGACCACATACATCTGGAAGAGGCCAAGCTAATAGCCAATGCCTACCTGCATTCTACTACACTATTCACCGATACAATGCACGCGCTAAATGACAAGTTTGCACAGCCACATCAATTAGCCCTCAAGAGGATTGCTGCAGTGATGGACTCACCTGACATCCGGAGAGGAGATGTGGCAGCCTCTGACAAGTTTTCCCCCCAGATCCAGTCACGAGTGGGAATATTAAAGACTGTGGGCCCAGAAGGAGATGTGGAGCTACAATGTGCATCCCATTTAGCTCGCCTACTTAGTAAGTTACTCCCTAAAGAATTAGCGGACTTCCACAGATGCATGTTTAATCCTTCTGGGTGGACATTTGTTTTTTGATTTTGTCATTGTGTTTTTGATTTTGTTTATTTGATTTCTGATTTTATCATTGTGTTTTTGGTTTTGTTTATTTGTTTTCTGATTTTGTCATTGTGTTTTCGGTTTTGTTTATTTGTTTTCTGATTTGTTATTTTAGTTCTGTTCATTTTTTCTGATTTTGTCATTGTGATTTTGGTTTTGTTCATTTGATTTCTGATTTTATCATTGTGTTTTTGGTTTTGTTCATTTGATTTCTGATTTTATCGTTGTGTTTTTGGTTTTGTTCATTTGTTTTCTTATTTGTTTATTTGCTTTCTGATTTGTCGTTGTGTTTTTGGAGAGAGCCTCCTTCCAGGTGAGCACCAGTGTTACACCGCCTTGACTCAATGATGAATAAGCTTCAACTCTTCAAAAGAAAGGCCTCAGCTGCTGAGCAATGTAAAACAGTTTACATCCTGCCAATGCACCAGCCCCAGACTGCAGTTGACCAACAATTCCAAACCTCTCACATTGAAACCCGGATGAGTTTGTACGCCTTAAGATTGTCCTAGAAAACCTATTGCTCCCTGACAGTAGCGAGCTGTTCAAATACCAAATTCTAATAGACCACATACATCTGGAAGAGGCCAAGCTAATAGCCAATGCCTACCTGCATTCTACCACACTATTCACCGATACAATGCACGCGCTAAATGACAAGTTTGCACAGCCACATCAATTAGCCCTCAAGAGGATTGCTGCAGTGATGGACTCACCTGACATCCGGAGAGGAGATGTGGCAGCCTCTGACAAGTTTTCCCTCCAGATCCAGTCACGAGTGGGAATATTAAAGACTGTGGGCCCAGAAGGAGATGTGGAGCTACAATGTGCATCCCATTTAGCTCGCCTACTTAGTAAGTTACTCCCTAAAGAATTAGCGGACTTCCGCAGATGCATTTTTAATCCTTCTGGGTGGACATTTGTTTTTTGATTTTGTCATTGTGTTTTTGATTTTGTTCATTTGATTTCTGATTTTATCATTGTGTTTTCGGTTTTGTTTATTTGTTTTCTGATTTGTTATTTTAGTTCTGTTCATTTTTTTTCTGATTTTGTCATTGTGATTTTGGTTTTGTTCATTTGATTTCTGATTTTATCATTGTGTTTTTGGTTTTGTTCATTTGATTTCTGATTTTATCATTGTGTTTTTGGTTTTGTTCATTTGATTTCTGATTTTATCGTTGTGTTTTTGGTTTTGTTCATTTGTTTTCTTATTTGTTTATTTGCTTTCTGATTTGTCGTTGTGTTTTTGGAGAGAGCCTCCTTCCAGGTGAGCACCAGTGTTACACCGCCTTGACTCAATGATGAATAAGCTTCAACTCTTCAAAAGAAAGGCCTCAGCTGCTGAGCAATGTAAAACAGTTTACATCCTGCCAATGCACCAGCCCCAGACTGCAGTTGACCAACAATTCCAAACCTCTCACATTGAAACCCGGATGAGTTTGTACGCCTTAAGATTGTCCTAGAAAACCTATTGCTCCCTGACAGTAGCGAGCTGTTCAAATACCAAATTCTAATAGACCACATACATCTGGAAGAGGCCAAGCTAATAGCCAATGCCTACCTGCATTCTACCACAATATTCACCGATACAATGCACGCGCTAAATGACAAGTTTGCACAGCCACATCAATTAGCCCTCAAGAGGATTGCTGCAGTGATGGACTCACCTGACATCCGGAGAGGAGATGTGGCAGCCTCTGACAAGTTTTCCCTCCAGATCCAGTCACGAGTGGGAATATTAAAGACTGTGGGCCCAGAAGGAGATGTGGAGCTACAATGTGGATCCCATTTAGCTCGCCTACTTAGTAAGTTACTCCCTAAAGAATTAGCGGAATTCCGCAGATGCATGTTCAATCACTCTGGGTGGACCTATACCGTAAACGACTTGGCCACTTGGTTAAAATATGGGTCCTGGTGCCAAGACTTTGATGGCCAGCTATCACCCAGAGGACTAAGAGATAAACCTGAAGCTCAACCAGCCAGACACTGTCACCATACTCCATGGGGCAGAGAGCAAACCCAAGTCTTCACAAAGTTCACGTGCCAGAGTCGAGTTAACACCTTATTGTGCCTTCAGCAACAATCGAGACCATCACTTTAGCCAGAGCACTGCCATCACCAAGCTCAACAAAGAACAGCTTACCATTTGGATTAAGACTAACAAGAGGTGTTGGCCCTTTGCCCACCCCAACAAGATGTTGTTGTGTTTTCGGTTTTGTTTATTTGTTTTCTGATTTGTAATTTTAGTTCTGGTAATTTGTTTTCTGATTTTGTCATTGTGTTTTTGATTTTGTTCATTTGATTTCTGATTTTATCATTGTGTTTTTGGTTTTGTTCATTTGTTTTCTGATTTGTTCATTGTGTTTTTGATTTTGATTATTTGTTTTCTGATTTTGTCATTGCGTTTTCAGTTTTGTTTATTTGTTTTCAGATTTGTTATTTTAGTTTTGTTAATTTGTTTTCTGATTTTGTCATTGTATTTTTGGTTTTTTGGGGGTGCACGTGGCAGAGTGGTTAGCACTCCTGCCTCACAGCAAGAAGGTCGTGAGTTCAAAACCCGGCCGACTCAAACATTCTCGGCCGACTCCAGTCTTTCTGTGAGGAGTCTGCATGTCCTCCACGTGTTACCGTGGGTTCTCTCCGGGTACTCCGGCTTCCTCCCACCGTCCAAAGACATGCATGTATAGATTAATTGACAACTCTAAAAGTGTCCCTAGTGAATGAATGTGAGAGTGAATGGTTGTCTGTCACTGTCTATGTCTAAGTGTTAGCCCTGCGACTAACTGGCCACTGTCCAGGGTGTACCTCGCCTCAGGCCCAAAGCTGCTGGGATAGGCTCCAGTCACCCGCGACCCCTAACGGGACTAAGCGGTAGAAAATGAATGAATGAATATTTTTGGTTTTGTTCTTTTGATTTCTGATTTTATCATTGTTTTTTGTTTTGTTCATTTGATTTCTGATTTTATCATTGTTTTTGGTTTTGTCCATTTGTTTTCTGGGTTTGATCATTTGTTTTCTGGTTTGTTATTTTAGTTTTGTTAATGTTTTCTGAAATGTCAGTGTTTTTGGTTTTGTTCATTTGTTTTCTGATTTTATCATTGTTTTTTGTTTTGTTTATTTGATTTCTGATTTTATCATTGTTTTTGATTTTGTTTTTTTGTTTTCTGGTTTTATTATTGTGTTTTTGGTTTTCTTCATTTGTTTTCTGATTTTGTCATTGTGTTTTTTGTTTTGTTAATTTGTTTTCTGATTTGTTTTTTAGTTCTCTTAATAATTTTTCTGAATTGTCAGTGTTTTTGGTTTTGTTCATTTGTTTTCTGATTTTTTCATTGTGTTTTCGGCTTTGTTTATTTGTTTTCTGATTTGTTTTTTAGTTCTCTTAATGTTTTCTGAATTGTCAGTGTTTTTGGTTTTGTTCATTTGTTTTCTGGTTTGTTGTTTTAGTTTTGTTAATGTTTTCTGAATTGTCAGTGTTTTTGGTTTTGTTTATTTGTTTTCTGATTTGTTTTTTAGTTCTCTTAATAATGTTTTCTGAATTGTCAGTGTTTTTGGTTTTGTTCATTTGTTTTCTGATTTTGTCATTGTGTTTTCGGCTTTGTTTATTTGTTTTCTGATTTGTTTTTTTAGTTCTCTTAATGTTTTCTGAATTGTCAGTGTTTTTGGTTTTGTTCATTTGTTTTCTGGTTTGTTGTTTTAGTTTTGTTAATGTTTTCTAAATTGTCAGTGTTTTTGGTTTTGTTTATTTGTTTTCTGATTTGTTAATTTGTTTTCTGATTTTGTCATTGTAATTTTGGTTTTGTTCTTTTGATTTCTGATTTTATCATTATGTTTTTGGTTTTGTTCATTTGTTTTCTGATTTGTTTATTTGCTTTCTGAATTGTCGTTGTGTTTTTGGAGAGAGCCTCCTTCCAGGTGAGCACCAGTGTTAGACCGCCTTGACTCAATGATGAATAAGCTTCAACTCTTCAAAAGAAAGGCCTCAGCTGCCGAGCAATGTAAACCAGTTTACATCCTGCCAATGCACCAGCCCCAGACTGCAGTTGACCAACAATTCCAAACCTCTCACATTGAAACCCGGATGAGTTTGTACGCCTTAAGATTGTCCTAGAAAACCTATTGCTCCCTGACAGTAGCGAGCTGTTCAAATACCAAATTCTAATAGACCACATACATCTAGAGAAGGGGCAGACTCCAGTCTTTCTGTGAGGAGTCTGCATGTCCTCCACGTGTTACCGTGGGTTCTCTCCGGGTACTCCGGCTTCCTCCCACCGTCCAAAGTCATGCATGTATAGATTAATTGACAACTCTAAAAGTGTCCCTAGTGAATGAATGTGAGAGTGAATGGTTGTCTGTCACTGTCTATGTCTAAGTGTTAGCCCTGCGACTAACTGGCCACTGTCCAGGGTGTACCTCGCCTCAGGCCCAAAGCTGCTGGGATAGGCTCCAGTCACCCGCGACCCCTAACGGGACTAAGCGGTAGAAAATGAATGAATGAATATTTTTGGTTTTGTTCTTTTGATTTCTGATTTTATCATTGTTTTTTGTTTTTTTCATTTGATTTCTGATTTTATCATTGTGTTTTCGGCTTTATTTATTTGTTTTCTGATTTGTTTTTTTAGTTCTCTTAATGTTTTCTGAATTGTCAGTGTTTTTGGTTTTGTTCATTTGTTTTCTGGTTTGTTGTTTTAGTTTTGTTAATGTTTTCTAAATTGTCAGTGTTTTTGGTTTTGTTTATTTGTTTTCTGATTTTTTTATTTTAGTTCTGTTAATTTGTTTTCTGAATTTGTCATTGTGTTGGTTTTGTTCATTTGATTTCTGATTTTATCATTGTTTTTGTTTTGTTGTTTTCTGGTTTTATTATTGTGTTTTTGGTTTTGTTCATTTGTTTTCTGATTTTGTCATTGTGTTATCGGTTTTGTTTATTTGTTTTCTGGTTTGTTATTTTAGTTTTGTTAATGTTTTCTCAATTGTCAGTGTTTTTGGTTTTGTTTATTTGTTTTCTGATTTGTTAATTTGTTTTCTGATTTTGTCATTGTCTTTTAGGTTTTGTTCTTTTGATTTCTGATTTTATTATTATGTTTTTGGTTTTGTTTATTTGTTTTCTGGTTTTGTTTATTTGTTTTCTGATTTGTTATTTTAGTTCTGTTAATTTGTTTTCTGATTTTGTCATTGTGTTTTTGGTTTTGTTTATTTGATTTCTGATTTTATCATTGTGTTTTTGGTTTTGTTTATTTGTTTTCTGATTTTTTTTTTAGTTCTCTTAATGTTTTCTGAGTTGTCAGTGTTTTTGGTTTTGTTCATTTGTTTTCTGATTTTGTCATTGTGTTTTTGTTTTTTGTTCATTTGTTTTCTTATTTGTTATTTTAGTTTTGTTAATGTTTTCTGAATTGTCAGTGTTTTTGGTTTTGTTTATTAGGCCCAAGCCGGTGAAGACTGGCAGGGCCTATTGTTTTTGCTCGGAATTTTTAGTATTTTTTCTTTTTTTGCAAAATGATCCTAAATTTGACCCAGTGCACGAAAAGTCATTTTTATTGGTCCCAGACTTCAAGCCCGGCGAAAAATTTATGTATTTGAAGTCGGCAAAAAAAAAAATACGAAAAATGACTCAGTGGCAACCCCTCGAAAAGTCAAAATACATTGGGCCTATGGAAAGTGAAAGTAACTTTTTCCAATGTAGAAATACAGAACTTGGTACATCCATAGGACACCTCAGGGCAAACAGAAAAGTCTATGACAGCCACACCCTAAACTCAACAGGAAGTCCGCCATGTGGGGTGAAACGCGCAGCCATTAAAATCGCACCCCTTGCGCAAAAAGATGCAAATCATTGTGTTTTAATCTAAATGGCCCCAAATTTGGTGAGTATCATCTAGACACGTGTGCCAACCAAAGTTGTGACTTTGTTGTTGATATCTTATCGAGTATGGGTGTGGCTAGCCTGTAACGAGGTGGCCATTTTTGTGAAAATAAAATGTCTCTTAACTCTCAAACGCCTTCTCGGATCGAGTTGGACCCAAAAAGGCGTTTGTGCACATTCATGACACAACACAAAAATATGTAAATAAAAGGGTTATCTTTAGAAATGGCTCTCCAGCGCCCCCTACAAACTTATAATGGGACCCAAGAATTTAGTTTGTCATAGAGACATAAAATTTGGTACACACATCTCTTATGTCATGACGAGCATAAAAGCCAATGACAACCACCCCCATTTATAAATGTGTTGCCATAGCAACGTCCCAAATATGTGGAAAAAGTCAATGGGAAGTGAAATTTTTAGTTTGTCGTAGGCAAATGAAACTTGGTACACACATCCAGTATGGGCTTATGAACAACAAAGCCAAAGGGGACCACACCCTATCACACACGGGAAGGCGGCCATTTTGAATTGAAGATGTGAACCGACTTAGAATACACCTCTTTTAAAAAACAACATTCCACAGACACCAAACTTGGGCTAAATGAGCTAAACACATGTGTGTAAAATAGACAGGCGTTTTTCTTGTCGTTTTTGCTCGAGTTATTTTTTTTTTATTATTATAATTTTTCTGCAAAATGACCCAGTAAACGTGCAGCTAAAAGTCATTTTTATTGGTCCCAGACTTCAAGCCCAGCGAAAAATTTATGTATTTGAAGTCCCCGAAAAAAAATACGAAAAATGACTCAGTGGCGACCCCTAGAAAAGTCAAAATACATTGGTTCTATGGAAAATGAAAGTAAATTTTTCCAATGTAGAAATACAAAACTTGGTACATCCATAGGACACCTCAGGGCAAACAGAAAAGTTTATTACAGCCATTTCGTAAACTCAACCGAAAATCTACTATGTTGGGTGGAATGCGTGACCACCTAAATCTCACCCCTTGTGTCTAAAGGCTTTTCATCTAAACAGCTCCAAATTTGGTGAGTATCATCTAGACACGTGTGCAAAAAAAAGTTATCAATTTCTTTTTTGATACATTTGTGGCTGTGGTCGTAATGAGTCTGTGAAGAGGCAACCTTTGGGAAATAAATGCCATTTCCCAATTGCCAGGATCCTTCCTTTAGAGGAGGCCCCTCCAGAGCCACGGCTAGAGTCTTAGAAAACTCCTCAGAATCCTTTTACCGTGAAGTTTACGCTTTAAAGCACGAAATGCACTCCTCCGAGTGCATGTGTCCCCGCGGTCTCAAGGGAGGTGAGGGCCTTTATCGCCGCTATGCTTTAATTAGGCCCGAGCCGGTGATGGCCGGGAGGGCCTATTGTTTTGCTCGGATTTTTTTTTTTTTTTTTTTTTTTATCTTTATTGTGACCAAATGATCCTAAATTTGACCCAGTGAACATGCACAAAAAGTCGTTATATTGGTCCCAGACTTCAAGCTCGGCAAAAATGGTATGTATTTGAAGACGCCGAAAAAAAAATACGAAAAATGACTCAGTGGCGACCCCTACAAAATCAAAATACATTGGGCCTATGGAAAGTGAAAGTAACTTTTTCCAACGTAGAAAAATGAAACTTGGTATATCCATAGGACACCTCAGGGCAAACAGAAAAGTCAATGACAGTCACACCCTAAACTTAACAGGAAGTCCGCCATGTGGGGTGAAACGCGCGGCCACTAAAATCGCACTTTGCGCAGAAAGATGCAAATCATTGTGTTTTAATCTAAATGGCCCCAAATTTGGTGAGTATCATCTAGACACGTGTGCCAACCAAAGTTGTGACTTTGTTGTTGATATCTTATCGGGTATGGGTGTGGCAAGCCTGTAACGAGGTGGCCATTTTTGTGAAAATAAAACGTCTCTTAACTCTCAAACGCCTTCTCGGATCGAGTTGGACCCAAAAAGGCGTTTGTGCACATTCATGACCTGAACACAAAAATATGTAAATAAAAGGGTTATCTTTAGAAATGGCTCTCCAGCGCCCCCTACAAACTTATAATGGACCCAAGAATTTAGTTTGTCATAGAGACATAAAATTTTGTACACACATCTCTTATGTCATGACGAGCATAAAAGCCAATGACAACCACCCCCTATCTATAAATGTGTTGCCATAGCAACGTCCCAAAAATGTGAAAAAGTCAATGGGAAGTGAAATTTTTAGTTTGTTGTAGGCAAATAAAACTTGGTACACACATCCACCATGGGCTTATGAACAAAAAAGCTAATGGGGACCACACCCTATCACACACAGGAAGGCGGCCATTTTGAATTGAAAATGTGAACCGACTTAAAATACACCTCTTTTTAAAAGTACACAGAAAAAGCTGCTTCATTCCACAGACACCAAACTTGGGCAAAATGAGCTAAACACATGTATGTAAATGAGACAAGTGTTTTTCTAGACTTTTTGCTCGAGTTATATTTTTTTATTATAATTCGGTATATATTTTTTATTATAATTTTTCTGTAAAATGATCCTCAATTTAACCCAGTAAACGAACAACTAAAAGTCATTTTTATTGGTCCCAGACTTCAAGCCTGGCAAAAATTTATGTATTTGAAGTCGAAAAAAATACGAAAAATGACTCAGTGGCGACCCTACAAAAGTCAAAATACATTGGGCCTATGGAAAGTGAAAGTAACTTTTTCCAACGTAGAAAAATGAAACTTGGTATATCCATAGGACACCTCAGGGCAAACAGAAAAGTCAATGACAGTCACACCCTAAACTTAACAGGAAGTCCGCCATGGGGTGAAACGCGCCACTAAAATCGCACTTGCGCAGAAAGATGCAAATCATTGTGTTTTAATCTAAATGGCCCCAAATTTGGTGAGTATCATCTAGACACGTGTGCCAACCAAAGTTGTGACTTTGTTGTTGATATCTTATCGGGTATGGGTGTGGCAAGCCTGTAACGAGGTGGCCATTTTTGTGAAAATAAACGTCTCTTAACTCTCAAACGCCTTCTCGGATCGAGTTGGACCCAAAAAAGGCGTTTGTGCACATTCATGACCTGAACACAAAAATATGTAAATAAAAGGGTTATCTTTAGAAATGGCTCTCAGCAGCGCCCCTACAAACTTATAATGGACCCAAGAATTTAGTTTGTCATAGAGACATAAAATTTGGTACACACATCTCTTATGTCATGACGAGCATAAAAGCCAATGACAACCACCCCTATCTATAAATGTGTTGCCATAGCAATGTCCCAAAATGTGAAAAAGTCAATGGGAAGTGAAATTTTTAGTTTGTTGTAGGCAAATGAAACTTGGTACACATATCCATCATGGGCTTATGAACAAAAAGCCAATGGGGACCACACCCTATCACACACGGGAAGGCGGCCATTTTGAATTGAAAATTTGGTCCGACTTAAAATACACCTCTTTTTAAAAGTACACAGAAAAAGCTGCTTCATTCCACAGACACCAAACTTGGGCAAAATGAGCTAAACACATGTATGTAAATGAGACAAGTGTTTTTCTAGACTTTTTGCTCGAGTTATATTTTTATTATAATTCGTATATATTTTTATTATAATTTTTCTGCAAAATGATTCTCAATTTGACCCAGTAAACCAACAACTAAAAGTCATTTTTATTGGTCCCAGACTTCAAGCCCGGCGAAAAATATATGTATTTGAAGTCCCGAAAAAAAAAAATGAAAAATGACTCAGTGGCGACCCCTAGAAAAGTCAAAATACATTGGGCCTATGGAAAGTGAAAGTAACTTTTTTCCAATGTAGAAAAATGAAACTTAGTACATCAATAGGACACCTCAGGGCAAACAGAAAAGTCTATGACAGCCACACCCTAAACTTAACAGGAAGTCCGCCATGTGGGGTGAAACGATGTTCACTAAAATCGCACTTGCAAGAAGATGCAAATCATTGTGTTTTAATTTAAATGGCCCCAAATTTGGTGAGTATCATCTAGACACGTGTGCCAACCAAATTTGTGACTTTGTTGTTGATATCTTATCGGGTATGGGTGTGGCAAGCCTGTAACGAGGTGGCCATTTTTGGGAAAATAAAATGTCTCTTAACTCTCAGACGCCTTCTCGGATCAAGTCGGACCCAAAAAGGCGTTTGTGCACATTCATGACCTGAACACAAAGATATGTAAATAAAAGGGTTATCTTAAGAAATGGCTCTCCAGCGCCCCTACAAACTTATAATGGGACCCAAGAATTTAGTTTGTCATAGAGACATGGAATTTGGTACACACATCTCCTATGTCATGAGGAGCATAAAAGCATATTTTTTTATTATAATTCGGTATATATTTTTATCATATTTTTCTGCAAAATGATCCTCAATTTGACCCAGTAAACGCGTGCAACTAAAAGTCATTTTTATTGGTCCCAGACTTCAAGCCCGAAAAATTGATGTATTTGAAGTCCCGAAAAAAATATGAAAATGACTCAGTGGCGACCCCTAGAAAAGTCAAAATACATTGGTTCTATGGAAAATGAAAGTAAATTTTTCCAATGTAGAAATACAAAACTTGGTACATCCATAGGACACCTTAGGGCAAACAGAAAAGGTTATTACAGCCATACCGTAAACTCAACAGAAAATCTATGTTGGGTGGAATGCGTGACCACCTAAATCGCACCCCTTCTGTCTAAAGGCTTTTCATCTAAACAGCTCCAAATTTGGTGAGTATCATCTAGACACGTGTGCAAAAAAAAGTTATCAATTTGTTTTTTGATACATTTGTGGCTGTGGTCGTAATGAGTCTGTGAAGAGGCAACTATTGGGAAATAAATGCCATTTCCCAATTGCCAGGATCCTTCCTTTAGAGGAGGCCCCTCCAGAGCCAAGGCTAGAGTCTTAGAAAACTCCTCAGAATCCTTTTACCGTGAAGTTTACGCTTTAAAGCACGAAATGCACTCCTCCGAGTGCATGTGTCCCAGTCTCAAGAGGCGAGGGCCTTTATCGCCGCTTGCGGCTTTAATTTACATTGTTCTTCTTTGGTTGAATGGAGGCGTGGAGAGCGTAACGTGAGACAGACTTGCGTGCGCACATTTCTGCTCCAGGTGGGATTTATAAAAAGGAAATTGCTGCAGTATGCACGGATTTATCATTCAGGATATTTTTTTGGCAAGCGCCATTTTTGTCCACTAGGCGTATGCACAAGTTTAGTAGAGATCCTACGCAACCTTTAATAAATGAGGCCCCTGGAGCTTTGTTGATTTGTGTTGAAAAACACCATCTAGTGGTCACCAATGGACAAGAGCTGAGTACAGACCTAGAGATGAGTTTAGTATGTTTTTTTTTTTGTTCAGATCATTTTGACTTTAATGGACAGAGTAGAAAGCTTGAAAAGGATGACATGGAGCAGATTGACCCAATTGCCAGAATCCTTCCTTCCAGAGTTGGCTCCTCCCAAGCCAAGGCTAGAGACCTGTGTAACTCCTCAGAGTCTTTTGGAACAGGTTTCAAAGTTGCCGGGCTGCATCATCAAAAGCCACGCCCACAGTTTTGCTGTTGTTTTTTTACCACTTAAATGCTTAAACATTTTTGTTATATGGAGTTATTGCTCATTAAATCTTTGACTATGATATAAAATACAATGTCTGGTTTCCACTGTTTTGTATACTGAACAAGAATTTAAATTCAACTCTTGTTTTGTCCCCATTTTTTATGAGCTGACATGAGAAGACTTTTTCTTTGTACACAAAATGCTTATTTCTCTCAAATATTGTTCACAAATCTGTCTAAATCTGTGTTAGTGAGCACTTCTCTCACAGGTGTGGCATATGAAGATGCTGATTAGAGAGCATGATTATTGCACAGGTGTGCCTTAGGCTGGCCACAATAAAAGACCACTCTAAATTTGTGTTACTAAGAATGGTTCAACACCAGGGTTGGCTCTTCTGTGTTGGTACATCTTTTTATGAAGGACCTGCTTGGTCTCCCTGATCCTATCCACCAATCACAGCGCACTGAGTGTGATTGGTGTGAAATGCTCAAACAAAAAGTGTTACTGTCATCCCTGTGTTCCTCTACTGCTTTCCAAAACTCTGACCTTGAGCTTGTTTGATGTGTGGGGTCAAGAAATGGTTATGACAAAACAAAAACAAAAAACTTGTCTTTTCTCACAGGTGTTTATTTTTTTAAATATATATATTGTGCTTTATAAACATTCAAATCAGGTCATGAGGTCATTTTTGATCCCAGAGGGTGTGATTTTTTTTTTTTTTGCTGCCATCTAAAAAAATTAAAAGATTTAAAAACAGCATCCTCACTAAACTTTGACATTTACCAGTCTGTGATAAAGAATAATCAAAATAATATAAAGCCAAAATAATTTTTTGTCCATTGTTTATTTTTCTTAAAAACAAGTTTTTTTGTGTCTGTGTAAACAAAAGACTATCGGCCTTAAATTCCAACAAAGGAAAAATATGAGGCAATGGGTTGGACTGAAGTAAGACTAAAGGTGTAACATAGAATTGATTGACTATTTATACTTTATACATTAAATAACAGTCAAACCAGGTGGGGTCATTTTTGACCCTAGAAGACAAAGGGTGTAGGTCCAATGGGAGGACATTACAAGGGACATTAATTTGATTTTCCACACCTGTTTTACCTCAGTATAAAAGGACTGCACTCGCTCTTGTTGATCCTCTGGTAGTCTGGTATGACTCTTTTGTTATGTCCTCGAAGTTACTACCTTTGATCTTGTGGTTGTTTTATTTCAGATTCATGACAGCCCATGTGTTTCTATATACCTTTTTTCTCGTTCAATTAAATCCAAATGCACTGCAGTCAGTCTTTTGGATTCCATACAGCATTCTAACTGATGCCCATGGCTGTAGAAAATAACAAATGAACTAGCAATTAATCAAATTCCTATTTTACACATGGGTTGTTCCACTTTATGAGCTTCAAGTTTATTTTATCATTATGAAAGGCTTACAAAGGGCAGCTCAATATCGGCTAAATGTTATCTCAAGGCCTTGACAAACTGTGTATTTTATCTTTTTCAATGTCAGTGAGATGGTTCTTTACACTGGGTTGTTTATGTGACCTCGAAGACATGAGGCCAGATGGTGTGACAGAAATTGGTCTATTTACAGTACAGGGTAAGTCAAGACCAGCTCATTTTAGTAACATCCATCCTTCTTTAGCAAGTTACAAACCATAATAAACCAGGTTACATGCGGTTTAGTTTTTGCTGTGAAATAAAATACACTCGGAAATCAGCTGTTTGCAAAAAGTCCACACCTGTTTCATGTGCTAAGCCAGGCTGTGACCCTTTAGTAAATCTCAGTAACGCCTTCTAATAACTCCTTAATGGTCCTTAGATTTAATAATTAAATGATGGCAGCAGTGTTGAATGCGCTTGTTATATTACCTTTCCCTCTGCAACATTGAGTTGTGTCCACACTTGCAAAGCTAAAAGTTGTTCTTGTCACACACTGCTTTTTGGTCCATTTAGACGTCTGTGGTTCACAATTTAATGAAACTGATCCATTGCTAAATTGGACGTGGACCATGACCCATGTGTTGAAGGGGTCTAGATGCGCTTATCACACTTAATTACACTAACATAACCAATTTTTTTTCTAATGTTTCTAGTTTTTTTAATTTTCAGGAATCAATGAAGTTAAATAAATATAAACTTATTAGTATTGTAAAAATACATTTTTACTCATTTGACAGAGACCCAATAGTCACAGAGCAGTCATCCTCCTCCATGCCGAACCCCGGGAACAGGGGCTCAGTGAAAGTGCTGTTGAATGTGTACAGGTGTCTGAGCGTCCCGGCAGAGTACACACTGTAGAAGGACAGAGTACCGGCGGGCCAGTCCAGATACACCCCTATCCTACGCGAAGCTCCCCCCGGCGCCGGTATTTCCACAGGCTGCCGGTCGTGCTGAGCGCTGTAGTGATCCATGGAGCAGAACAGACTCCAAGACTGGTCCGTGTAGCCAAAACCACACAGGTAGGAACCGGCCCTGCGGCGGATACCCCTCATGGCCACGGCGATGTCCACCCAGCGGCCAGTCCACTCCACCTCCCAGTAGTGCTTCTGGGTCAGGCCTTGGTGACAGAGGACCTGGGACACGCTCTCGAACCTCTCAGGGTGGTCTCCGTACGGCTGTGTCCCACGCACCCATGTAACCTGTTTACCCCCCTCGTACACAAACAGGGACGTGGAGGCGGTGTCTGTGTTTAGTGTCAGCTCACACGCATCTGAAACAAAACATTCATCTGTGTTTTACTTTAGGGTTCAGTTTAGAAGGTCATTTGGTCAGGAACTCAGGTTTAACATTTGTTGCCCTTTGACTTTCTGAATTGTCAACAAGGCAGAAAAGCAATTCTTCAGTTAATTTAGGTTAGTACACCAAGTCTAAACAAAAACAGCCAACCTCTAACAGCCATGTTTCTTAGTTATCATTCAGCTTTTGATCATTTGATCGAAAGCTAACGTCACAACTGTCTATTAAGTCTATTGTTTAACACTCAGATAACTTTAGTGACAATAATGGCATCAGTCTTTATTTGATAAAAGCAGGAAGGAGGAAGAGAGAGCGATAAGAATGACATTGAGAAGATTAAAATGGTTATCATAGTGCATTTTGTACAAAACCCATCAGCTCTGTGACATTATCAATGTCACATTTTATTCTGATGGAAACAAGCTGTCTCTGTGACTGAAGGAGTGGACACAAAAGAGAAACCCATACAAACCAATCAAAATTATGATTATAATGATTAATGACAATAAACTAAAAGGAGAAATAATCACTTACACTTTGTCAATGTTGATTTTAAGTAGCATTCACCATCAGGCTCCAGACTGCAATGACATAAATGAATAAACAAATTACATTTATCATTATAAAACATGTCTCTCACTGTAACTCATTGGAAAATTCAACATTAAAGAGACTAAGTCCACATTGATCTGACCGGCCGGTACAACAGGACGCCACAGAATGATGAGCACTGACCACTTCTCCTCATTTGAATCACTTATGGAATAACAAGGTTGGTTCCTCTAACACATTCTACTGCATCTTGATCTATCGTCCTCCTGGCCTTGATGGTGTCTTTTTAAATGAGTTTATTGACTTTTTATTTAGTTGTATCCCTTAATAAAATAATTCAGGAAGCTAGATCCAAGTACTTTCGGCAGCTTATATCAGCCAACAAGAAAGATCCAAGAAAAGGTGATATTTGACACAATAAACACCATTTGTCCCCTGCTGCCACTGATACACCTGTGCTTTGTAGATCTGTCTGTCTCTGTGAGGCTCCTGACTGGCACCAACAAGAAAGCCCACATCACACCTATTCTTAAGTCTCTTCATTGGCTCTCTGTTGCAGGATACACTTTAAAATATTGGTTTTGACATTTAGAGCCCTGCATGGGCAGTCTCCTGCTTATATTATTGACCTAAGACGCTCTGTTTTAGACAAGCATTCCAGTCCCAATAGGCTCAAGGCTGCTATGACTGACTGTACTTTGCTGTAATATGTATTTCTATCTGTCTATCTTTTAATGTGAAGCACTTTGTCACTGCTGTCTGTAAAAAGCGCTATATAAATAAAGTTTCATTTTCTGTGGAAATTTAAATTCATAAATTGTTATTAATAAAAGACAGCCTTCCTCTTGAGGCATAAAAGAGCTTCAATAATCCAGTCAGTTTTGGTCATTTATAGAACAAGAGTTGTTGAATAAAACACATAAGCTCATTCATATTAACACTTGTATCACTAAAGTGTTGCAATGTTTTGCATAAGTCTATTATCAGTTATTTTAAGAGTCACTTGACAGCAACAGAGAAACGTGTTGTATAGTGTCCTCAAAAATGTAACACTACTGTACTGAACAAATAATCCTTACTCGAGTAAAAACAAGGGCCTGAAAGAAAACAATTTTTATTTTTTACATATATATAGAAATTTTTACTCTTGTGACAAACAGGAAATATAAATATTGTATTTTCTCCCAAAGACAAAGATAGCATTTATTATCAACAGCTTTTAAACAGAGCGAGCATAGTCCAAATGTTAATTTGTAATTAAAACATTTATCCTTGTATTAAAGACAAGCAGAACACTAAATTACAGGAAATCGGCGCAGCTCTGTGAATTTAATGTTCAGAAAGCTGGGAAAAAACTGTCCACTGTTTATACTGCAGCTTCAGGATTTCTTCTACTCTTTATAATTTTTAAATGTCTGATTTAAATATGATTGTATCTATAGATGTCTCTCTCCGGGCATAGCTCAGTGGACTGGAAACACAAGCCTCTTCAGGAGAAACTCAACCAAACTTACCCGATCTGTACTGTACCACTCGAGTGGAAAAAACACTTTTGAGAATTGGGAACACTAGCACAGCACTGTAATCACTGCAGTTCTGCTGTGTAATAGGTTGATACTTCAACAATAGTACCATGTGGTGTTGACAGAAGCTAACAAATGTGAGTCCAAACCTGAGTTGTGTGAGTTTACACAGTGGGTTGTCTCGAAGAATAGACAGTAGCCTCACTCCTGAGTCCTGGAGGTGGTTATAGCTGAGGTCTAGCACTTTCATCTCAGAGAATTTTGACTTCAACACTGAAGCCAAGTCTGTATAACTTTTCTCTGTGATGCTACAGAAGGACAACCTGTAGAGAGCATTTTCTTTAGCTTATTGCCCCACATTTACAGTCAAATATTCTCTTCTCTGCACGGCCTAAAGCCTGAATATATGTCAGCTCATACCTCAGTATCTCCAGTTTACATCCTAGTACAGAAAGTCCAACACAGAGAAGTTGAACCTCAGTGTCCAGCAGGTCGTTTCCACTCAGATCCAGCTCTTTTACTTCAGAAGAGCCACAGCTGAGCACAGAGGCTACGTCCTGGCAGCATTTATAGAGACTACACTCATTTAATCTGTGGATCAAAGCAGGTTAGTTTATTAGCAAGAGGCTCAACACACACACAATAGTGTTGCAGCTACTGTCAATGAATGTGAATGCTAATAATCTAAACCTGAGCGTCTCCAGTTTACAGTGCTGACTTTCCAATCCCACACACAGAGGCTGAATATTTTGCAGGTTGTTTCTGCTGAGATCGAGCTCCTTCACACGGTTGCAGTCAGAGCTAAGGACTGAGCCAATCACACCGCAGGATTTCTGTGTCAGGTCACAGCAGCTCAGCCTAACGAAATCATTTGTTGAGTTCATTAGTTATTAAGGAAATATAAAAAAAGGCATCTGAACAGAGACAATGTAATGATGGCAGTAAATAGTAAGTTCCTCTAGTAAGTTCCTCTACAAGCCTTATATACTTTAATGAACTGTAGTAGACAAATGTTGCTGAAAAGCCATACAGGACTGTGACCTTTGTAAAATTTCTTGTTTAAGTTGTAAAGCAAATTCATGTTGACGTGACATATTCTGGCAAGATATGTGTCCCCATAAGATATTTTTTTTTACAAATTCCTAGTTTGCAGCCACCACCAGGGACCCAGCATGTTTTTTTTATGTTGATGGGGAAACCGTAATACCTGGAGGTTGTTGTTTTAATTACCTTTTGTGTACTTTAAAAAAAGCAATTTTACAATAATACCGTGTACATAAAAGTATACGGTAGTATTGTACTTGTATGTATTGGCTTCTGGTTTGTTTCTGGTTTACGCTGTCCATTTCTGAGAAAGTTGGTAAATTTCTGTTAAAATGAGGAAAGGTAAATTAGCCTGGCCTGGCTAAAAAAAGATACATGTGACAGGTTGCACTGGCTTTATTTTTTATGTTTTAAGGCAAAGATGCAGTCTGGAAACTAAAGATAAAGATACTATCTTGAATATATTGACACCTTTTCTTAACCATGTACAGAAATGTGTTTTAGAAAAATGTCCCCTTTTCAAATAAACTAATCTACTGTATCCAGAAATGTGTCTGTAACTTCAAGGTCACTCAGATTTTTACTCTGTCCATTTCTGAGAAAGTTGGTAAATCTCTGTTAAAATGAGGAAGGTAAATTAGCCTGGCCAGCCATTACGTCGCAAAGTGAAATGGGTCTGAGGGGTTCCTGTACAGTGATAAGATAACCACGCAATATAAATCCTGTCAGACAATTCCTCATAATTTATCTAAAAGGGTGCAGGCTTTGTGCAATACTTTATGTCTTTGAATGGTTGTGTGTCTATTGAGTTGCTCTAGAGGCAGTTTATTTTGCACTGTTTTAACTGTCCCCAGTAAATCCAACTTAAATGCACAGAGTCCAGATGAACTGTTTGTAGAGAATAAATAAAGCAAAAGCAAGAATGAAGAACTGTGTGTGCATAAATAACACACTTTACACAAATACCCAGCAATTTTAGTAAAATAACAGCAATATTTTCACTTCACATTCTATTTATTTTAATATTTATAATAAAAAAAGATACATGAGACAGGTTGCACAGGGTTTCTTTTTTTTATGTTTTCAAGGCCTGGAAACTAAAGATACTATATATACAATTATACTATACTACTATAATATATATTGACACCTTTTCTTACCCATGTACAGCAATGTGTTTTAGAAAAATGTCCCCTTTTCAAATAAACTAATCTACTGTATCCAGAAATGTGTCTGTAACTTCAAGGTCAGATTTATGTAAGGGCACAGACCTGAGTGTTTCCAGTCTGCAGTGTGGACTCAGGAGTCCAGAGCTGAGCTGAGATAAACCAGAGTCCTTCAGGCTGTTGTTGCTCAGTTCAAGCTCTTTCAGACGAGAAGAGCCTGAGGTTAAAACAGTGGCCAAGTCTCCTCCACATTTGTCATTTAACTTGCACTGGTTCAACCTAAAAAGAGAAATATTTTGTGTCAGTGTTGAGGAATATGGTGATAAGACAATGATAAGAATTTAAAGTGTGTTCTACCTGAGGGTTTGAAGTCTGCAGTGTTTGCAGAGTCCCACACACAGTGCCTTTAAACCAGCTTCATGAAGCCCATTGAGGCTCAAGTCCAGGAGTCTGAACCTGGTCCATTCTGTGCTCAGGACTTCAGATAGTGTTTCACCACATTTTCCAGTCAGTTTACACTTCTGCAGTCTTTAAAAGAGGTCTTAATCACAATGTATTCTCTAGTCTCTTTTTGAGCTTTAAAACATCATATTGCTATAATTCATGAGCTGTCTATCCTTACATACAAAATCTTACTTTAAACCATTTGATCCCATTTTTAAAGACACAAAATATCTCAGTTTGGTGTGTAACTATAGAAACACTTCATTAATTGTACTGAACAAGATTAACTCAGTTAAACACTGTTTTACAGCATGTTCCTGTTCTGAAGCACAAAAGACATACAGTCACAAAACCCAGGCAAATAAAACGTCAAAAACCTCTCACTAACAGCACATTTACACAGAGGACTTTCAGGAAAATGATATGTTGGTGGTTACAGGTGTAGCTTTCAAATCAAAACTGTCTGTATGCAATGTCTTGTTTTCTTCTTCAGCTACATATTGTTGTTCTTACTGTACCAATATAAAGTTCAACGTACCTGAGAAGCTCCAGTTTACAGTGTTTACTCCTCAGTCCCTCACACAACAGCTTCAGCCCTGAATCCATTATGTTGTTGTCACTTAGATCCAGCTCTTTGAGACGTGAGGCTGAGGCGTTAAGAGCTGAGGCCAAAACTTCACAGCATTTTTCAGTAAGCTGACAGTGATCCAGCCTGGAAAAATAGCATCCAAGTAGTTCTGTATGTATATGAAATAGTAATATAATACTATCCTTAGGGTGTTACATCTACGTATAAGGCATGGCAGTTTCATTTATATAGCACAATTCATACAAGGGTAATTGTGCTTAACAGGAATAAAATACACAGTCCAGATTTAGAAAAAGAAACAGAATTAAAGCCGCAAGCGGCGATAAAGGCCCTCGCCTCCCTTGAGACCGCGGGGACACATGCACTCGGAGGATTTCATTTCGTGCTTTAAAGCGTAAACTTCACGGTAATGTCAAATAACCGGGCCTGTGCTACTGCTTGGGCCTGCTACACCACCTTGTAACCTAACTTTAGAGTTAAAGGTCTCCACAATCTCTGGTTTTCCTGGGAGCTGTCTGAACCTTTGGAAATAATAGATTATGCTTGGGCTAAGGCGAGAAAAACAAAGTACTGGCTGGAGATTTGAGATGACTCAGGAATCGCTGCACCCCCCTGTTTAAAAAGACAAATGTAAATATAACTTGTCTAAAAGTACAAGGTTACAAGTTCCAAATGATTCTGAGGAGTTTTCTAAGACTCTAGCCTTGGCTCTGGAGGGGCCTCCTCTAAAGGAAGGATCCTGGCAATTGGGAAATGGCATTTATTTCCCAAAGAAATGGCTGCCTCTTCACAGACTCATTACGACCACAGCCACAAATCTATCAAAAACAAATTGATAATTTTTTGGCACACGTGTCTAGATGATACTCACCAAATTTGGAGCTGTTTAGATGAAAAGCCTTTAGACACAAGGGGTGCAATTTAGGTGGTCACGCATACACCCAACATAGTAGATTTCCTGTTGAGTTTACGACATGGCTGTAATACATTTTTCTGTTCGTTCTGAGGTGTCCTATGGATGTACCAAGTTTCATTTTTCTACGTTGGAAAAAGTTACTTTCACTTTCCATAGGCCCAATGTATTTTGACTTTTCTAGGGTCGCCACTGAGTCATTTTTCATATTTTTTCAAGACTTCAAATACATAAATTTTTCGCCGAGCTTGAAGTCTGGGACCAATAAAAATGACTTTTAGTTGCACGTTTACTGGGTCAAATTGAGGATCATTTTGCAGAAAAATTATAATAAAAAAATATACCAAATTATAATAAAATAAAATATAACTCGAGCAAAAAGTCTAGAAAAACGCTTGTCTATTTTACATACATGTGTTTAGCTCATTTTGCCCAAGTTTGGTGTCTGTGGAATGAAGCAGCTATTGTCTGAGTTCTTTTAAAAGAGGTGTATTTTAAGTCGGTTCACATTTTCAATTCAAAATGGCCGCCTTCCCGTGTGTGATAGGGTGTGGTCCCCATTGGCTTTTTTGTTCATAAGCCCATGCTGGATGTGTGTACCAAGTTTCATTTGCCTACGACAAACTAAAATTTTCACTTCCCATTGACTTTTTCCAAATATTTGGGACGCTATGGCAACACATTTATAGATAGGGGTGGTTGTCATTGGCTTTTATGCTCGTCATGACATAAGAGATGTGTGTACAAAATTTTATGTCTCTATGACAAACTAAATTCTGGGTCCATTATAAGTTTGTAGGGGCGCTGGAGAGCCATTTCTAAAGATAACCCTTTTATTTACATATTTTTTGTTCAGGTCATGAATGTGCACAAACGCCTTTTGGGTCCAACTCGATCCGAGAAGGCGTTTGAGAGTTAAGAGACGCTTTATTTTCACAAAAATGGCCACCTCGTTACAGGCTTGCCACACCCATACCCGATAAGATATCAACAACAAAGTCACAACTTTGGTTGGCACACATGTCTAGATGATACTCACCAAATTTGGGGCCATTTAGATTAAAACACAATGATTTGCATCTTTCTGCGCAAGTGCGATTTTAGTGGCCGCATGCTTTCACCCACATGGCGGACTTCCTGTTAAGTTTAGGGTGTGACTGTCATTGACTTTTCTGTTTGCCCTGAGGTGTCCTATGGATATACCAAGTTTCATTTTTCTACGTTGGAAAAAAGTTACTTTCACTTTCCATAGGCCCAATGTATTTTGATTTTGTAGGGGTCGCCACTGAGTCATTTTTCGTATTTTTTTTTCGGGGACTTCAAATACATAAATTTTTCGCCGAGCTTGAAGTCTGGGACCAATATAATGACTTTTCGTTCATGTTCACTGGGTCAAATTTAGGATCATATGGGGAGAAGAAGAAAGATAAAAAAAAAAAAAATCAGAGCAAAAACAATAGGCCCTCCCGGTCATCACCGGCTCGGGCCTAATTAAAAAACAGAAAAAAATAAAATAAAAGATGAAGAGTGCAGATAAAACACTTTGAGCTGTCTTTACCTAATGTAGGCGGAGCTAAAGAGGAAGGTTTTTAACTTCCCCATTGTTAAAGTTGAGGCTTGTAAATAAGTCTAATACGGTTCAAAAATAGTTTCCATAAAATATAAAGCAAAAAGCAAGCATTTCTTTATTTGACACAAAAATACAAATATAGTATAAGCCTTTTCACTCTCTAATGTTCTCTACCCTCTCACTGACAGCACACACATGTTGTCAGTCATTTGCCATTTGCCAAATAAATGCAGAATTTGTCTTTTTAATGACCTTTGTCCTTATATAAAGCCATTACTGAAGGGCATTCAGTAGATGTTTGAGATAAACTGGGCATTAACTGGATTGTGGATAAGTGTGGACGGCCACATTTAATTGTATTGACTTTGCCCTCTATCTGACATTACTACAGTCTACAGAGCACTGTATTTGAATATTATGGTTCTATCACCAGAGGACTGTGGCTTTATACTAAAGTTTAGCCATTGCTTGTGTTGTGCTTAATCTCTTATAATAAATTATTGTATTCTCTCTAGCAGCCCAGTCAAACATGTCTCGTTCATCTGAATTTACCAGACAAAAATGAGGTGTTTTATATATTCAGTATATTTTTATTTATAGATTTAATTAAAAGGCCAACTCTGTGAAGAGTGTGTATGTCCCCTGAGTTACCTCCAAATACTCCGTTAGATAGTACACGGTTTTACTCACATGGCTCTTGTTGAGGAGGTGATCACTGCTCGTAGATTGACCACTCCTTCCTCTGATCTGACGTACTTTTGAGATCAAACTCCTCTGTGGCTTCTGAGGTCATGAGTTCAAAGTTGAGCGCTGACCACTGAACAGGAGACAGGTTTTTACCCGTCAGTCTCCCGGAGTTTACAAAACCCTGTATCTCCTGCACCAGGGACTCATCTTTGAGCTCACTCAGACAATGAAACAGGTTCATACTTGGCTCTGGATCTGCTTTAATCTTCTCTTTAAGGAAGTCAATAGTTTGGCTTGTCTCTTCTTCTCCTTGACCTAAGTCTATTATCCCAATCAGGAGCTCTTGGTTTGAACGCAGAGACAAACCAAGTAGAAATCGAAGAAACAGATCCCAGTGGCCATCTGGACGCTGCAAAGCCTTTTCTATTGCAGTTTTGTGGAAACCAAACACAGACTTTGGTAACAGCTTTGTGGACATCCTTTTAAAGTTGCTGAGGAAGACATTTTCCTTTCTTCGCATGTACGAGTGGTGAGCAAACACAGCCGCCAAAAACTCCTGAACAGTTAAATGCACAAATGTAAAAACCTCTCTCTTCCTTCGTCCCTCCATTTTGAAAACCTCAGTGCACACTCCTGAGTAAACCGCAGCTTCCTTTATGTCAATACCGCTCTCTTTCAGGTCTGATTCATAAAAGATCAGCTTTCCCTTCTCCAGTTGCCGGAAAGCTAACTCTGCTAGCTTCAACACAACGCTACCACTCTCTTTCAAATTGCCTCGCAGTTTGTCAGTCTGGCATCGCAAAAGTTGGACGTACATTTCCGTTAAGGTGCTTGGGAAACTCCCTTTCAGGTTTTCGTGAGTATTTGTCACAACTGTAACCGCTATCGAACAGAAAACAGGTATTTGACACATGGCGTATAGACTTTTGGATGACTTTACGTGGCTAATCATCTTGTTTGCACTGTTTTCGTCGGGCAATCGTCTCCTGAAGTATTCCTCCATCTTCTCACTGGTGAAGCCTTTCACTTCGGTCCACTGTTGCACGTGCTTTCTGGGGATGGAGTTTGCCGCAGATGGTCGGGACGTGATCCAAATCAAAGCGCTGTTGAGCAAATCTCCTGAGATCAAATTTGTCATGAGTACATCCAAAGGAGCCACCTCGGTCTCGTCTCTTAGGACCTTGTTGTGCTTGAAATCCAACGGTAAGCCAGTCTCATCCAAGCCATCGAAGATAAACAAGACTTTGCAATCGGTTCCTAGAGCTTTCATAGCTTTGGTCTCAGGGAAAAACTGATGGAGCAGCTGCATCAAACTGTAGCTCTCGTCACTGATGGGGTTCAGTTCTCGAAAAGGGATCGGGAAAAGTAAAATGATGTCTTGGTTCTCCTCTCCTTCTGCCCAACTCAAGGCGTACTTCTGCGCACAGACAGTTTTTCCCACTCCAGGTATCCCTAGCGTTAGCACCGTTCGTATTAGTTTATCTTGACCAGGCCTAGGTTTAAAAATATCACTTGCTTTAATTGTGATCTCGTTCATCATCCCATACATGCCTCCTTCGATTATATGCAGCTCAGTGTAGATTTTCTTCAGGTAGATACTGTATCCTTCCTCCATATTGCCTTCATATATGTTTTGGTACTTTTTCTTTAATGTAGATTTGAGTTTTTCTTCAATTGTATTGAGGTCGACTTCTCCTGAAAGCAGAAAAAACTTTATTACTTTCATTCAATGCTATTTAATTTAAACTTTATATTAATAGAGTGGTTCTCAAACTGTATTGGGATTACCAATGGGTGTATGCCGCTGTGGTACACAGGAGTCGACAGTTTAAGTTTTTTTAAGCTAAAGATAAAAAACGTATTATAACTTAATTATATGTAGTATCATTTTCTAATGTTTCCACTGGGATCCAATTTTAACAACTTATTACAATGAGCTATTTCATGCTTTTGACGACAAAAGACAAAAAAACATTGAACAATGCATGAACAACAGCACATCTTCTGCTCTGGACCAATTACATGGAAGACAGCAGGTCTGAGTAAACCTCTACTGTCCCAGCCAAATAAACAAATTACTAAAGACCCTTCCAAAAGTAATGTAATCATAAACTGTGCGTGCATTCTGTTAACTGTAGTGTTAACAAGTGAGAAAACAAATAGATCAATAAAAACTCTTGGAATATGACTGACTAATGTTGCAAATGGCAATTTACTCACATCTTCTACCCACTCACTGACAACATATTTATACTTAAGGTAGGTAACCTTAAAGAAACTGTGGTATCTTCAAAAAAAATTAAGATTGTTTTTATTGCAGCAGCTAGGGATATGTGCGTAAAGTTGTCTGCTGTGTAAGGTGGTACTTGATGTAAAAGGCTAGAGAACCATTGCATTATTTGTGTTTTATCCAGCCCCGTCTCTAGAACAAAATGACAAAAGGTGCATCTAAAATTGAAAGGTACAGCTACTGGTGACTGATGTTGTGTCAATCTCATGCAAATATATAATACAGCAAATTTCATTTTAGTCTGTTTGCTTTTAGTCTTAGGGTTCACCTTATAGTTCATGCTGCGATCAGGTTAGTGTGTTAGAAGTAGATAATAGAGGCGTACTTTTTGGGTCTCACTTTATAGATATAGATTCTGGTCTGACATGGAACAATTGGATTTCAAGCCAGTCTTTTCAAATTTAATATGAGGGCGCAATGCAACATTTTGTATTACTATTGAATGAATGGAGTGTTTTATGACCTTACCTTTGCCTTTCACTTGGCTTCTTGGCACTGATAACAAAACATAGATGAGAAAAAACAGTTACACACTTGAATTGCAAACCATTTAACCTATATTTACAGTTAGTTATACCTTTCTCGTAATCCTCTTTCAACGTCTCAGCTCTCAGTTTGAGTCTCATTCTCGTCAGCACATCCAAAGTGACTGAAACAGCATCGTCATTGCCGTACGTCTCCACCAGAATATCCACCGTGTCCGTTCTGCTCGCCCCTTCAAGCCAAGACCTCGGAATATGAGGGTAGTTTTCAATAGTCTTACTGTACAGAAACCATTGAAATGTGCTCAGCTGGTTGTCCTTTAGCTCTTCCAACGTGGTTAAGATGAGCTCTGGAACAGATCCCATGTTTGTTTCAGATGTTTCATTTGTCATGGGTCCAAATGAAGCAGCAGTTTCACTTTGCTGATGTGTGAAGTCACTAAACTACTTCCTGGATTTGTGTCATTGTCGAACACGATATCTCTGTCTCTCAGTTTCACATGCTTTTGTTTGCATTTCAGCAAGCAAGTAGAGCCAGTTAGAATACGGGATAGGGGCAGCTGTAACGTCCTGCTACAACCAGGCTCAGGGTCTATATCTTTATCCATGTTGTGCATACTATATTCTATATAGCATTCATTTCCAGGTCTATACTCTCCTCAAACCTTTGTTGCAGGCTAAAGCCTTTTTGTAGTTGATGCCATAATACAGTATGAAGTGGTCTTTTATTTTAATTTGAGTTCCATTCATTTGAGTTGTCACTGAATTTTGTCCAGTTCCTCAATGTTTTTGACTAATACTCTTGCCTCCTCTGGTGTACCATTGAATTTTTTGAATATTTTATTGTTTGACACCCCAGTACTTTTAATTTTATTTAGTTTCTTCAGGAATCTGGCTTTTTTTTTTGCAATATCAGCATTTTGGTTAGATGATCATTTATGTAGAAATTTCCTTCCTTGTTTTAAAAGAGCAGTGCCCCGACAGCAGTAACCTCCTCTGACAAGAAGTCAAGTGACTTTTTAATGTTATCGACTTCTTCTGCCACTGGGCTTCTTTTTGGATGCATGATAGTGATAAATGACCCCTAGATGCAACAGGTCCTGGGATAAGATGACAACAACTATCGATGATGTAATGGAATGCTTAACTTTTAAAATACTGACTGAGAAGAGCAAAAATGTAATAATAAGCTGTATATATCGCACACCAGGTTCATGCACTGAACTGTTCAAAGAGTGGAAATTAATATTGTTTGGTTAAAATTCCTGCATGACCTGTCCATCCTGGGAGTGGATCCCTCCTTCTGTGGTTCTCCCTGAGGTTTCTCTTTTTTCCAGCTGGGTTTTTTTTTGGGAGTTTTTCCTCTGACCCTGATGGAGGGTCTAAGGACAGGGGATGTTGTCTAGTGGAGTCTGTTAACCCTTTGAGGCGACTGTTGTTGTGATTTTGGGCTATACAAAAATAAATGTCTTGTCTTACTGTAGCCTCTAGTGGTTCTGCCCTGCAATTACACCTCCTCATTGAATCAAAACAATACTATGTAAGAAAATACACTGACGCTTTCTTTCTGCGTCTTAACCTTAATTAATAACTAGGAAGGGGGAGGGACGTCCAAGCTGGACACTGTTTGGCCGTCCTGGACTGGGCTTGGAGCAATAATAAGGTATACATTTAGGTTCACCAGTCTTCTTAAATTTAAGAAGTATGTGGTTTTGTAAATGTAAATGTAAATGTACTTTATTTATATAAAACTTTACAACCACTCAAAGATGAACCAAAAACCAAAGCGCTTTACAAGAGGTCAACCAATATAAAAAACACTGGAAAACAAGAACATGAATAAAAGTAAGATAAAAAAAGATTTAAAAAAGATAAATAAAATGATAAATAAGTGAAAAACAATTTATAAAAAGTGTCACCACACTATCGGGTACTAAAAGCCAATCTAAGTAGATACGTTTTTAGCTTACTTTAAAAAAAAGACCCAGGTCAGTGATGAGACGGAGGTCAGTGGGATCTTCGAGCAAGAGTTGGTGGGAAGACCTCAACGCCCTACCACACTCACGGACAGTTAGCTTCTCAGATAAAAAAGATGGGGCAAGGCCATTAAGAGCTTGAAAAACAAACATAAAAATTTTAAAATCAATTCTAAAATGGACTGGAAGCCAATGGAGGGAATAAAAGATAAGAATGATGTGCTCTCTTAGTGCAAGTTAAAAAGCAGCCAGCTGTATTTTGCACAAGTTGAAGGCGGCTAAGATAAGCCTGGTAGACACCACTATACAGAGCATTGCAGAGGCTGAATAGCTTTGTCAAGGTCATAACAGCTCGAAAAACTCTTGACTTTGGCCAGAAGACGTAGCTGAAAAATAGCTTATCTTGACAACATTGTCAATTTGTTTCATGTCAAAACTGTCAAAAATCACTCTTAACTTTTGTGCAGTCTGGATATTGAAGGCATTATGATCATAATATATAATTAACCAAAGTGGAAGCAAGTATAATGACAACAGAAAAAAGCCAAGAATAGAACCTTGTGGAACCCCACACGAGAGAGAAGCACTAGATTTTAAAGGTGACTAGGCTAACTTTGTTTTTGCCTTTCAGAGTCCCATTCACTCTGACATTCGGCCTTTCATTTGACTCGGAGCTGCAGTCATGTGAGGCCAAAGCTCTGCTGGACAACGAGCCGGAAACAGCAAAGACTGTCCTGGAGGGGGTGAATGTCCACAGTATGGTCAGGACAGAGGACGGGAGGCAGGCAGAGCTGGCCACAGGTGCTGTAGACGCCTGGCACATCAAAGAGCATGGCGAGGAGGGACTGCATAAAGAGAGTCTGGGACAGTTACACGAGGAGGTGTATCATTAATTTTACAAATGAAAGTCATTTGAAATGTCTCCTTCTGTCATTAAACTATCAATTATGTGCAATCCTTAGTCTTTTTATGGTATTATAAAACTCCCTCTCATTTTACACATATGTATTATTCTATAAAGGAATGGTTTTTATGGTATTTTGTATAACATTGTGTATAAAACAAATCCTTTGGTTTTGCAAGTATTCATTCACCAGTAAAACAACTTAATATTGTCAGAAACATGTCTACACATCTTGTTATATGTTAATTATTCATTTTCCTGCAGTATAAGGTAACCTTCATTTGTGTATATTATGTATCTAGCAGACTTCTCTGTTTGGTAACTTCTGGTACAAAATTTTGTCAGTCTCAGATAAACAGGAGCTGCTCCATGTTTATAGCACAAAGCCTGTGTTAATGTTTTTAGTCACACCTGAGTTTGACATGTCACAGAGTCCCCTGTGTCGCAGCCTCAGAACCTTAAAATTAAAATTAGGTTAAAATTTAAATTAAACTACACCCGAAGGATGGCTTATTGAAAATTTGGCTCATTTTTTAGTTCAGCCTTATTAATAACTTATTTTTGAAATGCTTTCAGAGGCTGGTTCTCTGTGTGAATAGGAATTATAAGCAGGTAAGCTGTGAATCATTTATTGGTACGACAAAGAAAGTAGTCCAGTTTCAAAAGTGCTTTTAAAAATGTATACCTACAGATGATAAATGATAAAGTACATTCTATTACAAGTAATTAAAGCTGTTTTGAAAGTTAAATGTCTGGGAAAAAAGCATCATAATAATTAGATGCACCTGTGTATCAGCCTTAATGGTTCATACTCTAACCATTTTCCCTTAAAAGCCAATCATTACAGTGATCTCACTAAAACAAAGTACCTCAAAACCATTTACTTCTTGTTTCTACAGGTGCCCGGAGCAGACAAACTGAGCACTGCTG